>JAECXP010000016.1:0-402946 GCA_018152965.1 Scaptomyza pallida | reverse complement strand
AAACTAGTTCTGCGCAGCATTACCTTGCACTAGTTTACAACTAGTTATATGGAGTCAAAATTAGAACTAGTTACAAAAGTGACTACCTAGAGTCAGAATTGCAACTAGTTCAATACTGGGATAAAAAAAACCCAGTATTGTAACTAGTTCCAATTTTGACTCTATGTAACTAGTTTTGCACTATTTATTTTGGGATGGAAAAGTAAATAGATACCTAATTATTGTTTAAATAAAACATTTTTTTCACTTTATTTATTAAATTTATTTAATTTAAATTTGTGTAGTAGACAAATCTGGTGATGGATATTTTTTTTTTTTGCAATGCAAATATTTTTACAGAAACGTTTAAACATTTAAGGGGTTTAAAAAATATTACCTAATAGCAAATTGTAAAAGTGTTTATGCACTTTCAGCGGCTTTTTCCCGTGGGTGCCACAGGTGTTGTAGGCCTGAATGAGCTCATCTGAAATGTATAAGTAAATGTAATAGGCGTTTCTAGGGAATATCGATATACTTACATAGTGGAAATTGGAAAACACAATCAGAGACTTTTGCACAGCACAGCAGCTCGATCACAATTGCACTAAAACTTTGTAGTGCGCTTGCTATAAAAATATTTTATTTTTATGCCCAAAACTATGCAACAAAATTTGCCCTTACCAATTTGAGTACTGGATAAGTTAAGCGGCTGATTAAGTCGCTCGCTGATAAGTATAGAAATGCAACGCTTGCATATCTCGTAGCCGAACTCAAAACGAGAAGATCGGCCGGTCTCTTGGAGGCTAAGACGATTTGGGTTCGATCTCTTACATCGTGGCACTAAAAGCGAACAGTCGCAAAATTAAGTTGGTTAAAATTTATTCAAGGCACATAATCAGCCACAACCTTAAAAAAAACTAAAAGTACTTAAATACAACAAAAATAAAATATTCAAATAAAAATAAACCACTCATCGAACAATATGTTAAATCAATAATTAAATATAAAACAAACCGGTGGCGCCGCGGCGACTTACACCCAAGGCTAATCTTCAACAAGTCAACTCGCCGAGACTTCCACCACGCGGGGTACTGCGCCCTAACCTTTGGATGTCTGCGGCAGTGCAGACTACCGACCACGGCAGTCCCAGCAGACGCCAACTCTCGATGATTCATGCATGGCTGATCACCGACCACAGCAGCCCCAGCAGAAGCTGACCTTCGCTGACTCATATAGTGCAGATCCCCGACCACCGCAGCCCCGCAGTGGCCACTTATCGCGATTTGGAGATAAGACTCCACCTGTTTTCAAGTCTATCGTACGCTGAAAGACAACCAAAAAGTGCACCAATACATACACCCTTATAAAAGCATATGTAAAGATGTCTTAGAATAATTGCAGAAAGAAAAAAAACGAAAGCATGTGCGCGAAAATATCGAGAGCAACATATATACACTTACATACTTATGCATAACCAGTGCCGCTCTCAGTGCAAAACCTAACCAAACATACGTAAAGACCTGAAACCAAAAAGAAACAAAATAGACACAAACAAACCAAAAAGATCATTATCTAATAATTAAAGCATGTCATAAGTTCACCCACCCGAAAATTAATAAAAGTTCTTTTAAGTAAAGTTAGTGTATAGCCCCCAAATTCAATCCAAGAGTTAAGTGAAAATTCAAGTGGAAACATAGAATCAATTAGATAGTGCATTATGCTATTTAAAAATCCATTAAAAGTCCTAAAATAAATAAAACCTGATAACAACATTAAACCTACTTAAAATGACATTAATAACAACAACAAAGTCTCAATTGTGTTAGTTAGCTCATGTTAAGAGCGCAAACCACCACCTTTTTCAACACAGCTCTCACCGCCGCACAAAAGATCTTTTGGACGCCGAGGAGACATGTAAGTGCATAAAAACTATTGTTATTATTTCTCTTTTTTTGTGTTGCATTATAGCAAGTAATAAACTGCTTCAATTGTAGAAAAAAAGATATAAGTGATAACATCGTCGCTTAAGAAAAGAAAACGTGCAAAGCCGCTCTTTACTTAAGAAGACATTAAGAGAAAAAAAGAGCTTGCGCTGCCGATTCCAAGCTTGCGTTCAGTCAGAGCTTTTGCATGCAAATCAAATCATAATACGCAGCAGCCTAGAATTATGCCGCGAAAAACTTTATTACCTGCTTGGCCTGCAACACTTTATTGAATTTTTATATTATTTTGCTGCTCCAATATATACTACAAAAAAAAATAAAAAACATATATTGAACATAAAACGAACACATATATAAATAAAGTAGATTCACTTGTCAGTATATATATACCATATAAACAAATAAAATATTATCTAGTTTTTTTTTGAACTAATAAATAAATAAATAGAAATAAATAAATAAAAATGAATAAAAACATATAAATTAATTAATTAAATTTTATACAAGAAAATACTATATTTTTAATTTACAAAAATTGGTTCTAGAATTTGCCAAGAAAACTTAAATGAAAAATATCGCTTGAACTTGAATTGAAATTGGGTTAAAAGAAATCTTTTGTATATAAAAAGAAAACAATTTGTTTACCTAATGTTATAAAATAAAATGAATAAAAATAATATCAGCTTTTGGAAGAAACCTTAAAACTAACAAAAAGAAAGAAAAAAAAAAACATAGACTAGTAAATACCCTTCTTTAATATAAAATTATTTTTCTTTGTTCTCTTTTGTACTTTATTTACTAAATATTTCGGAATATGATTTTTAAGAATAAATTGCCTTATTATATCGATTGTTAAAATGAAATTCTAAGTTTTCTTATTTTTTTGGGAGTCATGCAGCGTCATACGATAAGGAGTATGGTTTAGATAGTCGTTTGTCGTAGGGATCATCAATAAAAATTTTATTCACGGATTACGATGATCATGGTAGGGTGGGCAACAACAGCTGTGACAACAACATCAGTCCAGCACAGCCAAACGACCACAATAGAGTGCCGCCTATAGCGCCCTTTATGAGAACCTGATACCCTTCCCTCCTTTCTCCCTCTAGTTCCCCTTTTTGATTTCAATTGCTAGGTCCGCACGCGATAATTTTAGTTAATATAAGTAGCACCACGAGATCGTGGCATAAGAAGAAAAAAAATGGAACCTGCCCCTTCTACCAACTATACAGCCGGAGCCAGCGCGTGCATCCCTTCTTGCGTCACACCTAACAGCCTCTCGACGAATACGTAACTCGCTACAACTTGCTTAAATTTGTCGAGCATAAAACGCTTAACACCGAACAGAAAAGTCAACCGGTAAATATTAAAGAAGACATAGGGATGATAATCAGTTACAGCGCATAATTTGTTTTTGTTTTTATTTTTCACCAAATGCAAATGATCGCGCTTATTCTTTTCATCTCTCTCAACTGCTCGCTCAAATGGTATCGGCAAAGAGAGAGGAGCACGAATGCATAAAATACGTGGAAAAACGTTTGACAAGTGACTACGCGCCGCATTACTTAGAGTCAGACTTAGAACTAGTTATAAATAATAACAAAAGGGAATAAAAAAGGGTTTCTAAAGTGACTACTCCCAGCATTACTTGGGGCCACTTTTAGAGTTAGTTCTAAAAATAATGAAAAAGGGATAGAAAAGAAGTTAGAAAATTGACTCCTCGCAGCATTACCTTAGAACTAGTTGCATTTTTGTCTCTAAATAACTAGTTGAGAACTAGTTGCGTTTATGGACTGCCTATCAAGCGAACTGGCGGGTGCGGCCGACGATGCACGCATACATATAAACTGAGCTCACACAGACCTCACATTCAAGTCGGTATGTGTCGATTGGGAGTAGGCGAAACACAACAAGGCAATAATATGCATAGCACGCGCAAGCTGCGCTACTAAACAATACCCTTTGTCGCCAATTTAACTTTGTTTCAGAAAAACATAAATATATAATTTGATTACTATTATAGTTAATATTAAGAATTTTTAATTCTTGCATTATTAATCATTAATGCCCTACCAAATTGGTAAAATATATTATGACTTATAATATGGACATTATATTTAAGTATGTTACGATTTGACATATAATTACGCAAAGTTCATTTTAAGTCTATACTACCCTGCCATACAGGGTAGCAGACCGCAGATTGAAGAAAAAGTCTTAAATTGCCAATCTCGAGTTTTGTAACAACAACAAGAGAAATGAAGAAGGGCAACGCTTAATTATGTCGCTTGTAGTGTCCACAGTGGCACAAAATCCAAAAACCTCGGCCGTGAAATTATGCGAGAACCTCCAAGAAGCGTTTGACATCAATTTCACCCCACAAACTGTACGGAATACCCTATATAAGGCTGGGTATCATGGTCGAACTCCTCGACGCAAGCCCTTCATTTCGGAGGTCAATAAAAAAAGAGGCTACTATTTGCCAAACAGCATTTAAATAAGCCGAATTCATATTGGCACACTATTATATTTAGTGATGAGTCCAAATTTAATCTATTTGGAAGAGCTGCAAGAAAATAACTTGCTCAAAACAATAAAACTCGGTGGAGGTAACGTGATGGTTTGGGGGTGTTTTGCGGCTTCTGGAGTTGGAAACCTGGTGTTTATTGACGAGAGAATGGACAAGCATGCTTATCGCGACATTCTAAAGAACAATTGGCAGTTTCAGCAAGACAACGATCCAAAACATTCGTCCTATCTGGTGCAGGAGTGGTTAATATATCGTTGCAAGCAGTTCAAAACACCCCCCAGTCACCAGACTTAAATCCTATTGAGCATGTGTGGCACCTACTTGAGCGGAAGATACGATCTCACCACATTACATCTAAGGATTCGTTAAAACAGGCATTATCTTCAGAATGGAACAAAATAACACCTTCTGAAACTGCAAAACTGGTAAATAGTATGAAAAGACGTTTGCAAGCCGTTGTGCAGCCAAAAGGAGGCCCCACACAGTATTAGCGTGTTTCAGTTGCAATGAATATACTGATTACGCTATCTGTGCCAATACTTTTTTGATGTAAATTTGTGCCTTTTTTTACTTTTTAAGGTTATGCTTAGAAACAATAGCACAAATTTAGTTTTTTTTTCTTTGATTTTGTTGTTAATAAATGCGTTTAATGAAAACCGATTTCCATTTTGACAAAGCTTAATTGGGAGAAAAGTTATTGCACAGGAAACTCTGATTTGTTAAGTGTGCCAATACTTTTTTGACTCAGTGTATATGCATAGGTATATTTTGTATGTGATGATTGGAAATTAGTTATTTAGTTCTGTAAATTTGTCTAGGTAATTTTTTATTTTAAAGGTATCAAAATATCATCAGATATCTATTCTGATATTACAGTCTTGCGATATAAACGTGGCATAAAGGTATCAAAATAATAATAAAAATAATAATAATGAAAATAAGAATAAAATAATTTTTTTATTGGTCTTTCTTAAACTATCGACAGTTTTTCCCTTTTATTCAATTAATCGAAGCTTTGAAGAAGAAGAATTGGAGCTTGTGAGCTAATGGGCATGAAACAAGCGATGATTTTAATGACGACTTAAACCATCGTATTTGCCATATTTGCTATCGCAATCTCGGTATCATAAAGAAAAATATTACTTTATTACATTACAGTAGATATTACAGTAGAGGTGATGAGTAAGTAGTGCCATGGCACTCGACACACTCACAAAACGACTTAAGATCGCCGACGGCGAGTTTAAAATGCCGTAAAAGCTTTCAAACGCCGTTAAAGCAGTGGCTCCCTCACTGCTAAGGCACTGTTTGCTATGTTCCGGAGCAGATTACTCAAACTTGCCGTTTTCAAAACGACATAATCTCGCGCGATATGCGAAACATAGCAAACAGTGCCTTAGCAGTGGCGTGAGCCACTGCTTCTACGGCGTTTGAAAGTTTGGTAAATCTGTCGAACCAGGGCGTCCCCCCACCATAATATCCCATCATATATTAGTGATAAAAAATATTAAAAAAAAATTTGGAGCACTTTTAAGCTGCAGCCCTGGTTCGACAGACGCGTGGTGTGATCTGGATAATTCCGGCGGAACAAGAAACGGCGAGTTTGTGTGATCTGCTCCGGAACAAAGAAAACAGTGCCTTAGCAGTGGCGTGAGCCACTGCTTCTACGGCGGTTGAAAGTTTGGTAAATCTGTCGAACCAGGGCGTCCCCCACCGTAATATGCCATGGGCTACCATATATTAGTGATAAGAAACATTTTAAAAAAATTTGGAGCACTTTTGGGCTGCAGCCCCACTTGTGCATATTTACCTAAACTTTAACGTAAGTTTGGTCTTGTAAGTTGTTGCATTTTGTAAACTATTTTTTTTTTACATATATGTATGTTTGTGCCGCAGGAAGTACTGCAGCCCGAGGTGCTTCCGAATCAAGGCAAGATTGGTGTCCACACGAATAAAATGCATTTCGTGTACATATATTTCCTGGAAGATCTTTCCAACCAGAATTATAGCTCGGAGCTTTTGGGTCCGGTGGATGTAGATAAAGTACCAAACTATTACGCCATCATTAAAACTCCAATGGAGATTTCACTATGGCCCTTTTTGCCAGTTTTTGGAATTAAATAAAAAACTCCAAAACGGTTCGGTCAATTGTCAAAAAGTTTGTGAAGATAAGATATTTTCCAAATCGCGACTGGTGTCAAATTGTTCGTAATTGAACCCTCTACAAAACATAGTTTACCAATTGCTAAACACAGTTTAACAAGAAAAGAAAACTCTACCTAAAGTTAACTTTAAGTGGCAAAAATACATTTTTTGGGAATGTTGCTCACATACACATTTCGCGGACACCACAACATATGTCAACAAGACAAATACATATAATTAAAGATAATAAACACCACCATCGATCGCCATCATTACTTATTTGATAAAAACTTAAGCTTTATATTATTATCAAGCCAAATTAGGCAAAACGCATAAAAACGATTAAAACAGACACTTAAACAGCCCTGGTAACTACCGTATCACGCGATATTCGAAATTCTAAGTATGCAGCAATCTCGATTGATCTTTTCTTAACATTTTGGCAGAAAAATTTTTGAAATCTGACCAACTTGAAAAAATGAATAAAATTCCAGAAAGTGGCAAAAAGGGGCCATAGTGCATTGGCGCGATCAAAAGTCGTGTCGAGAATTTGTATTATGCAAATGTAAATGAATTGATTGCTGACGTTCAGCTTATAATTGACAACTGTAAGAAGTTTTATCAGGCCAAGGATTTTGTGCACCGTCAGTGCCTAAAACTGGAGGAGTTTTTATACTTTGATACCAAAGGTATCATAGTATATTGGGTTTGTGCAATGTTCGTCATGGTGTCTGTCCATCTGTCCGTCTGTCTGTATGAACGCAACTTTTTTCGACACCCTTAAAGCTAGAGCCTTGCAACTTTGCAAATATCTTGGTACATGTCTTCGTCAGACAAAGTGTTAAATTTAGGGCTCTACGACCTCATGGGGCCTGGGAAATCGATAACAAGTCGATACTGTAGTATGCACATATATCGATGGTACACTGTATTAAATGTACCCAAATCATTAACACTTTGTTGCTGTATAAACATAACACAAAAGGGCAACAACACTTTGTCGTTGCATAAACGTATCGGACATGCGCTCTCAAGTACATTTCAAGTACTCTTCAAGTGCACCGAAATATGATCCTACAAGACAGCGTCATCATATGTCCAATGCATTGACCGCTTAAGTATACATGTGCATAACACACTCTGCCCGCAGCGACGTATCCGTCGCTTATTTATAAAACACTTATATACAAACGGCTGCGCTGCCACCATAAGCAGCGCACAGCCTTTTGGTAGCTTACGATATGTTTAAGTCCATGTTGTAAGATCATTCAGAATAAAGCACTCGGTGCGATAACAGTCGCTCCGAATTGAAACCAAAAAAGAATACTTTATTTACTTAAACGCACAAGCTATTATAATACACCTCGATGTGCAAATCTATAAAAACACAAATATATCCCACATTTTAGCAGCTAGAGTCACCAAATTTGGGGGAAACATAGCCGATGACATTCCCCAAAAAACTGCATCAAAAGTTTGGATTCCACGCCCACCTATTCCGCCCCCACCCCCCTAAATTATAAACAAAAATGCCTGTATCTTCTACAGTTTTGAAGCTATAGCCACCAAAATTGACATGAAGGTAGATGCTGACATCTGACAAAGTTATGCATCAAAACATTGAATGCCACGCCCCAAACAACGGGACATGCCCCACCGCCCTAAAAAAGCTGGAAAGCATGTATCTTCACCAGTTTTTAAGCTAGACTCACCAAATAGCATGAACATTAATAGTTTTTTTTTTTTTTTTTTTTTTTTTTATTTATTTAAGGCAACCCGGGTATCAAAATTACCCTTTTATTTCCTTATTTTCTATTATTTCTGCCCGGTTGGGGCGCGCCGGCACGCGGCTACATATATATAGCTTATTCTAGTTTAGCTTTAATTAAAGTTATCTTACATTATTAATTATGTTCGCAACGTCAATTCTCCCGGATGGAGCCTTTTTATACCAACCCAAAATGGAAAAGGGAATGTTTCAAATGTAGAACAGGCAGAGGAAGCATGACCCATAAAGTAATATGATCAGCATCAACAGCCGAGTGAACAGTCCGTCGTCCGTCGTCGTGTCCGTCGTCGAAACGCGCCGATCAAAAGCAAACCAAACTTAAAACTTAAGCACAAAAGTTTAATCAAATTCGATAACACTTTGTTCCGATAACATGGATCAATAACGAAAAATTCTGAATTCAAAATGGAAAACCGGGTTTAAACAATAAAATAAGAACATTTTAAAAATTGAATAAAATCGGTAAGAAACACCGGAGATATAGCAGTTGAAATGGTCATTTGACATATGGCACTGGAAATGACTGAACGCGTTACGTATGGGGTTAGTAGTCTAGCGGGATTTCTCGACACCTTTTTTCTTGTTACTCTTCTGGCTGGTCTCAGCGTAGCCAAAGGTCTAGCGAGGCGATTTCTGTGTCGCTCCAGCCTAGCATTATATCTGCTTGAGTGGAAGTTAATTTGCTGCATGACCATTGCTAAATTAAGGTCTTTATGCAGCAAACTGTTGCGAACATACCATTCGCATCCTGTGATTTTTCTGGCAGCTTTATTTTGCATTACCTGAATACGTTTAATTTGCGACTTGCTTGCCACACCCCATATTTGGCACCCGTAGGTCCAAATTGGTGCGACAATCCTCTTATAAATTAGGGCTTTGTTGCCCAGTGACAGCGTGCTGCGAGAATTTAGCAGCCAATTGTGCTTGGCTAGTGTAGCTCTCAATCTAATCTTAAGTGCTGTCACATGGGCAGTAAAGGTCAGCCTTTTGTCCAGGGTAATGCCCAGATATTTGGCAGTGTTGAGCTGCTGAACCGGCACATCTCCGACAATGACCGCAGGTGGGGTTCCGCGCCTCAGTGTGAAGCATACATTTGTCGTTTTGTTGCCATTAATTTTAATGTTCCATCGTTTGGCCCATTCTTCGAATGCTACTGCATACTCCTGTATACCGTCCGCGGCGTCGTACTCACATTTGGCCCTGTATGTCACGCAGACGTCATCCGCGAACGTTGCCAGCATCATACGATTTGCATTGATCCCTAGAGATGCAGAATCCGGCTGAGGTAGATCGGCTGTATACAATTTGTAAAGAAGTGGCCCTAGCACACTCCCTTGTGAACATTAAAGTTTTTTTTTTTTTTTTTTTTTAATTTATTTATTTAAGGCAACCCGGGTATTACAATTACCCTTTTATATCCTTATTTTCTATTATTTCTGCCCGGTTGGGGCGCGCCGGCTACTACTTATATATAGCTTATTCTAGTTTAGCTTTAATTAAAGTTATCTTACATTATTAATTATGTTCGCAACGTCAATTCCCCGGATGGAGCCTTTTACTCTTCTGGCTGGCCTCAGTGTAGCCAAAGGTCTAGCGAGGCGATTTCTGTGTTGCTCCAGCCTAGCATTATATCTGCTCGAGTGGAAGTTAATTTGCTGCATGACCATTGCTAAATTAAGGTCTTTATGCAGCAAACTGTTGCGAACATACCATTCGCATCCAGTGATTTTTCTGGCAGCTTTATTTTGCATAACCTGAATGCGTTTAATTTGCGACTTGCTTGCCACACCCCATATTTGGCACCCGTAGGTCCATATTGGTGCGACTATCCTCCACATTAATAGTGACATCCATAATAGGTGTGCATACAAATATCTATATCTCTCTCAGCTTTCAAGCTAGGCTCTTCAAATTTGGTATGTGTTTATGCCTAAAAGTAGGCATCTAAACAAGTGGCTGCCGCTCCTACCTTCTGCTTTTACTGCAAGTGCAGCTCTCATTGCATTGTTAACTTATTCGCAAATGTTAACCGCCTTAGCAATAGTTGTCTTGTAACATTTAAAGTAATTGAAAATATACCACGAGAAAGGAGACAAGTGCGTTTTTATTCACTCCGCGTATAACCTCGTTTTGTACCTTGAACTATAGATTTGCACCACCAATAAAAACGAGTTTGGACGCAGCAGCCACCCCACTACAACATTTGGTCCTTCGAGCCGGATTTTCATTGGATTTTTTGGAAAAAAATCACGATTTCATCCCCCCCCACCTCCGCTCGCCCAAGCCTTCATCGGTGACTGCCAGGAGGTCAAAGTCCAGCAAAAGATGTTAAGTACCCTTTCTAATTTCGCTGACAAAGGTTTCAAACCATCAGCTATTAAGTCCGCTGCCACAATAAATGCTACAATTCCGTAGACTCCACAACCTATTAGCATTCAGTCCGCTACCAATAAATTAAAAGTGAAAAATCATAAGTGCAGTTGCGGGCATCCATTTTTGTATGTACGCATCCCGATGTACGTACAAATATAAGTACAGCACATTACCCAAGCCAGCTAAAACTGCTTTGCCGACGGCATTTACAATTATTTTCCACAAGTGCTACATTGTCCAAATTTATTAAAGAAAATAATAAGATAAACCTAACCACGCACGGTTAACACGTTTTCATTATTCCACATATAAACATATATCTTATATTTATCTTGCACATCCGCAAGTTTTATAATAAAATTATTCCTACATATATATTAGATATTATACTAATCCACCAGCAAGAAAATAAAGAATTATTAATATATAATCATATGGGCGATTGTAAATATACTTACATTTATTATAAGTTGTGTTTGCCACCGCAATTGTGTTTTGCAACTTGAGCTGCGTTTTCTCTGCGTGCCCTATACGAGAAGCACAGTTGTCTCTTTGTGCCCTATAAGAAGAAAAATATTACTTACAATCATTAAATATATTGGTTAAAACACAATTCGCACACGACAAACATATCTACAAACACACACGATCTACACAAACAGATGCCGGCACTTGAAACCACAAACTACTACAGACATATATACACAGCTGTCAATATATGTACGTATTAGAGATGGGCATGGCCTTTTTTAAAAAATTCCGTGCTGGGCCGTGTTGGGCCCTTTACAAAAATTGCCGTGTTTTACCGTGTCAAAGTCTAAAGGCACGTTAGGCACGGGTAGGCACGGTAAGCACGGGTAGGCACGGTAAGCACGGGTAGGCATGGTAGGCACGGAAATAACCACTGTCAAGATTTTGAATTTAAATATGGCGGTATTGAAAAGTTGGCCTAGTTTTTTCGCTTGTTTGTCAGCAACGGAAACGAGTGAAAGTTTTTTTTTCCACATCTGGCAATATTTTAAATGAAACAATTAAGAAGGCTCTAGTCGAGAAATCCCGACTAGGACATACCCTTAACCCCATACGTGACCAATATGGCCAAAATGACCAAATTTCAAACTGCGATATCTCCGTTATTTCTTAACCGATTTTGATCAAATTTTTTCAAATGTTCATTATTTTACCCTTTGTTTCAAACCTCATTTTCACAATTTTGAAATTCAAGATTTTTGTTATCGATCACATGTGTATATCGAGAACCAGAAATGTTATCGATAATTTGAAGCAAATTTGTACTACGCATGGTATACGAGAGTTTAAGTATCAAGTTTGAAGTCTCTAGCTCTTATGGTCTCTCAGATCGGCGCGTTCATACAGACAGACGGACAGACAGACATGGCTAGATCAACTCGGCTGTTGATGCTGATCAAGAATATATATACTTTATAGGGTCGGAGATGCTTCCTTCTGTCTGTTACATACATTTGCACAAAACCATTATACCCTTATTTACCCATTTTATGGGTTAAGGGTATAAAAAGAACTCGACTAACGAGTTCTAATTTATACAAAATCTTATTTTTACATAAAAATATTTTATAAATTAATGAAAAATTTTTCAAATTATAAAAAAAAACTTTGATAAAATACATAAAAATACTACAAAAAATTTGGGCTATAAATTTTTTTTTTTTTTTAAAAGCGCCAGTGCTAGTCTGTGCCGTGCCGTGCCTCTAAATAGAAATTCCGTGTTGGGCCGTGTTGGGCCTTAGTTTTTACCAGCCGTGCTTGAGCCGTGCCGTGCCTCAAAAAGGAGGCCCATGCCCATCTCTAGTACATATGTACGTACACGCAGGCAGTGCTGCCAGTTTAGCAATTTAGTTGCTAGATCTGACAACTTTTAAAAAAATTTGCAACTTTTTATATGAACAACTCGATAGTGTTTGCTCTTTTAATGTGATCGGTGATTGTTTCAAAATGCCTAAACAAAATTGTAAGCAAAGTTACAAACAAAATATTCGTGGCTAAAATAAGATGAATTTAAAGAATGGATTCGCAAGAATTCACTGATCCAACTCGAGCCTATTGTGCGTATTGCAAATCTTCAACAGGTGCAAAGCTTTTTGATATCCGCCACCACGCTGCCTCAAAAAAACATGTGGCTGTGATGGCCAGAGAAATAAGTTGACTTTTGTTAGCTATATTAACTTTTAGACCTTGTTTAGTTCCTTCTCAATTAAAGTGTTTTCAATTTTTATTTTTATGTTTGAGAAAATACATATGTTTTTTGTTGAAAATTAACATTTTAATGGCTTAGCAACTTTATTGGCAATTTTTAGAACAATTTTAGACTATTTTTTTAGCAACTTTTTATGGTAACATTCCAAAAAACTGCATTAAAAGTTCCAATTTTTGCCTCAGAGACCTGTATCTTCTACAGTGAAGCTTAGCCACCAAAATTGACATGAAGGTACTGACATCACAACTTATATCAAAACATCCGCCCCAAACAACGGGATATCCCCCCGCCCTAAAAAACCGAAGGCTGTACTTCGCCAGTTTTAAGCCATAAGTCAACAAATTTGCTATGTCCAAGCATTGTTAGAGGCATGTACAGATCTGCATTGATGTGCGTAACACTGAACAAATAATAACTTCGGCTGTTGTTCGGCTGTTACGTGACTGCAACGTTTTGACTTGTTATTTTTATGTTTGAAAAATACATATGTTTTTTGTTGAAAATTAACATTTTAATGTAGCAACTTATTGCAATTTTTACCCAAAAAATTTGGGTAAAGCTGTGACGACCCAAAAGTAAAGTCAATAGCTGCTACAAATAAAAAACAACAATAAATACATATTCGACATAAACGAATACTCAGATTTACAATAAAACAACATAATTTATGGTAAATGTCTAGTTTCCATTGCATTGTCAAATATTGACCAAAAAAAAAAACAAAAATCACAATAATTAGGGCTTTTTTCAAAAAAATTATTGCCGATGTCGCAAAAAGGCTATTGTTAAAAAATAATTGTTTAAACAATAAAAAAAGTTTCTAACCTGTGAAGTCACATTCATCGCAGAAAGAATCATAAGACATTGTATACGGCGTGTGTGTGATCGATAGTAACCGATAGTGTGATCTGCTCCGGAACATAGCCAATAATGCCAATAGCAGTGGCGTGAGCCACTGCTTTACGGCGTTTGAAAGTTTTTACGGCATTTTAAACTTCCTAATGCCGTAAAGCAATGGCTCACGCCACTAAAAATGTCAGATGACGAAGTTTACAATTTCCTACAACTACATGGCGCAATATTGACGGAGAAATATTGCCCAACTTGCAACGAATCATGTACGTTGAATTCTCTGTTGAAATTATGGTGATATTTATTTTTTTTTTTTTGGGTCAATATTTGACAATGCAATGAAAACTAGACATATACAGTGTCTTATGATTCTTTCTGTGTGACTTCTAGAAACTTTTTTTATTGTTTAAACAATTATTTTTTAAAAATAGTATTTTTGCGACATCGGCAATAATTTTTTAAAAAAAAAGCCCTAATTATGGTGATTTTCGTTTTTTTTTTTTTTTGGTTAATATTTGACAATGCAATGGAAACTAGACATTTACCTAATTTATTATACACAACACAAACTGCATTCACTAACACGATCAATAAATATATTTGTTTTTTGTTTCACTTGTTGCTCTAAACACAGCAACATATCCATGTGTAGATATTACACATATACGACCCAAGCAGTGTTGCCAGATAATGAGCTGCCGTATAAGCTAGATTCTGAGAAAAATTAGGCTAAAATAAGCTAAAAATATGCTGAAAAATAAGCTATATCCCCATGTGCAAGAAATCTTAAGAAATTTGTAGGATTTTACAGTCTTTATACTTTGATACCAAAGGTTTCATAGCATATTGGGTTTGTGCAATGTCCGTCATGGTGTCTGTCCGTCCGTCCGTATGAACGCCACTTTTCGACACCCTTAAAGCTAGAGCCTTGCAACTTTGCAAATATCATGGTACATGTCTTCTTCAGACAAAGTAGTTAATTTAGGGCTCTACGACATCAGGGGTCTAGGAAATCGATAACATGTCGATACACCTCGGTATGCAAATCGATAAAAAACTAATATATCCCACATGATGCTGTCATCTGACACAGATATGCATTAAAACTTTGGTTGCCACGCCCCCGATCAACGGACCATGTTTAATGATATTAGTTGCAGTTTCGATTTGTTTATTTTTATCTGGCTGAAAACGCGATCAACCTCCGCATTTGACCAAGATATGAAAGCAATTGAATTGCAAACGGGTTTAAAAAGAATATAATTGCCTGCGTTTGTATAGGCTAAGACCTCTGCCCAAATTTGGACTGTATTAATAATGGGCTCCCATTTATCAAGATGAATCTTATCATCTTATGAATCTTTGTGATAGCATATCATCAATAATTGAGATATTAAAAAATTCAAATACAATATTTATATGCGGCAAAATATTTTTAACGAAAAATGTCCTGAAAACACTTTAAGCTAGAAAATGCTTCATTAACTTTAAAATAACCTTTCAGGCTATAAGCTTTTTGCAAATTTTATAAGCTATTTCATTTTCAAATATGCCAGATCTAGCCTGAAATAAGCTAAAATGGCAACACTGGACCCAAGTCGCAGTACACGGTCAAACCGATCTACGCTGTACACGGCACAACTCACGCGCACTCATCCACAAGTAGTGCATGTATTTATATGTTAATTTATTCGCATACAGGCAATTTGTATAACATATTTACACAATTTGTTCAATACTTACACTGCTGGCAGCGATCAATGATGTGCCATTTTCCTACCAATTAATCGAGTGCTTTCGTCAAAAACGACCGATTAATCGTGTAATTTCATAATCCGAATACATTTCAAGTGCGATATATCGAAATGCACATTTCTCATACATATATTTAGGCACGAATATTCCTTTTAAATGAACTGATCGTTTTCCATATTATTTGTAATTAAGAAAATCTAATATAACATATATTCCGTTGTACTGATTTTTTTGAACATTTTTTTGATAAAAAATTCAACGTTCCAAACTGTCCTCGTCCGATCACGATTATTTATTGTCAATCAATAAATAATACACAAATTATAATCACAACTCTCCAAAGGCTGTGCTACATTCATCTGCTGGGTCTATGAAACCAACCAAATCCTCAATTGACGAAAAATCATTGTCCGTACCGAAGGGGTTGGGTAGTCCCTCTTTACACGTTTCGAGAAGACTAACTCGAGAAGCTTCCTCCTCCAAACCTAATACAAGGCCAAGTGGAAAGCAAGGGGACCATCAAAATTATAAATCCTGAGCCCGTGAGCCTAATAAATAAAGTCGACATGGCCTTAAACGATTTCATCGCTGTCACTGACAGAGTCAGCCACTTCCAGGCAAAAATCTCAACACCGTCCGACACCATTCTATCAAAACAAACATTAAAAATTCAACTTGACCAAATCGGATCCTTGTGGGAGAAGGTCGAGGCGGAATATGAGAAGTGCTCTCGAATCATTAGTCGACTTGAGAGTCACGACGATGCCGTTGTGATGCAAGCTAAATACGACTATTGCTATTCGGTGTATGAGACATGCGCGGCTCAATTGAGTGAGCAACTTGACCTTGCATCCGCGCTAATAACGCAACCCGCTGCTCAAGTTACCACAGTTTCAAGAGGCTGTAGACTTCCATCCGTTGACACTGAAGTTTTCTATGGAGATTACTTGAAGTGGCCAACGTTCCGAGACTTGTTTACGGCCATCTACATTAATAATCCAAGTTTAACACCGGTGAAAAAATTATTCCATCTTCACTCAAAAACTGGTGGTGAGGCCAAAGCCATAGTTAGTAAATCCCCGCTCACAAATGATGGTTTCGGTTCCGCCTGGGAAGCCCTCTACGAGCGATTCCAAAATAAACGGCTCCTGGTTAATAGCCAGTTAAAAATTCTTTTCAATTTGCCGTTAACACCGAATCAGGTGCAGCCTTGAAGGACATTCAAAGCACAATTCAAGGCTGCTTAACAGGGCTTGAACACTCCAAAATCTCTATTGAAAACTGGGAAAAAAAGTCAATGCTTTTGAAAATAAGGTAACAATAAAGCCTCATTATTGCCGTTTATGAGCAAAGGAAAATCATCCTATCCGTCTATGTCCGCGATTTCTGCAAATGTCTCCCAAGGATAGATCTTTGCAGATTAAGCAACAGAAACTATGTTTGGAACTGCTTCGCGAGAGGTCATATACTTAAAGACTGCACAAGTGCACATAGTTGCCTCACGTGTAAAGGTCGCCATCATACGCTCCTTCATCGAAGCGACCCCCAGTCTCAATCCGCTCTCGTGACAGCCTCCAGTCCATCCACTTCGTCAAACATAGCATCGAACGTCCAAACATATTTCTCAGCACTCTTGGCACCGACTTAATAAATATCTGCTATGCAGGTACTACGTACAAGGCACGTGCCCTCCTTGATTCAGGTTCCGAAGCGACTTTAATTATAAGTCGGATTTTCAACCTGATAAAGCTTCCATTCCAGCCCATCCAAGCCCAAATTAGCGGGCTAAACCAAACCCTGGCAGCCAAGCCTCAAAAGTTGTGTCACTTTTTCATAGGCTCTCCGTTGAAGCCGAGACTTCAAATTGAATCCTCGGCATATGTTATTCCGCATCTGGCAGGTAACCTTCCCTCCTACCCAGTACCCCCGGCGATACTGAAGGACTTGCCAGATATCCAGTTGGCTGACCCCACGTTTTATAGGAGCTCGCAGATAGATGTGCTTTTAGGCGCAGATATCCTCCCGTCCATTTTGTTAGGCGGCTCCAAATCCAACGTTTGTGGAACCCTTATGGGGCAAGAATCTATCTTTGGGTGGATTCTTACAGGCCCATTAGCTAAAAGTATTAGCTCTCCAATTTCCGCTTTCACAACCCAAGTCTCCGTTGATCCTGAACTCCAACTAGAGAAGCTTCTCACCAAGTTTTGGGAGGTGGAGGATCTTCCTCTTAGTCCGATTAAAGACTCAGATGTGAAATGTGAAAGCAATTTTGTCCGCACCACGACCAGAAATGAAAGTGGAAGATATGTAGTCACACTGCCCTTTCGATATCCGGAACATATCCAATTGGGACATTCAAGGTCCATCGCATTAACTCAGTTTTCGAAGAATGAAAGCCGTTTAAACAAAAACATTCCGCAAAAAGAGCAATACGATTCCGTGATTCGAGAGTACATAGACTTGGGTCACATGAGACAAGTATCTCCGAGTGTCGACTTTCACCATTTTTATCTCCCTCATCATGCTGTTTTCAAGCCAGACACCACTACAACAAAGGTCCGCGTAGTGTTTAACGCAACGGCAAAAGTTTGAACGATATTTTGTATCCAGGACCTGTCCTACAATCCGATCTGACCGTACAGATCCTCAAGTGGCGATACTTCCGTTACGTTTTTAACGCGGATATCACCAAAATGTACCGGCAGATCATGGTGCATTCCGACCACACTCCTTATCAACGAATTCTGTTCCGCAAGTGGACATCAAATGATAGGTTTGTCCATAAGGACATTCCAAAAGACCATTTGCTCCGAGATGATTTCTTGGAAATCGAAGAAGATAGTGTTGCGAAGACGTTGGAGATAAGGTGGCAAGCAGATTCTGACGAGTTTTTCTTTGCCCCTTCCGCTTTATTAATGAAGACAGCCTTTTCCAAGCGTAATGTACTTTCGCAGATTGCGAAACTCTCCGTTCCTGCTGGATGGTTGGCACCAGTTATAGTGCGTGCCAAGATCTTCATGCAAGAAATTTGGCTTCAGAAATTAGACTGGGACGACTTGCTTCCAGAAGAGCTAGACTGTCGCTGGCGAGATTTCCTGACTAGCTACTCTACACTGGGGAAGATCCGCATACCAAGGTGGCTAAATTTCCAACCGTCAGCAAAGGTCCAGTATCACGGTTTTGTGATGCTTCTCAGCGAATTCCATGGTCAGGTGCACACGCATCTCCTCACGTCCAAGACTTGAGTCGCTCCCATTAAGACAGTCTCCTTGCCGAGGCTTGAGTTGTGCGGTGCCGTTCTTCTTGCAACTGATAAGATCGAGTGTTACTATTGGACGGATTCCACTATTGTCCTAGCATGGCTGCACAAGCCCCCCTGCACTTGAACCACGTTTGTGGGGAACCGAGTTGCGAAAATACTGCAAGCTACAGACACAGGGACTTGGTCCCACGTGCGTTCCGAATTTAACCCAGCTGATTTGGCCAGTAGAGGAGTGTCGCCACAGGAGCTTAACAGTAAGTTGTGGTGGCACGGGCCAGAGTGGCTGAAATTCTCCAAAGAATCGTGGCCTTCCCCCCCCCGTTTCCATGTTAGAGACGAGCTTGGAACAACGTTCAATCAAGGTCAATGTAGCCAGCGCTCCGCCGAGCATCGACGCGCTTGATCGATTTTCCGATTTTAACCGAGCGTTGCGCGTACTTACTTATGCATATGGTTTTATAATCCATTGCAGAAAGGGTTCAAAGCACGTGTCTGAAGAGCTCAGTAGTAAAGAGCTATCTGACGTCCAAGATAAGCTGGTAAAACGCACTCAGCAAATTCACTATTCACAAGAGTATAAGTCATTGCTTAAAAGGCAACAACTTCTGAAGACCAGCCACTTTATCAACCTCAACCCGTTTCTTGACCAAAATGGTCTTATCAGAGCATGCGGTCGGGTACGAGCATCCGAGAGCTTCACCTATGATGAAAGGCATCCAATAATTATTCCGTACTCGTGCTCTTTTTCACGCCTTCTTGTGCAATTTACCCATCGCATTTCGCTCCATGGCGGTAATCAGTTAATGCTGCGTCTTATCCGATCCAGGTATTGGATTCCAAAGGTCAAGTGCCTTATTAAGACGACGATCAACTCATGCAAGATCTGCGTTGTCTATAAAAAGCGACTCCAAACTCAACTCATGGGTGATTTACTAGTTGAAGGAGCCACCTTTTCCAGAACCTTTACCAACACGAGTGTCGACTTCGCCGGTCCATTTGAAATAAAGAGTTTCACTGGCCGATCTTGTCGAATTTCCAAGGGCTATGTTTGCGTTTTTCTATGCTTCAGCACTAAGGCTTTACAGCCACATCCGATCTCACTACCGAGAAATTCCTCGAAGCTTTCGCTCGGTTTGCTGCGCGACGCGGATGTCCCCAGCATTTGTTCTCTGACAACGGTAAAACGTTTGTTGGAGCTTCCAAGGTTCTTGATCGCGATTTCCTCAAAGCTACACGTAAATGCATCCTATCCAGCTATAGCCACCATCAATTATCCTGGCGTTTCAACCCACCAGGCGCACCTCATATGGGTGGCTTATGGGAAGCTGGGGTAAAAAGTTTCCAATCCCTTTTTTACAAGTCCACTGCTTCTTTTAAATACACGTTTGAAGAGCTATCCACTTTGCTCGCTAAAGTTGAAGCGTGTTTAAACTCGAGACCAATTTCTCCTATGTCAGAAGATCCAACTGACTTATTGGCACTCACTCCTGGCCACTTTCTCATTGGGGCGCCGCTTTTGTCAGTATGCGAGCCTGAGATCAAGGAAAGTGTCATGTTCATTTTGAACAGATGGCAACGCCTCAAAACTCTCAATCAACAATTGTGTTCCCGTTGGAAGGAAGAGAATTTGAAAGAGCTTCATAAAAGAATCAAGTGACAATCGCAGACAAGGAATCTGCAGGTGGGCGAAATGGTTATTATAAAGGAAGATAACATTCCAGCCAATGAATGGCGTTTAGGGCGCGTCCAAAGAACCTATTCAGGTTCTGACACGAATGTTCGAGTCGTGGACATCCTTACCACTCGTGGTGTCGTTAAGAGGCCCGTCGCCAAGCTTGTCCTCCTTCCTAACGAAGCGACCACCCTGTAGCAAGGTCCAAGTTCATTCTGTGACTAACGTTTTCATAATACGTATTTGTGTTTCGTCCGCTCACTTCAGTGTTCAATATACAACTCCTACTAATTCCGCTTTCTTTCCATTCAGTATTCCACAGAAGCAAAGAAGGGCTCCATGTAAACGCAATCCTCAAACGGCGGAAGACAGGCGAACTCGAGGAATCAATTCCTTCCGTTGCCGAGTCTGTCGCGGAATCCATCCACTTAAAAATCGTTTTATTAGGCTGGCCGCGGAGAAGCGATTTCGGGCAGTTCTGGTGAACAAGTACTGTCCCAAGTGTCTCGCACATTAACACTTGAGGGACTCGTGCCGGCGTCATGATAGGTGTCGCAAGTGCCAAGGCGAGCACCACACGCTCCTCCATATGCACGAGAGCGATTCTGCTCCGTCTTCGTCAACGCCAACCTGGACCCGGGCCCATGTTAGCCGGTCCCCATCAAAATCGTCCGCAAATGCGGCAGATGGTCTCTCCGTATGGAAGATTATGGAACACCAGAGGACCATCGTTATGCCGACGGTGGAGCTTCGGCACTGGGGCTGTGATCGACCTATGCAGCGCCTTCAGCACGATCTACACGTCGTTGGCAAGGGCTCTTGGCCTTTCCGTCACCCGTGTCGGTTCCGAGAGCGTATGTACGGCGGTACTGAAATCCCGATGCTCCGACTTCCAGGAGGAGGTTATTCTTCATGTCATGACGACCAAAATGCGCACTCCCGCTAAGCCGATTTTAGATCGCTCTCGAGTAAACACGGCCAACATGACCCTGGCAGATCACCGCTGGTTTCACCCGTCGATGACCAAGCTCGTATTGGGAGCAGATGTTTACGGGTACATTATGCTCCCCGGAGTAATTCCTAGCCAAGGGGGATCGCCACTGGCCCAGAACACCATCTTCTGCTGGGTACTGCTTCTGTAGCCAGTAACCACCTCTTTTCTTATATACATACATATATTGCAATACTGCAAGGGGTGCGGCATGTTTATGCCTAAAAGTAGGCATCTAAACAAGTGGCTGCCGCTCCTACCTTCTGCTCTTACTGCAAGTGCAGCTCTCATTGCATTGAAAATATAGCACGAGAAAGGAGACAAGTGCGTTTTTATTCACTCCGCGTATAACCTCGTTTTGTACCTTGAACTATAAATTTGCACCACCACGAAACGACTTTTTTGGTATGAATATTGGTTGTGACATCCGTAACAGGTGTGCATTAAAAATTTTTATGCCATGCCCACTTATACCGCCCACCTCTATATCTTTGTCGGTTTTTGCGCTAGGGTCTCCAAACTTGGTAGGGGGATAGAAAGTGCCATTCGCCACAGATAAATGTCATGCCTACTCTTTCTGCCTGATTTTAATACCCAAAACCCTCATATATTACTATTTGCACTCAGAATCCTTAACACAGCTACCATATGTAAACAGGTATCAAAGTATATCGCAGTCGGTTGCGACCGACTGCAACGTTTTTACTTGTTTCAATTACATTTGATCCAAACTCAAGGACTTGACCGAACAAGTTAGAGCCGCCCGCTGGGTGGCGGGGCCCTTGCCTGGGCCGGAAGTGTGGAAAGCGGAAATGCACAATCCACGAAAACGGCCGCCCATTTAGCGGATATGTTTGCATGCAAGACCTCCCCGCCGAAGGATGGGGTTGCAAACGCAGGGATTTTGGGTTAGACACTAACATAGGTTATTCTTTTCTTTGTTTTTCAGCAATTTCAACAGAAAAAAAAAACTTTCAAAAGAACTGCGAAAAGTCGAAAAGCTTAAAAGCAACCACTGCTGCTCAGCAGTTTCTACCTGACTGCAAAAAAGTTTTTCATTTGATTTCTGGCACTGCATGTGTGTGTGTGCGTGTTTGAGTTGCCACAGCACAAAACATTTTTGTGGTCTGGTCTGCTGCTGCAGGTCTGTTGAGTTCTTTGGCAGCAGCGGGCCTTCTCTCTGCTCTGCTTATCGTGCTCTGCCAAACTCGTAATGTTCGAACTGCTTCATTTATTACTTGCGGATTTGTCCTTGTCCGCTGGCCAGTTAAAAATTTAAGCTTCACTCCGGCTAACATTACACACCGGGCCACCTTAACTCCACCATCGTTTCGAAGAAAAACCTTAACCCCTCTCCCCTTTGTTTCAGTTACGCCCACTTTATTTGTTTTTCACGCTAAGCGTCCAAGTTGGAGCCATCAAGAAAACGTCAACTGCAGTGCCAGTCAAATTTTTGACCAGAACAGCGTCAAAGTTTTCCACTGACGCTTTGCACTTTTGCATATTTCACCACTGCACCAGCTGCAAAAGAAAACTCACAAACCGAATAAAAGAAAGTTGAAAAACGAGAATGAAATACACTATTGAGTGTAAAGAAAATACTTTAATGTGCATTTAACCATCGCATCACCGTAGATTGCAGCTGTCGAATGATACCTACGTATACGTAAACACGAGGGCGATGAAAAACCAAAAATATCTGATATTAATGGCGGATCATATTTAAATGTGGGGTTAAAAAATCATTTAATTGAAGTAAATTCAGGGATAAAATTGCCAAGCAGCTTGAGCCTAGATATAAATATTGATGGATTACCATTATTGAAAAGCTCTAGGGCTCAACTGTGGCCAATTTTAATCCGTTTAAATAATGTTAAAAGTGTGCCAATTTGTCCGATCGGTGTGTTTTTGGGAAAAAGTAAGCCGGGAAATTGTAATGAGTTTCTTGGCAACTTTTGCTCAGAGTTAGCCGAAGTTGTAAAAAGCGGTGTTGTTCTAGACGGAAAAAATATTTCCGTGCAACTTCGGGCTATTGTGTGTGATGCGCCTGCCAGAGCATTTATAACTGGTGCTTCTGGGCATACGTCTCGCCATGGATGTGCTAAGTGTACACAAGTAGCAAAGAAAATTAATTCCACATTAACTTTCAGTACAGAATCGGGGGTGTTAGAAACGGACGATGACTTCAATAATAGAGTATATCCTGGGCATCGCAGGAGAAAGTACTTAGCGGAAAGGTGCGCATTTGAACACATTGGTGTTCAAATGGTAACCCAGATACCCTTAGACTGCATGCACCTAATTGAATTGGGTGTTATGCGTAAGTTTTTGATTCGGCTTCAAAACAACATGGTTAAAGTAAAATTGTCCGATATAAAAAAAAAGAATGTGTCAGATAAATTAAAATTTATGCGCAGCCATGTTCCAATGGAATTTGTTCGCAAACCGCGGGTATTGCAAGAACTGCACCATTGGAAAGCAACTGAGTTTCGCCAATTTCTTTTGTATACTGGCATTGTTGCTTTGCAGGACGAAGTAGATGATGATCAGTACTATGTATTTTTATTGCTACACTGCGCCTACAGATTACTTTGCAATCCCCAGCAGCGCGATGCAAATTTGGAAACTTCGCAACAAATATTAAATGTATTTGTTGACAGTGTTTCATATAATGTACATAGTCTTCTGCATGTTGGTGAAACAGTTCGACAGATCGGAGATCCGATTGCTGGTTCCGCATATGGTTTTGAAAATTATTTGCAAATTCTAAAAAATTCCATTCGAAAGCCAACTAAAATTCTTGAGCAAATACATAGAAAAATTGTTCAGGAAGATTTTATAGCCCCAACTATAGGTGAATTTCCTATAATAAAGGGGAAAAAATGTCTGTTTAGAGAATTAGTTTTGTCTTCCGAATGTCCTAACAATTACTGTTACATTAAGGACAATATCCCTATTTGCATTGACTCCTTCTCAGAAAATTCTGAAAGAGCTGTCATAATTGGTCGGAGATTCAAAGAGCTAAGCCCCTTCTTTGTCGACCCAATAAACTCCCTAAGTTTGGGAATTTATTTTGCAAATAAGGACTCATTAGGGGACTCCGAATCATTTCAATTTGGTGACTTGGAGTCTAAGGCTGTCGGGTTACCACACAAGGGGGGATTGTTGCTGCTGGCGCTCCTTGATTGCTACAATGCCTAACACCATAAATAACTAAATATAATCAACAATTATTATTATTTTTTAACCAGTTAATCAATATTTTTATCCCAATTCATATGAATATTCATCATACAAATTAATATTAATTTCATAGAATAACCATGTCCAGCCCAAAAATTAAACGTTTTGCTGCAACTCCACTGCGTTAGTATATTAAAATCAATGATCACACATTTATTTATTTTTAATATATTTTTCCATTTATATTATAACAGAAGAAAATGGCGCTACAGGCTTATTGGCAACAAACCGCAACCTGGAGCAGAAGGTTGATGCTCTGAAAAAAAAAATTGATGCTCAAACTGGTAATTGAAATTATTTACATAATCTTTATATTATTAACGTATATTTTTTCAATTACAGAACTTATGAGGAATATGCAGGCCCAGCATGAGGCTCAAATGAAAACACTCATGGCTGAAATTGCCAATCAGAACGTTATTCTTAGGCAGCTGTTGGTAGCGAAAACGGAATCTGAAGAGATGACCAAACTCTTCCCATTAAAAGGGGGGGCTGAGTTACAGAGCCTGGAAAGCTCTATAAATTCGGATAACCGGGAAATATATGTAAGTTATGCAGTTTTATTAAAACTTATCTAAATTTATATGTTGATATGTTTCTTTTTGTAGGTGTCAGCGATGAAAAAAATATTGGCCCCTGTCGGGATAAAAAAAAGGACTGCCCCGCATCCTATCTGATGATATTGTGGAGCAGTACAACGTACACGGGGTCAAAAACAAAAAGGGCTTAATAACGCTTCCACGTTTTTACCGTGCTCTGCTAGGAATAATATATAAAGTATAAAAATGTTAAATATTTCATTTTTTTAATGTCATTTGTATTAATTATTTCAGATTCAATTCCGGACTCTGGCGACATTGAAGCGGAGTTACGCCTAGCGCTTATAGCGCAAAAAAAAAACTATTTAAAAAAAATCACTAAAACGAAAACATGAAAACAACAAACGTGACGAAAACGTCACTACATAATATAAGAACTTAAATTTAAAAACAAGTAGCTTTAATACATAATATAAGAATTTTAATTTAAAAACAAGTAGCTTTAAGACAGACAGACGGACGGACAGACAGACGAACAGACGGACGGACATCATGACGGACATTGCACAAACCCAATATACTATGATACCTTTGGTATCAAAGTATAATAAAAAATTTATATATGTATATATAAACACTTTATTTTTTGTTATTATTATAAATATATAAATTAATAATTCGTTTAAATAAATATGTTGCAAAAAATGTGTAATATTAATGTTGAGAATATAAATTAATATTTTATAGAGATTTAAAAAAAAAAAAAAACCATTCTGTATACACGGCATTGCGTCGCACAAAGCGTCGCTAACGTCGCCTTTAAACACGGCATTGCGTCGACCCAGCGTCGCTAACGTCGCCGTTAAACACGGTATTGCGTCGCCCAGCGTCGATAATGTCGCTTTTATACACGCCATTGCGTCGACCTAGCGTTGCAAACGTCGCCCGCTGCATGGCATTGCGTCGATAAAGCGTTGCAAACGTCGCCCGCTGCATGGCATTGCGTCGATAAAGCGTCGCCTGTATACACGCCATTGCGTCGACCTAGCGTTGCTAACGTCGCCCGCTGCATGGCATTGCGTCGATAAAGCGTCGCTTACGTTCTCGGCTGCATTACTTTTCGTTGCACGAGCGTCGTTAACGTCGCTTTTATACACGGCATGGCGTCAAACGAGCGTTGTTAACTTCGCTCTATGCACGGCATGGCGTCGCACGAGCGTCGTTTTCGTCGCCTTTTTGCACGGCATTGTGTCGACATAGGGTTGACGGCAAACCTTGCACGTATTGGCCGGACATCGCCCAACAAAATAAGTGTGTAAATTGCATTGAGTTGCGTCGAGCGAGGGTCGACGACTGTCACAGCTGGGTCGACCCAGCGTCGATACTGTGTCGACCCGCCGTACTAGAGGGATATATATAACTGTAAATCTGCTGCTATGCCTGCGTTCAAACTAAACGCAATATTGAACATGATAATGTTAGAGCGTTTTATTTATTCTCGTTACAATCATTTTATAAATTTGTATGAATATTTTCCTACTTACACACAAATATTTAAAAAAAAGTATTCGTGGCATTTAACTACGCAGATTTAATCTGTTTAGAAATTGGGGTAAACGATTTTTTGTAAACAAATTTTAAGCGTAAACTTTTTAAAGTTAGTCGACTTTTATGTTGTTAGTAGATGCTTCCATCTTATCATAGGTAGTATTGATAATGTTCGCCATTTCAGTAATTATATCTTTGACACTTGAAAACTGCTTTTCTTTCATTTTGAGTACCAAGCGCGTTATTTTGTAATCAAAGTATCTCTTAACTTGCGCATCACCCAACTGCTTAACAGAAACATCCAAACGTGAAAGCGTATAAATATGTTTTATGATATTCCTTTGGTAAAACGTTTTTTCATCCAAAGCAAAGGGCACTTCCTCGACTTGCGGCATTTTCTCAAGAACCCGTTTAATGAAAGCCTCCAGCTTAAGGCACTGGCGATACACGTAATGCCTCGGCTTGTAGAACTTCTTGCAGTTTGAAATTATGAGAAATATGTCTTGAAGCATATGATTGACATTATTATAAAACAAGTTTTCGACACGTTTCTTGATCGTATTCACATCCATTGGAGTTTGAATAATGTTGCAATAGGTCGGTGTTTTTTGCGGATCCACTGGACACATAAACTTCTTGCCAATCTTTTTGCGGTGTAGCCTGTTCAGCAAATAATTGCGCAAATAATGAATCATATTTGTGTAGACGCCAATATGATTCACAGCCGGAAACCATGAGGGCTGAGCTGCTTTATTTGGTTGCATGTTCCGACGAATGTGCTGCACAAATGCAAGCAACGTTAAAAAAAGCCAAAAAACAATTTACCGCATCAAACTTACCTTTGCAATTCTTATAATTTTACATGAAAACCACAAAACAAAGCTTCTTAAAATGCCGGCACGAAAAGAAGCAGAAAGTCTGTTAGTCGATCACAACAACCATTTTCAATTAATATTGTTGTCAGGATAGTGTCGCTTTTAATTTACAATCGAAATTTGATACATGGCACAGAGCCAAGCTTCGTTGTTAAAAGAAACGTTATTTTGAATTCGTAAATCAGTTGTTAATATGAAAAAGCTAAGAAAGTAGATGTTATTTAATGTGATACCAAGACCTTATCGAAACAATCAGCCATGCTCCGGCTATCGCAAAATTTTGCGTTTTACGATTTGGGCAAATTCGTACGAATTCAGTTTTGCGTGCTCCGGTTTTCGCCACTTTTTAGCTATCTATAAAATTCCATATCGAACTAAAAAAAAACAGCTGTTTTGCTTTTGTTTACTTTTTACTTACGGAAGTATTTTAAGAAAATGCCGTGTGTTTTTGCAATTGCAATCTTTGAAGCAAAAAGACGACGGAAAATTAAAGACCTGAGGTACAGGCAACATCTGCGGAATAATGGCTGTGTATTAAAAATGTCAGATGAAATGTAAGTTAAGTTTTTCTTAGTTACAGACCTTAAGTAATTAAATATTAAATTAATTAAATATTAAATATTAATCGATATTTCTGAATTTGCAATTTGTTGTTGCTTGGCTCAATTTGGCAGCAATGCAATTTTATGTGTGCTCAAAAATAATTGTATTAAAATTATAAATGAATCATAAATTTAATTTCCAATTTAATAAATATGAGCTTAAAAGATAATCAAATAGGGAAAAAATTTGTTTTTGGCCGTATAAATTATAATTTGCTTGATATTTGTTATTTACTTTTGAATTCGCATGCTCGTTCACTGCCGGTTTGAAATCGCAAAATTCTTGCGTTTTGCGAAAACCGGAGCACAAGTTTTTGCGTTTTAGCGTCAAATCGCAAAATTTTTGCGTTTTGCGATAACCGGAGCACGGCCCAATATCTTTTATAATGATATATTATTACTAGATGACCCGGCAAACGTTGTTTTGCCATATAAATAATTTTCAATTACTTTTTAGTGTAGACAAAAAAAAGCTTACTTATTGTAAGTATGTATGTATATAAGAATGTGGTATATTCGTGAAATAAGCATGGAGCGCTCTGAACGATAAGGGAATATAAAAATAACAAAAGGCAAACATTATTTTTAAGTTATTATAATTTATACCTTAAAATTATGTCATTAATTAAACAATTACGACAGTAACACTATTAAGCAAACGACGCAAAGTGACGTGCGCGACGCACTTGGCGCAACACGGCGTTGTTAAACACTGCGCCGGCGAGCGAGCTTTTGGAAGAGGAAGAAGGATGACCAGCAATTAATTCGCGAAGTTAGGTTAAATGCAGCAGACCACTTTTTACGCGGCCAGAGTTTTTCGGGACTTACAGCATCAGCAGCACTTGAGCCTTCATCATCTCTACTGCCAACAACAACGACAATAACTACCAGTAGCAGCGACAGTAGCGACAACTACCGCCCGTAGAAACAACAACAACAACGATCGCTACCAGCCGCAACAGCAAGCGCAGCAAGACAGCTACCGTGCGCAGTAGCAGCAACAACAACAACTGGAGCTACCGTGCGCAGTAGCAGCAACAACAACAACTGGAGCTACCGTGCGCAGCAGCAGCAACAACAGCAACTGTAGCTACTGTGCGCAACGCAACAATAGCAACAACAACGATAGCTACCAGCCGCAACATCAAGCACAGCACGACAGCTACCGTGCGCAGTAGCAGCAACAACAACAACTGGAGCTACCGTGTGCAGCAGCCGCAACAACAACAACTGTGGCTACAGCGCGCAACGCAACAGTAGCAACGACGCCGGTTACCGCTCGCAGCCGCAATAACAACAACCACAGCTATCCGCGCAGCCGCAGCAGCAACAACAACAACAGTTACCATCGCCGCCACCAACGACAGCTACCGTGCGCAGCGAAAACAACAACAACTACGACAGACACTCCCTGCATCAGCCGCAACAACAACAACAGTTACTGCCGCAGCCGCCGCCACAACAACAGCAACGATAGCTACCAGTCGCAGCAACAACAACAACAGTTACTGCCGCAGCCGCCGCCACAACAACAGCAACAATAGCTATATAGTCGCCCAAACGGTTGCATTGGCGTCAACGACGGCAACCAGAGCGGCATAGCCACAGCAGCAAACAGCGGCAACAGCCAGCAACAACAACAAGAGTGACGACACGAGAGCCTAGTAGCGGGGACGACAGCGTCGACCACAACAATAGCAACGGCCACAGCCAGGATCGAAGAGGCAGGAAAAACGTAGTGAAAGTGTAGTGAAAGTGATCGCGAACAGTGCCAGTGGATAGCATCCACACACATACGCACGCTCATCCATACACGCACGATTGCATACCTACCACCCGCACTTTCATCCGTCCACGCACACCGGCACACACACGCGGGAATCGCCACCTCTGACGCGGGCACGACCCGCGCCCCCACGCTGGTCACCCATCCGGGTGAGACCTGCATTCGGGCGTCAGGCGTCATGCCCCGAGCCAGGGGGAAGGGCACGTCCCACACTTCAACGCCAGCACTCGGCACCCACCGGCCAACCAACGTGGCGAGAGCTGGAGCCCGACCAGTGGCCCCCGGAGGTTGCGGCAGCGATCGGAGGAGGGATGGCGCGTCGCACGAGTAGGATGGTTTGGGTTTATGGGGTACGGTATCAGGTGCGCGCGACGGCGCAAGGTACCCGAGTACTTGTGTACGAAAAATAACACAAACAGCATAGAGCACACAAAAAAAGAAAAAAAAAAAGAAAATAATCAGTAGGTGGGTATACATAACCTGCAAAGAAAAAAAAGCAGAACATGAAATAAATGCATGTGCCAAAAAAACACTTAGAACCAAGCTCACCTGCAGTCACAGCAACAGGGAGGGGGGAAACACCATAACCTCCAAGTTGGGGCGGAAGCCTGCAACAGAGGAAGAGCATGAAAATGGCGAAAAGCCATAAAAATTGACTCACTTACGTTTGTTTATTATTTTTTCACAGCATGCGGCAAGTCATTTAACACCAGGGGTGGAGAGTGTCGATCGGGCAAGGATCTGGTAACACCGAACGTATGGCGAGGCGTGACAAAAGCTGAATGTCACGCCACAGCTCCACAGCTCCACACAGCTGATCAGAAGGGCAAAGCTACCGATCTGGCAGCTCAGCGTCAGCATGTTGCGTGTCAAAAAGCTGACGGACACGCAACACCAATTCACAGCGCCACACCGCAGCGCGAAATTCAAATTGGCGAAACGGCCACACCGGTGGCGCCAAATTTGAATGTATAATTCAAAGGAAAAAAACAAGTGGAAGCTTTCCACTTCCGAAGGAAGGAGGGAGTGTGAGGAGCTATGGCAACACCTCACAATTAATGGTGCAGAATATATTATATATTTCTATTATATATATATTATCATATATATATTAATATAGCAGAATATATATATACATAGATATATAAATATAGACTAAACATATATATGTATAATCGAGAGAAGAGATGACTCTGCAGAACAAACCCGAGACCGGTCCTGACAACACGGCGAATTCAGATGCCGTCTCACTCTGACAAAGGATGTCAGCGTATAGAGACGTGTCTAACCACAGGGCAAAGAACCGTTAGTGTGTGAGCGGTGCGATCGCTTGGTATAGTGATCACTGTCACACTAACGGCAGGCGTGAATAACAGCGAGTATTAACCGCTGTTGCTAAGGGCAATTTAGCATCACGCCACCTTTACCCTTGAAATGACTTTGGCGACGACAGGCCCCGCTCCAGCGAGATGTCAGCGGGTATAAAAGGAGCAAGCAGCAGATCATTGGGGTCGGAAAATAAAGAGTTAAACACGCGAGTCTACGTTACGGTCGGTCAATAAACGCATCAGGACATTCGAGAAGGCGATAAATAACGATCCTGTGCATCATTAAGAATAAAATAAGACTTAGTCAACATATTGTGAAAATATCCTAAGTGCGGTTACAACCTGTTCGAAGTAAACGCTATCTATACTTGTTCAGCGGACAACCTGAGTGAGACAGATCCTTGCTACCATTGTGCCGAACTAGAGAACCTGGCGTAAGACAGGTGAAGCACAGTTACACCAGCGAGTAGGAGTACTATTGGTAGCTTCTTGCGGAGTCAAGAAAGCCAATAGCGTGTCCTGGCGAACAACTGGTGTAGTGAGCAATAAACCTAGTCGAGTAGGCGAGTCTAGTTTCGACCGTGGTTGGCAGGCTGACATATCACCCGCAGTCCAAAGACAAGGATACATAGTGTGGATCCTAGAGCAGCGCGGGCTGAATTAGATACAAGACACCTCTGTACAACCAACTCAAAGAACAGTGCAAATTAAACATAATATAATTCGAAACACTCGGCGTTATTATTTGTCGCAGCGCCACAAATACAAATTTGTTGGCACGTACCCTCAAAACCGCGAGAGCTAGCCCAGCTTTTATTCGGGACAATCGAAGGTTCGTTACAACTGGCGCCCAACGTGGATTCTGCGACTTTTAATATACAAATAGCGAAATATAACAGAAATAACTAAAATGGTGCGTTCGTGGGTGTATTATTTAAAAAAAGAACAATTAATCAAGTATGGCACGGAATTTGGAAATGATGCGGAAACAACTCGGAGAGTGGGTGAGTTTACACGAAAACTCGGTGGCACACGGAATCCGCATCAGCGATCTGGCCAGACGGTATGGTCGAGCATCGACAAACACAGAGTGCGAACCAACGATCGAGGAAGAAGAAGAGGTGATGAAGGAGCTTGGCGCGATTGATATAGCACGACTAAGCATACCGTCAACTAGCGCAGCGGCTCGAGCCCAAAATGCCCAGGAAAGTCGTCGATCGCAGTGGGATTCCATACCAAACCGAAGAAACGAAGATATCTTCGAGAGAAGATACGAGCGCGCAAGCACGAATATGGTACAAGACTACCCAAAAGTGGCCAAACAGGTAAGAGAATGGGGGTTCAGGTTTGACGGATCGTCAAAACCTTTGGAATTCCTGGAGCAAGTGGAATGGTCAGCGGACACATACGGGCTGAACCTCAACCTGATCCCACGAACCATGCCTGAGCTACTCAAAGGTATGGCGTTGAAGTGGTATATCGCAAATAACCAGCATTGGACAACATGGGGAGGATTTGTAGCGAGGTTCCAGGACTACTTCCTACCGAGAGACTACTATGACAATCTCGAAGACGAGGTGCGTAGAAGGCGTCAGAGGCCGGGAGAGCTCTTCAAGGTGTATATGGTGGAGATGCAGACGCTGATGCGACCGCTACGACTATCAACAGAGAAGGAGTTACAGAAGATCTACGCAAACAGCCTCCCGGACCTACGTGCTTACGCAAGACCGGGCCAGTTCACAAATCTGGGGGAGCTAATGCTGTTAGCGGAGGCTTCAGAGGAGTTGGAGAATGACCGGGCGCGTTTGCGGCTGGAACGACAACCACCACAACAAGAGCGGTACCAACACCAACCTACCCACAACCAAGGCGAACGACAACACAACCACGCACCACAGCCAAACAGAAACAGACCCCGTTTTATGGCAATGGAGGAGCAACAACAACACACAAGAGAGAGGATCCAGGATATGGAGAGACCAAGGCCAGCTCCAAGAATGCAACAAAATACCAACCAAACACACGTTAACAACCCAGGACGAGCGTGTCGTGTGTGCGGACAAGGAGGACATTGGGCAGTAGAGTGCCAAAACCCAATGTTGGATTATTGTTGGATTTGTGGGCGGATAGGGACGAGAACAGCAGCGTGTTGTAAGTCGGGAAACAAACAGCGGCGTCCGCAACCGAGGGACGAACGGAGGCCGCCAAGGACGATCCCTCACCATTAATCGGAAACATGCAAGGGGAAGAGACGCAACTGACAGCCACCGTGAGGATCGGAGATTGTCAGTACAAGGCAACGATCGATACAGGGGCTACAAGCAGCTTTGTAAGTGAAGAACTAGCTTGTAGACTCAGTAAAGGATGCCGGAGAACTACCACAAACAGGCGGATCCGATTAGCAGACGGTCGTAACAGCATGGTGGCAGAAGAAATCGAAGCCACAATTTGGTTTGGAAGCCGCAACCTAAAACTAAATCTAATGGTGTTGCCAGGCATTATCGATGACCTAGTGCTGGGCTGGGATTTTCTGACTGGTATGGGCATTGTGATAAAGTGCGCAGGGATGGTGGTCACCATTCCAGCACGGCGATATAAGGCGGACAACCTGGAGGAGAGACTGTCGGTGGCAGTTGTCCAGGACGCTGCAGAGTCACAAGCCATGACAGTTACCGAGAGAGCAGAAAACCCAGACAAAAACCAGCACGAAGACGCGGAAATAGCCGAATTTCTGCAACGGGAAATCGAGGCGTTTACCAAACTAAAAGGGCCATCCCAAATCACTGAACACAAGATCGTGATGAGCGATGACAGGCCGATAAAACAAAGATACTTCTCCAAAAACCCGAAAATGCAAGCTGAAATCAACCAACAGGTAGATGAGTTATTGGCAAAGGGTTGTATCGAGCCTTTAAACAGCCCACACAGCGCACCGATCGTCATGGTGAAAAAGAAGACAGGCAAATGGCGTTTGTGCGTCGACTTTCGCCAGCTGAACAGCAGATCCGTGAAAGATGCCTACCCGATACCAAGAGTGAACCACATCTTGGATCAGTTGAGAGAGGCACACTTCATCACTAGTTTGGATTTAAAAGATGGGTATTGGCAAATTCCAATGGCAAAGAGAGCCGGCCTCTCACGGCATTCACAGTGCCCAAGGGAAGAGCACATGCAGAATCTGCGTGAGGTGTTCAGGCGGCTACGAGCAGCAAACCTACGGATAAACGTGGACAAGTGCAACTTTTTCAAAAAGGAGCTAAAATACTTGGGTCACCGGGTGACAGACAGACGTATATGCACCGATCCAGAAAAGGTGGCTGCGATCGCAGAACTAAAACCGCCTGAGAACGTGAAAGAGTTGAGGCAGTATCTAGGAGTGGCTTCGTGGTATCGACGCTTCGTTCCAGACTTCGCAACAACAGTCCACCCACTCAACGATTTACTCAAAAAAGGAGCCAAGTGGGAATGGTCGGAAGAACGTCAGAAGGCGTTCGAAACAATCAAGGACAAGCTCACTCGATCACCCGTTTTGGCGTGCCCATATTTCTCCGAAACTTTCTGCTTACAGACAGACGCTAGCAACTATGGCCTGGGTGCGATCTTAACTCAACCTTCGGAGGAAGGCGAACGAGTAATATCGTATGCGAGTCGAACACTTAATGGGGCCGAACGAAATTATTCGACTACCGAAAAGGAGTGTTTGGCCATAGTTTGGGGAATAAGGAAGTTGAGACCATACCTGGAAGGGTACCACTTCATAGTGATCACTGATCACATGGCACTAAAGTGGCTCAACTCGATAGAGAATCCATCCGGAAGGATAGCTAGATGGGCACTAGAGCTCCAACAATACGATTTTGAGATTAAGTATCGTAAGGGAAGTTTGAATGTAGTGGCCGATGCGCTCTCGCGGCAGCCACTCAAGGAAACGTGTGGACGGATCGTCACAACGCACGAAGATATGGGAGACGCTAACGCACAGTGCAAGTGGATTCAGAAGGTGAGGGAAGATATAATGAAGAATCCCAAGAAATACCCAGACTATGTGGAGGAAGGTGGTAACTTATACCGACACATCCCACACCGAGCAGGCATTGAGGAGGTATCCTCATGGAAGCTATGTGTGCCAAGTGGCAAACGAAACCAGGTATTGCGAGAAAACCATGATGCGGCAACAGCTGGCCATCTTGGCAGCCGAAAAACAATCGCAAGAATAGCGGCTCGCTATTACTGGCCGGGGTTATATAGAGACACACGCACATACGTACACCGCTGCGAAATCTGCCAAAAATATAAACCCAGCCAAATAGCAGCAGCAGGGAAAATGTTGACACAGATACCAGAAGAGCCATGGAGCACAGTATGCGCAGATTTCGTGGGACCTTTACCTCGGTCCAAACATGGCAATACGATGCTCCTGGTATTAGTAGACCGCTTCTCAAAGTGGTCTGAATTGGTTCCCTTGAGAAGTGCAACTACAGCTTCTCTACAAAAAGGATTCAGGGAAAGAATTCTGGCAAGGTTCGGAGTACCGAAAGTGTTGATCACGGACAATGGAACGCAGTTCACAAGTAAAGCGTTCAAAAATTTTCTGAAGGAATTGGGAGTACGGCACCAATTCACAGCACCGTATACCCCACAAGAAAACCCTACAGAACGGACAAATCGGACAGTTGAAACTATGGTGGCACAATATGCCAGGAACAACCATCGGAACTGGGACGAACTACTACCCGAATTAACACTAGCCATTAACACCAGTGTGTCAGCTTCTACAGGATATAGTGCGGCGTTTATCACGCAAGGACGCGAACCAAGGTTGCCAATCGCATTGTTCGACGAAGCCACGATTGGTACCGGCAGGGGTACCCAAACACCCACAGAGAAAGCCTCAAGGCTCAAAGAAGTGTTCGAGTTGGTCAGACGCAGCTTAGAGAAAGCTTCCCAAGACCAAGCCCGACACTACAACTTAAGAAGACGGGCATGGAAGCCGAAGATCGGAGACAGGGTGTGGGCAAAAGAGCACCACCTATCGAATGCAGCAGAGGGATTTGCTGTGAAACTGGCTCCGAAATATTCAGGCCCCTACACTATAATAGATTTCATCTCGCCAGTCATAGTAAGACTGCGAGGCGGGAACGAGAAAAAGGAGCGAAGAGCTCACATATGCGATTTGAAGCCGCATGGAGATGAGGGAGTTGCGGAAGCAACAACAACAAAAAAAAAAAAAAAAAAAAGGAAGAGGAAAAAAAAACGCGTAGAGGAAAAAAAACAAAACCGGTAGAAGAAAAAAACTGGAACTCTGAAAGGGAAAAAGAAAATGTTAATTAAATAGACAAACAAGATATCCCATAAATACTCACCTGAGTTTACACCTGGAAAACAAAACAAAAGAAAAAAATTAGAAACAAATTTAAATTTTTTTTTCTTATAAAAAAAAAGGGGGTGATACATGTACAAGTACATATATAATAATAAATAAAATAATAATATAAAATAAAAAAATAAAATAAAATAAAATAAAAAATAAAAATAAATAGATATAACATAATTCGAGAAAAAAAATAAAACAAAAAAAAATTAATAAAATAATAATTAATAAATAAATAAAATTATAAAAAAATAAATAAAATAATAATTAATAAATAAATAAAATAATAATAAATAAATATAAAATAAAATAAAAAAATAAAATAAAATAAGAATAACTAAATAGCGCCCAACGGTCAAAAGGTCCGAACGGCCCTGTTCGCGGCGAATTTACGTGCGAACGAGAACGCTGCCATAAGCCAAAGCAAACAGAAAGAGATAGCAGCACCCAGAGAGCGAGTGCTGACAAACATGGCGGCTATAACGGTAAGGACACCGTTGATCTGACACTAACACAAACACAATTGATGTAAAATAAACCACTCACCGGAGGGTATAAAAGAGGGCGCTAGACATGCGGCCAGACTCTTTTACAAAAACCACTAGATGACCGCAAGACGCGAAGCAAATATAGCAGCTGAGTTGGCTAGCCGAGACCCGCGAATCCGCGCACGGATAGATCGCCGGAATGCGGTCCAGGCGCCCAGGAGGATAATTCGGCGTCGACGAGCTCCGCTGCGAGTCGTCCGGCTCCCATTCCCGCACGGTGCGTCGTCAGCGTCGACGAGGCAAGGCCACGGGAGGCAGACGACGAAAGGCTGGATGAGTATCTGCAATTAAGGAGGGAGGCGCAGGAGGAGATGGCGCACTACTCAGCAGAAGAGGAAGAGAGGTTCGGGCGACCGGTGTCGCCACATTACGCTCCACCGACACCACCGCCCGAATGGCAGCCAGCCCGGCCACCCTCGCCCTGGGCCAGGGGCGAGATCAACGACGACAGCGTGATCGTCATCTCGTCGGACGATGAGGAGGTGTACGACCCCACGGCGAGCCTGTATGAGCCGGACGACGAGAGGCGGCATCAAGGCGAGAAAGGACGGACGATGAGGAGGTGTACGACCCCACGGCGAGCCTGTATGAGCCGGACGACGAGGAGGCGGCATCAAGGCGAGAAGAGGCGACGGACGAGAGGCAGGTACCCGAAGAGGCGGCCCCGGAGCCACGCATCACGACAACACGGAGCGAGCGGTTTGCGGACGGAAGGTGGGTGCACACCGTCACCGTGGTGTGTGGAGCGAAGATGTAAAACCGCCGAACGAGGGGTTCGTCCTGCGAGAGGCAACGCCGCCTCCACGACCGCGACGCGAGACACCACCGCCACCACGAGAGGCAACGCCGCCTCCACAACCACGACACGAAACACCGCCGGCAAAACGAGAAGATGCTCCAACAAGCCCGGAGAGAGGCCCTTGGGAGTGGCCCCAGCCAAGCGTGGTAGTGGCCGAACAGCCGGACGCGACGCGGGAATCGCCACCTCTGACGCGGGCACCACCCGCGCCCCCACGCTGGTCACCCATCCGGGTGAGACCTGCATTCGGGCGTCAGGCGTCATGCCCCGAGCCAGGGGGAAGGGCACGTCCCACACTTCAACGCCAGCACTCGGCACCCACCGGCCAACCAACGTGGCGAGAGCTGGAGCCTGGCCCCCGGAGGTTGCGGCAGCGATCGGAGGAGGGATGGCGCGTCGCACGAATAGGATAGTTTGGGTTTATGGGGTACGGTATCAGGTGCGCGCGACGGCGCAAGGTACCCGAGTACTTGTGTACGAAAAATAACACAAACAGCATAGAGCACACAAAAAAAGAAAAAAAAATATAAAATAATCAGTAGGTAATACATAACCTGCAAAGAAAAAAACAGCAGAACATGAAATAAATGCATGTGCCAAAAAAACACTTAGAACCAAGCTCACCTGCAGTCACAGCTTTAGGGGGGGGGGAACACCATAACCTCCAAGTTGGGGCGGAAGCCTGCAACAGAGGAAGAGCATGAAAATGGCGAAAAGCCATAAAAATTGACACACTTACGTTTGTTTATTATTTTTTCACAGCATGCGGCAAGTCATCTAACACCAGGGGTGGAGAGTGTCGATCGGGCAATGATCTGGTAACACCGAACGTATGGCGCTGCGTGACAAAAGCTGAATTTCACGCTACAGCTCCACAGCTCCACACAGCTGATCAGAAGGGCAAAGCTACCGATCTGGCAGCTCAGCGTCAGCATGTTGCGTGTCAAAAAGCTGACGGACACGTAACACCAATTCACAGCGCCACACCGCAGCGCGAAATTCAAATTGGCGAAACGGCCACACCGGTGGCGCCAAATTTGAATGTATAATTCAAAGGAAAAAAACAAGTGGAAGCTTTCCACTTCCGAAGGAAGGAGGGAGTGTGAGTTGTAACGAACCTTCGGTTGTCCCGAATAAAAGCTGGGATAGCTCTCGCGGTTTTGAGGGTACGTGCCAACAAATTTGTATTTGTGGCGCTGCGACAAATAATAACGCCGAGTGTTTCGAATTATATTATGTTTAATTTGCACTCTTCTTTGAGTTGGTTGTACAGAGGTGTCTTGTATCTAATTCAGCCCGCGCTGCTCTAGGATCCACACTATGTATCCTTGTCTTTATACTGCGGGTGATATGTCAGCCTGCCAACCACGGTCGAAACTAGACTCGCCTACTCGACTAGGTTTATTGCTCACTACACCAGTTGTTCGCCAGGACACGCTATAGGCTTTCTTGACTCCGCAAGAAGCTACCAATAGTACTCCTACTCGCTGGTGTAAGTGTGCTTCACCTGTCCTACGCCAGGTTCTCTAGTTCGGCACAATGGTAGCAAGGATCTGTCTCACTCAGGTTGTCCGCTGAACAAGTATAGATAGCGTTTACTTCGAACAGGTTGTAACCTCACTTAGGATATTTTCACAATATGTTAACTAAGTCTTATTTTATTCTTAATGATGCACAGGATCGTTATTTATCGCCTTCTCGAATGTCCTGATGCGTTAATTGACCGACCGTAACGTAGACTCGCGTGTTTAACTCTTTATTTTCCGACCCCAATGATCTGCTGCTTGCTCCTTTTATACCCGCTGACATCTCGCTGGAGCGGGGCCTGTCGTCGCCAAAGTCATTTCAAGGGTAAAGGTGGCGTGATGCTAAATTGCCCTTAGCAACAGCGGTTAATACTCGCTGTTATTCACGCCTGCCGTTAGTGTGACAGTGATCACTATACCAAGCGATCGCACCGCTCACACACTAACGGTTCTTTGCCCTGTGGTTAGACACGTCTCTATACGCTGACATCCTTTGTCAGAGTGAGACGGCATCTGAATTCGCCGTGTTGTCAGGACCGGTCTCGGGTTTGTTCTGCAGAGTCATCTCTTCTCTCGATTATACATATATATGTTTAGTCTATATTTATATATCTATTAGGGTATTCACTAGCTGTTGTAAAATTGTAAAGCGTAAAATTGTAAATCCAAAAGTTTACAACGCAACAACAAAACACATGAGAAAAAAATTACGACAATTGTGATACCCTAGGGTATGTTTAAAAAAACTGTTGTAAAATTGTAAAGTTGTGATTAGTTGAAGTGTTGTAAAATTATTGAAAGTATCGAGTAAAAATACTTGGTATCAAGCCAAATCGAGACTTTTGTGTTAAAAATATGCGGTCACACCAAACAAACAACAAGTAAAAAGAGTAAGTAAATCGTCAATATTATTTATTATTTTAATCAATTCTATTTAAGTGTCTCAACAGCAAATTATGAAAAGGCAACGGGAAGGAGAATCAAAGCGCTGGAGCGAAGATGAGATATCGCGAATGTTAACTTACATTCAGACGCACAAGAATTTTGAAGTAAGTATGCCCTCTGACTACCACAAATTAAACATGCTAAGAAAACAAATACTTACAGAAACCAAAAAAAACTATTGAGCGAAACAAAAATAGATGCCAAGTGGAATTTGGTAAGGGGCAAAATGAGGTATTTAAAGATGCAGCTAGTCAAAGCCAATCAATGGCTTGGATCGACCGGTGCTGGAGTTGACGATGGAGACGGCGTGCAGACTGTGCAGGGTAAGTTTGCTGGTTGCAGACTTATGTGTTTAAAATTTAATAGCACTTTAGAAATTTAGAAAAGCTGAAAAAAATGTGTCCACATTACGACCAACTGGCCGTTATATTTAATAAAACAAAGGAAGTTGATGTGGTTGTGCATGACACCATGGATGACTTTGAAGACTCCATGTGTTCCTCTAGCGCTATTGACAGCGGTAGTTTAGGCAATTTATTCGATGCGTCGGGTCTTGAAGATTCTGCTGGGGATGAAATCACCCTTGGAACTAGACAGCCAACAAAAAAGCGCAGGGCGTTAACATCTGCAGAAAGTTTAACCGAGTTGGAAACTGACCGGTTAAATTTTCGAAAGCAACAGCTGGCAGTTGAGCAGCAAAAACTGGCTTTGGAACTTGATAAGAACACTTGGATGAAGGAAATGGAACTAGATAAGAACACTTGGATGAAGGAAATGGAACTAGATAAGAACAATTGGATGAAGGAAATGGAGAGGAAGAAGTTGGAGCTGGAGGCCAAGAAGGTCGAACAAGATTTTATTGTTAAACAAAAGGAGTTGGAGAAGAACGATTGGATGAAGGAAATGGAGGTAGATAAGAACAATTGGATAAAGGAAATGGAGAGGAAGAAGTTGGAGCTGGAGGCCAAGAAGGTTAAACTTAGAGCTAGAACTTAAATATAAAAAAAATAAATAAATAAATAAATAAAGATTTGAAGATTTGAGCTCAGTGCAAAGCGCCATCTATCTTTGATTTTCAAGTGCACCGAATGCATTATTTTGTATATTTCTAAACGATAAACGCCATCTACCCAATTTACAATGTAAGCACAAAACATTTCATTTTCACTTATTTTCTCGCCCTTATTAAGGCGCCATCTATCATGATTTAGTGTGTTGAACTTAAATATAAAAATAGATAGTGAGGTTCATGTATGAGACAAATATATTTTAGAACATTTACAATTCAGACATCAAGTTATTTATTGCATGCCTTTTTTGCTCAGGTGTTTCGCTTCTCAGAGCAGTTATGGTTGCATCTGCTTCACCACCGTTCATCGAAGCATCGTCAGTAGCAGCGAAAGATGTGTCTCGCTCTTCGAGTAAAATGTTGTGCAAAATACAGCAAACAAGAACCCAATTTGAAAATTTTTGTTGGCTTTCACGGTCCCGTATGCGAATTCTCATTTCTTTTAAACTAGAAAATTTTTCTTTAAGCATACCGAAGCAATTTTCTATGCGTACGCGAAATTGGCTGTGTCTCTTGTTAAATCTTGCCTGATCACTCGGTTCCGCTGCTGTCGCATTACTTCTATAGGGAGTGATTAAAAATTTGGATAGTGGGTAGGCTGAGTCTCCTGCAATCCATTCCTCTCCGCTAAAGTATTTTTCATGCTCCTTAAAAAGTTTGCAATTTTTATAAATTTTTGCATCATGGTAGCTACCAGGATTCCCAACTACTACATTGCGAATTCTTAGCTGGTAGTCGCAGACAACCTGTACTTTGATTGAGTACACATTCTTTCGCGAATAATACACCTCGTGGTTCGAAGAAGGCTGTTCAGCCAGCTTAATTTCGCTGCCATCGATGTACCCAATGCAGAATGGCATCTCGTTGATTGTTTTTGAAACCAGTCGCTTTCTTTCAGCAGCATCTGGCCAGTAAATGTACTGCGACATCTTTCTCAAAAGAGCTCCAAATACTCTGTCTGTAACAATGCCTAGAGAGCCACCATCACCTACTCCAAACAAAGTTGCTATTTTTCGAACTGATGCAGCTTCTCCAGAAGACCCCAAGCGAAAAAGTGCAATTGCAACCTGCATCTCAATATCCATTTGTGGTCGAAATGCTGATGATTTAAAGCAAGGGTCGGCTCTGATCAGTTCGACGATACAAGCGAACTGAGACTTAGTCACTCGCAGCATCTGGAGAAAGCGACCATTATTAAAAAACGGCAGCACATTGCTTCGCCAGTTTAGTGATTTTGGCACAGAGAAGTTCATTCCTCGCCGACAGTTTGCAATTGCAGTGAGGTCCTCCATAAGCTCGTCCATCACTTCATCGGCTGCATCATTGTCCGTACCTAAAATTGTATGCATTCATATTTTATCATCTTCGACTGATTTGTACACCTACCATCAATGCATTCAATTTCAACAAGGGCCAAGTCTATTTTGCGCTTTTTCAAAGCTTGTCGCTCACTTTCTCTCGGCATTTTTTATTAAGTTCCTTTACTTTGTCACGAATAAATTGTGGCACTTAACTGTCACTTGGCAAAACAGCTTTTTTAACACAACAATTACGACAGGGTTGCTCACTAGCTTGGGTGTAGTAAATTTACGATTTACAATTTTACGATAGCTGGTGAACACCCTATATGTATATATATATTCTGCTATATTAATATATATATGATAATATATATAATAAGAAATATATAATATATTCTGCACCATTAATTGTGAGGTGTAGCCATAGCTCCTCACACTCCCTCCTTCCTTCGGAAGTGGAAAGCTTCCACTTGTTTTTTTCCTTTGAATTATACATTCAAATTTGGCGCCACCGGTGTGGCCGTTTCGCCAATTTGAATTTCGCGCTGCGGTGTGGCGCTGTGAATTGGTGTTACGTGTCCGTCAGCTTTTTGACACGCAACATGCTGACGCTGAGCTGCCAGATCGGTAGCTTTGCCCTTCTGATCAGCTGTGTGGAGCTGTGGAGCTGTGGAGCTGTGGCGTGACATTCAGCTTTTGTCACGCAGCGCCATACGTTCGGTGTTACCAGATCATTGCCCGATCGACACTCTCCACCCCTGGTGTTAAATGACTTGCCGCATGCTGTGAAAAAATAATAAACAAACGTAAGTGTGTCAATTTTTATGGCTTTTCGCCATTTTCATGCTCTTCCTCTGTTGCAGGCTTCCGCCCCAACTTGGAGGTTATGGTGTTTCCGACCCCCCCTGTTGCTGTGACTGCAGGTGAGCTTGGTTCTAAGTGTTTTTTTTGGCGCATGCATTTATTTCATGTTCTGCTGTTTTTTTCTTTGCAGGTTATGTATACCATCCTACTGATAGAAAAATACATACGCGTTTGATTTTTTTTTTGGTTCTTTATATTTTTTTTTCTTTTTTTGTGAGCTCTATGCTGTTTGTGTTATTTTTCGTACACAAATACTCGGGTACCTTGCGCCGTCGCGCGCACGCGATACCGTACCCCATAAACCCAAACCATCCTATTCGTGCGACGCGCCATCCCTCCTCCGATCGCTGCCGCAACCTCCGGGGGCCACTGGTCGGGCTCCAGCTCTCGCCACGTTGGTTGGCCGGTGGGTGCCGAGTGCTGGCGTTGAAGTGTGGGACGTGCCCTTCCCCATGGCTCGGGGCATGACGCCTGACGCCCGAATGCAGGTCTCACCCGGATGGGTGACCAGCGTGGGGGCGCGGGTGGTGCCCGCGTCAGAGGTGGCGATTCCCGCGTCGCGTCCGCCTGTTCGGCCACTACCACGCTTGGCTGGGGCCACTCCCAAGGGCCTCTCTCCGGGCTTGTTGGAGCATCTTCTCGTGGTGCCGGCGGTGTTTCGTGTCGTGGTTGTGGAGGCGGTGTTGCCTCTCGTGGTGGCGGTGGTGTCTCGCGTCGCGGTCATGGAGGCGGCGTTGCCTCTCGCAGGACGAACCCCTCGTTCGGCGGTTTTACATCTTCGCTCCACTCACACAAACCGCTCGCTCCGTGTTGTCGTGATGCGTGGCTCCGGGGCCGCCTCTTCGGGTACCTGCCTCTCGTCCGTCGCCTCTTCTCGCCTTGATGCCGCCTCCTCGTCGTCCGGCTCATACAGGCTCGCCGTGGGGTCGTACACCTCCTCATCGTCCGACGAGATGACGATCACGCTGTCGTCGCTGATCTCGCCCCTGGGCCAGGGCGAGGGTGGCCGGGCTGGCTGCCATTCGGGCGGTGGTGTCGGTGGAGCGTAATGTGGCGACACCGGTCGCCCGAACCTCTCTTCCTCTTCTGCCGAGTAGTGCGCCATCTCCTCCTGCGCCTCCCTCCTTAATCGCAGATACTCATCCAGCCTTTCGTCGTCTGCCTCCCGTGGCCTTGCCTCGTCGGAAATGTCGCCGGAGCTTGCGCTCTCATCCCCGTCCACGCCGCTGCTCCTGGGCCAGGCTTCGGTGGACTCTCCGCTGCTCATCCCTGTGCCTGACTCCCCTCCGGCCCCACGCAGTGGCGATGCCATCAACTCGAGCACATCCGGAGATGGCTCACGCTGACGACGCACCGTGCGTCTGCGCGGGTGGAATGGTAGCCGGACGGCTCGCAGCGGAACTCGTCGACGCCGAATTATCCTCTTGGGCGCCTGGACCGCATTCCGGCGTTCTATCCGTGCGCGGATTCGTGGGTCTCGGCTAGCCAACTCAGCTGCTATATTTGCTTCGCGTCTTGCGGTCATCTCGTGGTTTTTGTAAAAGAGGCTGGCCGCATGTCTAGCGCCCTCTTTTATACCCTCCGGTGAGTGGTTTATTTTACATCAATTGTGTTTGTGTTAGTGTCAGATCAACGGTGTCCTTACCGTTATAGCCGCCATGTTTGTCAGCACTCGCTCTCTGGGTGCTGCTATCTCTTTCTGTTTGCTTTGGCTTATGGCAGCGTTCTCGTTCGCACGTAAATTCGCCGCGAACAGGGCCGTTCGGACCTTTTGACCGTTGGGCGCTATTTAGTTATTCTTATTTTATTTTATTTTTTATTTTATTTTATATTTATTTATTATTATTTTATTTATTTATTAATTATTATTTTATTAATTTTTTTATAATTTTATTTATTTATTAATTATTATTTTATTAATTTTTTTTTTTTTTATTTTTTTTTTCCGAATTATTTATTTTTATTTTTTATTTTATTTTATTTTATTTATTATTATATATGTACTTGTACATGTATCACCCCCTTTTTTTATAAGAAAAAAATTTTAAATCTGTTTCTAATTTTTTTCTTTTGTTTTTGTTTTCCAGGTGTAAACTCAGGTGAGTATTTATGGGATATCTTGTTTGTCTATTTAATTAACATTTTCTTTTTCCCTTTCAAAGTTCCAGTTTTTTTCTTCTACCGGTTTTGTTTTTTTTCCTCTACGCGTTTTTTTTTCCTCTTCCTTTTTTTTTTTTTTTTTTTTGTTTGTTGTTGCTTCAAATCGCATATGTGAGCTCTTCGCTCCTTTTTCTCGTTCCCGCCTCGCAGTCTTACTATGACTGGCGAGATGAAATCTATTATAGTGTAGGGGCCTGAATATTTCGGAGCCAGTTTCACAGCAAATCCCTCTGCTGCATTCGATAGGTGGTGCTCTTTTGCCCACACCCTGTCTCCGATCTTCGGCTTCCATGCCCGTCTTCTTAAGTTGTAGTGTCGGGCTTGGTCTTGGGAAGCTTTCTCTAAGCTGCGTCTGACCAACTCGAACACTTCTTTGAGCCTTGAGGCTTTCTCTGTGGGTGTTTGGGTACCCCTGCCGGTACCAATCGTGGCTTCGTCGAACAATGCGATTGGCAACCTTGGTTCGCGTCCTTGCGTGATAAACGCCTCACTATATCCTGTAGAAGCTGACACACTGGTGTTAATGGCTAGTGTTAATTCGGGTAGTAGTTCGTCCCAGTTCCGATGGTTGTTCCTGGCATATTGTGCCACCATAGTTTCAACTGTCCGATTTGTCCGTTCTGTAGGGTTTTCTTGTGGGGTATACGGTGCTGTGAATTGGTGCCGTACTCCCAATTCCTTCAGAAAATTTTTGAACGCTTTACTTGTGAACTGCGTTCCATTGTCCGTGATCAACACTTTCGGTACTCCGAACCTTGCCAGAATTCTTTCCCTGAATCCTTTTTGTAGAGAAGCTGTAGTTGCACTTCTCAAGGGAACCAATTCAGACCACTTTGAGAAGCGGTCTACTAATACCAGGAGCATCGTATTGCCATGTTTGGACCGAGGTAAAGGTCCCACGAAATCTGCGCATACTGTGCTCCATGGCTCTTCTGGTATCTGTGTCAACATTTTCCCTGCTGCTGCTATTTGGCTGGGTTTATATTTTTGGCAGATTTCGCAGCGGTGTACGTATGTGCGTGTGTCTCTATATAACCCCGGCCAGTAATAGCGAGCCGCTATTCTTGCGATTGTTTTTCGGCTGCCAAGATGGCCAGCTGTTGCCGCATCATGGTTTTCTCGCAATACGTGGTTTCGTTTGCCACTTGGCACACATAGCTTCCATGAGGATACCTCCTCAATGCCTGCTCGGTGTGGGATGTGTCGGTATAAGTTACCACCTTCCTCCACATAGTCTGGGTATTTCTTGGGATTCTTCATTATATCTTCCCTCACCTTCTGAATCCACTTGCTGTACCTGTAAAAGGTGTGTGTGTGTAATGTTAGCATCCAGTACAAACTGACTGCTTAAATGTTGTCGCAACTGGCACTTGTAACCAGGTGGACTACGGAGAAATAATGAATGCTTCCTTAAGTTGTAAGAATACACTGATTTTATTAAGGTAAAAGTCACAATATTTATAGGTAAAAATTGCTTAGCTTAGAGGTGTGTGTTGTCAATTAAAATTAGGTTAATGTGTGTTCAGCAGTTGCATGAAATGCAGACTAGCATATTTCGCAACTACCGGGTTGGCTGACCGTTACTATTGCGACACATATTGTACAATGTGCAGTCAGTAATATTCTGTGTGATCAGCAATAATTTGGTATTGTTTACAATTTATTGTGTCAGTAGGTTTGGTATTGTTTACAATTTATTGTGTCAGTAGGTTTTGTGTACATAGTTAAGCAGTAGCGGACTAAGGGGGGGGCGGTCCGCCCCAGGGCCCACGCCCATAAAAAAAATGGCCCCGGCGGGCCCCCCCTTAATTGGAAAATTAAAAAATGTTGTTAACCTATCATTCGCAATGCTAAAAATCATGTGCGATCATGAAACATAAAAAATCAAAAAAGTTTCGCTGAATTCGAAACATTTTTTCGCACACGCTCGCTCAGTGCCATCTGTCGGTGATGGCACTGAGCTACACTCACAAACACTGGTGTGTGTACAGTGCAGAACGTCCGGAAAACTCACTGTTGTTATCATCTTGCTGTTGATACGTCTGCGTACACAGCTGTTCACAGCTGTGGATAGTTCAAGTTTACATCGTGCAATATATTCGCGTTTTTTACAAACGTTTGATTCGATATCATTATGTGAATTCATCGCAACATTCGCTGTTCAAAAGTAGGTGGCACATACATAAAAATATATCAAAAAACGATTAAAAATCTTTCAGAAAAGTGTTATCATAACAAAAAAAAAACAGTGTGAAACCTGACGTCCATGCATAGATATTAATCAAAGATCTGTATTTTAATTTTTTGACAGTGAAACGAAACTACGAGAGTGGTGCGCAAAAGCGGAAGAAGCAAAAGGTTAAAGCTGAAGAAAGTCAGTCGCAAGCACAATCATTGTTAAAATATTTAGTTGCAGAGAAACATTCCCCAGAAAATCAAGATTCGCATCTAAATACAAGTTTGTATTATTCATTTATTTTTGCCTTTATACGCTCTGTGTCTCAGTTATAATCTATTGATATTTAGCATAAGACGGCTTTTACATGGACGGCGATCCGCGACCGCGACCGTGTTTAGCGACTGTCATGTAGGGCGGGAAATTCAAATCATATTCAGATTTGAAATTAAAGAATAAAGTTAAGAAATTGAAAACTGAAGTCGCAGAATGAAGTTAAAAATTAGAGTTAAAAAATATTAAAGCTAAATTAAAGTTACAGTTACAAAAAATAAAGTTGCAGTTAAAGTTAAAAGAAATTGAAGTTTAAAACATGAAGACATTAAAATTGAAAAAAAGTTACAAAGTAAACAAATTAAAGAATTGAAAAGAAAATGGTTAGAGAATTAAATTGAAAATACAAATTACATGAATGAATTTATGATGAATTTATTGATAATCTCATAATCATTATATGACGAATTTATGAGAAGGGGGGGGGGGCCCCAAGACAAAACCGCCCCGGGCCTCAAAAGTCCTTAGTCCGCCACTGCGCATGTGTCAAACACTATGCTACGCATGCGGCACCTGTCACACGGTCCCTTTTTTACAACCACCCCCCCACCCTCATAAATCTTAAGTACACCCTTGTCACACGATCCCTTTGTAAGTGACATCCGTAGAAGATGTGCATGAAAATTTTTGATGCCATGCCCACTTATACCGCTAAAGTCCCCAAACTTGGTAGGGGGATACAGGGTGCCATCCGCCACAGATATGCATCACAAATTTGGATATCATGCCTATCCTTGCTGCCTAATATTTATATCCAAAACCCCCATATATTACTATTACAGCTATGTAAACTGGTATCAAAGTATATCGCAGTCGGTTGCGTCCGACTGCAATGTTTATACTTTGATACCAAAGGTATCATAGTATATTGGGTTTGTGCAATGTCCGTCATGGTGTCTGTCCGTCTGTCCGTCCGTCCGTCCGTCCGTATGAACGCAACTTTTTTCGACACCCTTAAAGCTAGAGAATTGCAACTTTGCAAATATCTTGGTACATGTCGTCGTCAGACAAAGTGTTAAATGTAGGGCGCTACGACCTCAGGGGGCCCGGGAAATCGATAACAAGTCGATACACCTCGATGTGCAAATCGATAAAACACAAATATATCCCACATTTTAGCAGCTAGAGTCACCAAATTTGATGGCAAGATAGCTGGTAACATTCCTAAAAAAACTGCATTAAATGATTGGATGCCACGCCCACCTATTTCGCCACCAGCCCCCCTCCAATTATAAACAAAAATGCCTGTATCTTCTACAGTTTTGAAGCTATAGCTACCAAAATTGACATGAAGGTAGATACTGACATCTGACAAAGTTATGCATCAAAACATTGGATGCCACGCCCCCAAACAACGGGATATGCCCCACCGCCCTAAAAAAAACCGGAAGGCATGTATCTTCGCCAGTTTTTAAGCTAGAGTCACCAAATTTGGTATGAACATAGGTAGTGACATCCGTAGCAGGTGTACATCAATGTTTTGGATACCACGCCCACTTATTCCGCCCACCGCTATATCTCTCTCAGTTTTTGAGCTAGGCTCTTCAAATTTGGTATGAACATTGTAAGTGGCATCCGTAAAAGATCTGCATCAATGTTTTGGGAGCCACGCCCACTTATACCGCCCACCTCTATATCTTTGTCAGTTTTTGAGATAGAGTCTCCAATTTTATACCCAAAACCCTCATATATTACTATTTGCACTCAGAATCCTTAACACAGCTATGTGAACTGGTATCAAAGTATATCGCAGTCGGTTGCGTCCGACTGTAACGGTTTTACTTGTTTTACTTGTTTATATGAAGTATTTACGTTACGGTTGTCATTTTTTGTTAAGCGTACTAGGCTTTAAGCTCTATATATTTTTTTTTAATTTGATTTAATTTTAATTTTATGTCGACTGATAAGAGTTGACAATAAATAAATAAATAAATAATTAGAAATTGTCAAATTATATTTAAACATAGGCGATTCCAGGAATAATTTAAAGTTATAATTTTGTTATAATTATAGATTTTTGTGAATGGTATCTTACATTAATTTAAGTTATTAGACTAAGAACTAAGCCTATTCAACTAAGCATAACATTAGCGTATACGATGGCATAACTATTGGGGGGGAAAAATCAAAGAAATAGAAAACCCCATTAATTAAAAATAACGATTTGATTTCTTTAAAAAAAAATCATATATTTTAATTTACTGACAAGGGCCGGAACTACAAAGTTATTATTTTAGATTCAGCGTACTTAAGTTTGCAAAAGCAGGCACACTCCAGCCAACGTCCATTTGCTATCCCGTTCTTTGCTCTTTAAATTAAAAGTCCAAACGAAAGTCGGTCCTCGCAACCTAAAAATATTAGATAAGTCAGCATTAAAAGAAGTTCAAAATTACTAAAGCTATAATTAAAGAAAATTATTAATATAAGGTCCAATAAATTAATTAAGGGAATTACAATACAATCAAAATCACTATTGCTTGCGTTTGAACATACGTCAGTAATCTTTATCGCTCCCAGCAAAGAATGTGCGGCAGCTGTAAACTTTACCTTGCCTATTTTGCGACCGCTGGAATATTGCTTATGGTATGCCGAGTCGGCTGGCCGACTGTAAATAAAATATTGTGTATGCTGCGCATTTGGTCACAGCCCAACTGTGACAAAATGACCAACCCTTGCAACTATGCAAATATCTTGGTACATGTGTTCGTCAGACAAAGTGTTAAATTTAGGGATCTACGACCTCAGGGGGCCTGGGAAATCGATAACAAGTACACCTCGATGTGCAAATCGATAAAACACATGTATATCCCACATTTGAGCAGCTAACGTCACCAAATTTGGGGGAAACATAGCCGATGACATTCCTTAAAAATTTGCATCAAAAGTTTGGATGCCGCGCCCACCTATTCCGCCGCCACCCGCCTTAAATTATAAGTTTTGAAGCTATAGCCACCAAAATTGTCATGAAAGTAGATGCTGACATCTGACAAAGTTTTGCATCAAAACACCACGCCTCCAAACAACGGGACATGCCCCACCGCCCTAAAAAAAACCGGAATGAATGTATCTTCGCCAGTTTTTAAGCTAGAGTCACCAAATTTGGTATGAACATTGGTAGTGACATCCGTAACAGGTGTGCATACAAATTTTGGATACTACGCCCACTTATACCGCCCACCGCTATATCTCTCTCAGTTTTCGAGCTAGGCTCTTCAAATTTGGTATGAACATTTTTAGTGACATCCGTAACAGATCTGCATCAATGTTTTGGATGCCACGCCCACTTATACCGCCCACCTCTATATCTTTCTTAGTTTTTGGGCTAGAGTCACCAAATTTGGTATGAACATTGGTTGTGACATCCGTAACAGGTGTGCATAAAAATTTTTTATGCCACGCCCACTTATACCGCCCAAATTATATCCTTGTCGGTTTTTGCGCTAGAGTCTCCAAACTTGATTGGGGGATAGAAAGTGCCATCCGCCACAGATAAATGTCATGCCTACCCTTTCTGCCTGATTTTTATACCCAAAACCTTCATATATTACTATTTGCACTAGGAATCCTTAACACAGCTATGTAAACTGGTATCAAAGTAAATCGCAGTCGGTTGCGTCCGACTGCAACGTTTTTACTTGTTTTCGTTTGCTTTTCTTTACTAACAAAAAATACATTTTAACGTTGCTCTCCAGCATCAGTACTGTCCCGCTCTATTACACTGTACTTGCGGTTTTATCTGCCTACGCGCTCACGCCACTATCCTCCTTTACATTGCACTCTTTGCTACGCTTACATACTTGCACCTACTTTGCTTTGATTAGGTATATTAACTTGCCCATATTTTATTTTATTAACTTATTATAAAAATATTTGTCTGCTGCAGTAAAAACTGTAGAATCGTTGGTGGATCCAGCCCAGATTTTATCGTGCAGGTTTCACTGTGACTTCAATATGGTTGAGAAGGAGATTATAAAATACATGACGCAGACTTTTAATTGTTTTAAAGCTGATTTTATAGAGCTGGAAGTAAATTGCAATTATGTTAAGATGCTTGGCGAATCTCCGAAACGAAAAAAGACTTCGGGTTCTTCCCTCCTAATGCCCCGCTTGACCTGCGTGTGTGGTCCGAAATAGTTCAAGCACGGGCTCGGTCGGAAACAGATCTGCCGCGTAAATTAAATACTTGATATACTTTGATACCAAAGGTATCATAGTATATTGGGTTTGTGCAAGGTCCGTCATGGTGTTTTTCCGTCCTTCCGTCTGTCTGTATGATTGCAACTTTTTTCGACACCCTTAAAGCTAGAGCCTTGCAACTTGGCAAATATCTTGGTACATGTCTTGGTCAGACAAAGTGTTAAATTCAGGGTTCTACGACCTCAGGGGGCCTGGGAAATCGATAACAAATCGATACACCTCGGTGTGCAATTCGATAAAACACTTGTATCACCCACATTAAAGCAGCTAGAGTCACCATATTTGGGGGCAGGATAGCCGATGGCATTCTCCAAAATACTGCATCAAAAGTTTGGGTGCCACGCCCACCTTTTCCACCCCCAGCCCCCCTCCAATTATGAACAATAATGGATGTATCTCCAAAGAAACGGAATGCTTGAATCTTCGCTAGCTTTTAAGCAAGAGTAACCAAATTTGGTGGGAGCATTGTTAGTGACATCCGTAACAGATGTGCATCAAAAGTTGAATGCCACGCCGAACTCTATATCTCTCTTAGTTTTTGCGATAGAGTCTCCAAACTTTGTAGGGGGATAAGAAGATGCCACATATGCATACCTCTTCTGCCTGATATTTATACCCAAGACCCCCATATATTAATATTTCCACACAGAATCCTTAACAAAGCAATGTAAAGTGGTATCAAAGTATATCGCAGTCGGTTGCGTCCGACTGCAACGTTTTTACTTGATTTTCTATTAGTTTTTGTGTATATAAATTCTTGTTTAAAATGTGTAAAATTAAAAGAAAACAAGTAAAAACGTTGCAGTCGGACGCAACCGACTGCGATATACTTTGATACCACTTTACATAGCTGTTTTAAGGATTCCTAGTGCAAATAGAAATATATGAGGTCTTTGGGTATAAAAATCAGGCAGAAGAGGTAGGCATGACATTTATCTGTGGCGGATGGCAATTTCTATCCTCCTACCAAGTTTAAAGACTCTAGCGCAAAAACCGACAAAGATATAGAGGTTGGCAGTATTAGTGGGAGTGGCATAAACAATTTTATGCACACCTGTTTCGGATGTTACAACCAATGTTCATTCCAAATTTGGGGACTCTAGCCCATAAACTAAGAAACATATAGAGGTGGGCGGTATAAGTGGGCGTGGCATCCAAAACATTGATGCAGAACTGTTACGGATGTCACTACCAATGTTCATACCAAATTTGGTGACTCTAGCTTAAAAACTGACAAAGACACATTCCTTCCGGTTTTTTTTAGGGCGGTGGGGCATGTCCCGTTGTTTGGGGGCGTGGCATCCTATGTTTTGATGCATTACTTTGTCAGATGTCATCATCTACCTTCATGTTAATTTTGGTGGCAATAGCTTGAAAACTGTAGAAGATACAGGCATTTTTGTTTATAATTGGAGGGGGCTGGGGGCGGAAAAGGTGGGCGTGGCATCCAAACTTTTGATGCAATTTTTTGGGGAATGTCATCAGCTATCTTGCCATCAAATTTGGTGACTCTAGCTGCTAAAATGTGGGATATATTTGTGTTTTATCGATTTGCTCATCGAGGTGTATCGACTTGTTATCGATTTCTCGGGCCCCCTGAGGTCGTAGCGCCCTACATTTAACACTTTGTCTGACGACGACATGTACCAAGATATTTGCAAAGTTGCAATTCTCTAGCTTTAAGGGTGTCGAAAAAAGTTGCGTTCATACGGACGGACGGACGGACGGACGGACGGACGGACGGACGGACGGACAGACGGACAGACACCATGACGGACATTGCACAAACCCAATATACTATGATACCTTTGGTATCAAAGTATAATAATATAAAGTGGGATATATATGTGTTTTATCGATTTGCACTTCGAGGTGTATCGACTTGTTATCGATTTCCCAGGCCCCCTGAGGTCGTAGAGCCCTAGATTTAACACTTTGTCTGACGAAGACATGAACCAAGATATTTGCAAAGTTGCAAGGCTCTAGCTTTAAGGGTGTCGAAAAAAGTAGCGTTCATACGGACAGATGGACAGACGGACAGACACCATGACGGACATTGCACAAACCCAATATACTATGATACCTTTGGTATCAAGGATAACTACGAAGCCAAGACGTAAGAAAATAACCTAAAATAATACAACAACCAAATGTAAAATAAGGTCTTTGACCCCCATTACTAAAGCTCTTGCGCTAGAGCGCTTACTTACAGTGCCGTCTGTAATTACATGCCCGCTTATTTCAATTCAAGTTATGATTTAAATAAAGTTAATAAATTTGTTCGAGTATTGTTAGTATAGATAAGTGGGGAAGAAATGTTAACATAATAATCTAGTGGAAGTTTTCTTAGAAGATCATGGTTGGGAAGGGTAGAGAACGCGAGGGTCGAATGTCACCTTTATACCTTGTCCCCAAAGGAGATTGATTTGGTATGAGATTTTTTTTCAGAGTTCATTGATATTTGAACGTCGTTGTCACTAATTGTAATGGTGAATTGATTCGGGAAGTAACGCTTCTAGGAATCCTAAAATTTAACGTTTATGTACCGTTGTTTTGAGTAACAGGAACAACCCACCCCAAGTCGAAGAGCTAAGGCACCAGTATGATTCCGCCCACTGTGATCCCCAACTATTAAACAAAGCCAATGTCACCTCGGCTTAACTGCCGGGGTCGTGATATTATTAAATTTTTTACGCCCAATTCGAGAAGTACCACCCCGGTTGTTACATAAAGTTTTGGCTTCCAACACGTGGGGCTATCTGGTTATTAGCGTAGAGTAAAACTCCGAAAATACCTTGTCTAGATCATGGTTAAACAGAACAAGTTTGTGTCTGCCAGTAAGGAGGAGCTAAGCCAGTTGCCGCACATCCCTCTTGTATAAAGATGCTTGACTAATTCTGGAGTGAACTATCACACTTGCTGAAATCGTTTAGATTTGTTTAGTCTAGCGATCGCAACGACGATAGTTTCTTACATTTATTGTCATACCGTTGTTTCGTATGCTTTTGGAGAATAACTAGACACAAGTTTGTAGACTGGTTAATATTGTCGTTTACAATTACAGAATATTGCGCAGTCTGGTTGACTTCCAATACTGATTGTCTCTGCGACATATTTTGGTCTGCCTCGTTCTTTGTATCCCCGGAGAAACTTTAAAGAGCATATACAAAGACCGAAACGAACTTAAATTATATTTTTTGGATAGTTGCAATTGAGTCTGGAACTTGTGACATTGCTGCGTATGCATGCACTTGCCGTCAACTTAATTTTTCAAATAGAGACTGATTTAGTACTTGGAAATCTTTGGATAGTTTCAATAGCCCAGCTTATATTAAATTTTATCATACATTAAATCTCTTTTGTTCGATAAGATTATTTTGTTTGCAGTATTGTCAGAACCCCCAAGAACACTTATTATAGTATAAAAATGCCTGCAGATCGCAGCCCACCTGAAACGCACCGGCCTATTGCCGAAGTTGTGCAATGCGCAATCTGTCAAAGCCCTATGGATAATACCCATCCATGCTATTTTTTACCCTGTAAACACGTTTTTTACAAAACTTGTTTAGAACGCTGGTTAGAAGAGAATACCGTTTGTTATATATGTAAGAGCCCAATAGATGTTGCTACAATGCAGTTTGTGGAGTACAGTGGTCCAAAGCCCTCAGCTGCTCAAGTTGCTTCAAGAATTATGACCCGTCACTTAACTAAAGCTTTACAGCAAACTCAAGCTTCAAATAAAATTACTGTCCCAGAACCTCGTGTGACCAATACAAGTGCTACCGTACCGTCGACAGCCTTCGATGTGAGTCATAGTACCAATCCATCTGACGCTACAGCGGCTAGAACAGGTAGAAGAAGAGGTCGCCCACCCCGTTCCGGTTATGCCCGTGGATCGGACGGTATGAACCGGAAAGCAATTCAGACAATGATAGAACATACTGTGAGTAGATTGGTTTCCAGGTTAAATTTGAATACTCATAACGATTCGTGAGTTTCGTTCGACTTCTATAAGTTCGTCATATGCGAGAAAGGCTGCTGATATCATGCAGAAATGGAACCTGCATTTTGATGGATGGAGACATTAGAAAGTGATTTTGCAGCCATGTGTAGGAATATGCATGTATTATTCGTTGGAAAAGTTCGCGATTGGTATTGGCGATACCATAAACAAGTCGAAAGAATTGAGTGGTCAGATATTTGTACTTCGTTACGTCAACAGTATAAAAATCATCGCTCAGACTTTATGAGCAAAGAAATGAAAAGATCCCGTAAACAGAAGCAAGGAGAATCATTCTCATGCTTTTATGATGCGGTGGCATCGATGATTGACAAATCTGGTGTCAAGATATATGAAGAAGAATTAGTCGAAATTTTGAAGAACAATTTGCATCCTAGACATCGACAAAATCTTTTGTATCAATCAGTCATTTCAGTACGTCATTTACGTCGTTTAGTACAAGTTAGTGAGAACTTGGAAACAGAATTGCTTGGTCGTGCAGAGTACAAGTCCAAAGTTCAACCCGTTGTTAAACGTCGTCAAATTCATTCTTTAGAAGAAGATCTAAGTAAATCCAAAGAAGACCATCAAGCTGACGGAGAGCTTGCTGCCCTTCGCGCCGCACATTCAAAGGTGAAGTGCTGGAACTGTAAAGAGCTTAGTCATGTTTGGGAGAATTGTTTAGCTGATCGGCGTGTATTTTGTTATGGTTGTGGCGCTCCGAATATTTATAAGCCCCAATGTAATAATTGTATCTGTAAGCGATCGGAAAACTACCAAGCGGGAGCATCAAATGTCAGCCGGATGCCCCCAAAAGTTTAAATGAGCCCCCTTTCGAAAATAATCCGGCAGACCTGTCAGACTCGGAAGAATGTGAAAGTGGAGAGTTTAATTTAGCCGTCCCTCTGCATTGCCTGCCATATGAAAAGCGGCTTCAAAATTATGAAAACGTTAGAAATCATATATTTAGTTGTAAAGAACTTAAAATTCGTAAGCGAACGATAAGGTTAAGATTATTTTATAATAAGGTTAAACAGAGTCGTGGGTTATTAGTTTCCACAATTTTTAATTGTCATAATGGAATGCGTACTTATGCCGAAGTGTCTTTTCTCAAGTATACCGAACTGATTTGTTGGATACTGGAGCGAATTTTCAGAATTTAAATCTATAAAATCCCATGCGAAAACAGCGGATGGACAACAGCAGGATGTCTTGGGATGCTTGAATGTGATGATGACACACAAGTCCATTACAAAGCCTATGAAACTTTTTGTTACACCTTCTATCAAGAAGAAATTGCTTTTAGGGCATGATTTTTGGAAAACTTTCGAACTTGCTCCTAATATTATAAGTTCTGTAGAAATTACGTCAAATGCAAAAGCTCAAGAGTACTATAAAAATTTGTATAGATTAAGCTAATGCTTCGAAACGATTAGGTCGTACCACATTGATTCAGCACCATATTGATGAAGGAGATGCACGGCCCGTCAAGCAAAGATTTTATCCAGTAGGCCCAGCCGTAGTAAACTGCTTTGCGCAGAAATAGACCACATGCTGCAGCAAGGGCTGGGGGCGGAATAGGTGGGCGTGGCATCCAAACTTTTGATGCAGTTTTTTGGGGAATGTCACCAGCTATCTTGCCATAAAATTTGGTAACTCTTGCTGCTAAAAAGTGGGATATATAAGTGTTTTATCGATTTGCACATCGAGGTGTATCGACTTGTTATCGATTTCCCAGGCTCCCTGAGGTCGTAGAACCATAAATTTAACACTTTGTCTGACGAAGACATGTACCAAGATATTTGCAAAGTTGCAAGGCTCTAGATTTAAGGGTGTCGAAAAAAGTTGCTTTCATACAGACAGACGGACGGACAGACGGACAGACACCATGACGGACATTGCACAAACCTAATATACTATGATACTTTGGTATCAAAGTATAAAAAAAACGTTTGTTTTGAGCTCTTGAAGTGAGCGAAATGATCGAAATAGATCGGTTAACACCGTACCTGCACAGAGTCTTGCACGGCGATCACGAGTAGGTACAAATTACCGTGAAGACAGAGTTCCGCTTCGCCTTCGCGATCAAATGGAATATGTTGGCTTTCAATACGATCCTGACTGCGACTACAGCCTGCATGGTGACTTTGGAGCAATGAATATTATTTGTACGCATTGCAATTCAGCGAAGTTTCGAGGAGAAACAGCTGGCATGTGCTGCTCCAATGGCAAAGTGAAACTGCCAGCATTGGAACCGCCACCCGATCCATTACATTCCTTGATCACTGGAGAAACGCCGACGTCTTGTAACAACCGGGGTGGTACTTCTGCGGATTGGACGTCAAAAATTTAATAATATCACGACACCAATAGCAGTTAAGCCGAGGTGACATTGGCTTTGTTTAATAGTTGGGGATCACAGTGGGCGGAATCCTACTGGTGCCTTAGCTCTTCGGCGTTGGGGTGGGTTGTTTCTGTTCCTCAACACAACGGTACATAAACGTTAAATATTAGGATATCTAGAAGCGTTACTTCCCAAATCAATTCACCATCACAATTAGTGACAACGACATTCAAATATCAATGAAAAAAAAATCTCATACCAAATCAACCTCATTTGGGGGCGAGGTATAAAGGTGACATTCGACCCTCGCGTTATATACCCTTCCCAACCATGATCTTCTACGCGACATTTTGTTGAAGATACCCTAAGAAAACTTCCACTAGATTATTATGTTAACATGTCTTCCCCCCCGAACGGAATAAAACTTAAGTCTTCATGATAATTTCAAGTTACTTCAATACTTATTTACAACTAGAAAACCCGGCGAACTACGTTACGCCACCTCGTTTTTTTTTAAACATTTCGTAACATTAAGTAACAGCAAGAAGTGTAAAGACAGAACTTAAGCGAAGAAAGCCAAAATATAATAAGAGAAAATGCCCAATTGGTACGCGAAGATCATTGGCACCATACAATCGCTTGCCATTCCAATAGGATCTCACTGCGAACTACAGTGATGATGACAATTTGGATATTGGACCAATGACGACTGTATGTCGATATTGCAATGCGCTAAAGTTTAAAAGAGAAACGGCTGGATGGTGCTGCGCAAATGAAAAAGTCAAACTGGATCCATTACTTACACCACAACACCCACTGAAAGCATTGTTCGATGGAAGTGATCCCGATTCCAACCATTTTCTTCAACACATCCTTGAATACAATAATTTCTTTCGAATGACTTGATTTGAAGCTAATATCATTCGAGATCGCGGCTTCATGCCGACTTCCAAAGTAAAAGATACAACGCTTACAACCAATTATCATTTGTGTATACAATTGTGTGCAAACGTGTTTCCAATTGAACAGTTAACAAACGAATAACTTAAAACTCAAAACTGAACAGATTACAATTAGAACCTGTCAAACAATGGAACGACATGTAATCGAATGGTTACTTGATTAGGGATTTTGTTAAGGGTGTAAAAACTTTCCCGGTATTTCTGCATTCTTGTTGAAAATTTTCCTGAATTTTGTTTGTCATAAACCTTTTCCTGGCTCTAAGCTACCTCCCTACCAATTTTCACCCAAATCTGATTTGCCGTTCTTGAGTTATAAGTGCTGTAACTAACACGACTTTCTTTTATATATATAGAAGAAGAAGAAGATAGATATCATTTCTGTGCAGGCGAACATATATATGTCGGTGTATAGAGATTACTGGTTTCTTAGAATGTAAATATTTCGCATGAACTCGAATTATTTCATCATTTTATGTTGTGCGTCTTTGTATTGTGGTTGTTTCTCTGCGTTTTTGCAAGTGCCGTTGGAGCGGGGCGACAACGACGCGTCGCCTGTCTAGCTGCACGACGATGCGTCGCGACGGTGTCGCCGAGTGTGGTTCGAGGTAATTGCATAGGCAGTAGAAAAACGAGCAGATCAGTATGCTTGAGTTATCGCCTGTAAACAGATCGAAACGCGCTACGCTCTAATGGAAGACGAGCATACTTCGACATCAGAAGTGGGATCTGGCCCTATACCTTCAACAGCAGATGGACCATGGCGTACCATCATGGAATTTCAAAATAAAAATTTAATTGAACTTGTGCGGGCCATACAAACAACGGCATCTGATGCAGGGCAAAGTAAAGCGGTGCAACTACCCAAATTCAACCCAGACAAGGCAGGCGCAATCGCTTCATCGTGGTGTAACACCGTTGAAATTATTTTGCAAGAAAATGCATTAAAAGGCAGTGCGCTGGTAGTGGCATTAAGTTCAGCATTAGAGGGCAGCGCTTCGCAATGGCTCTCCCAAGTGTGTTACGCTGACATGACCTGGCTCGAGTTTAAAGAACTGTTCATCCATCGCTTTGACACTATAGAAACACCAGCCGCCATGTTTCTAAATATGCTGTCAAAACGACCGACTGATGGCGAATGTCTTGCAGTCCATGCAAGCCGCATGGTTACAGAACTAACGACGAAATGGCGCCAAATGGAAACGGAAGAAATTGCAGCGTCTGTAACTCTCGCGTTGCTGGCAAATGTTGATAACCGTTTGCAGCGTTTAAGTTTTACATCAAATGTTCGAACCAGAGGCGATTTACAGTCCGAATTAAAAGCGTTCACTTTTAATAAACGAAAAAATGGTTTCATGGAGCAACAAACAGAAACTTATCCTAAACGGCAAAAGCAGTCATCAATGGAATGTCATTTCTGCTGAAAATTGGGACACAAAATGTTTGAATGCAGACTTAGGAAGCAACAAAATCACTTTGTCAACGACAAAGAACGACATGACAGACACGATGGTCATCAACGCGGAAAATCAAGTGTAACTTGCTACAAGTGCGGTGAATAGGGTCACATATCTACCCAATGTGCAAAGAAGGAAGCTGATGGGAGCAAAACATTCAACCGAGAAAAGCGAGTGGAGCAGTGCAGTGTTGCAGTACCTAAAGGATTCATGAGCCATAGAGGCCAAATTTTCGAAATCACCTTTGATTCTGGAACGGAATGCTCGCTGCTAAAAGAAAAGCTAAGTACTAAATTTTCTGGTAAAAGATTTAATAATATTGTTATGTTAAAAGGCATAGGCAGTAATGGAATATGTAGTACTGTACAAATTTTAAGTAACGTAAAAATTGATGATTATTGCATTGAAATTTTGTTTTATGTAATAGGCGATGATCATATGCAAAACGATATTGTTATTGGTCTCGAAATACTAAATCAGGGTTTTGATACTGTCATTTCTTCAAACCAACTTAAAATTTCAAGAACCAAAATAATTAATTTATGTACCGGCAGTGAGTCAGCCGATATTGATACTGAACTTGATGAACAAGATAAAATAAAACTACATTCATTGTTGTACTCAAATTCTTTTATAAAGGGTATCCCATGTACTAAAGTTAAAGTTGGCGAAATGAAAATAAGATTAATTGATCCAAGAAAGACAGTTCAAAGAAGGCCTTATCGATTAAGCCCATGCGAGCGAGATTTAGTTCGAGAAAAAATTGACGAACTGCTGAAATGCAATATAATTAGACCAAGCTGTTCACCTTATGCAAGCCCTATATTACTGGTAAAGAAAAAAATGGTTCGGATAGACTTTGTGTTGACTATAGAGAGTTAAATTCAAACACAGTCGCTGATAAATACCCGTTGCCACTTATACAGGATCAAATAAATAGACTTCGAGGAGCTTATTATTTTACATGTTTAGATATGGCTAGTGGTTATTACCAAATTCCTTTAAATGCGGATTCAATTGAGTATACAGCGTTTGTGACACCCGATGGCCAGTATGAGTTTTTATCTATGCCATTCGGGCTTAAAAATGCGCCTTCGGTATTTCAACGTTTAGTAATGCAAGCGCTAGGGGATCTTGCAAATTCTCATGTTATCGTCTATATGGACGACATCATGATAACTGCGTCAACACAATGTGAGGCGTTAGAAAGATTACTAATTGTTCTAGATGTTCTGACAGAGGCCGGGTTTTCATTCAACATTACAAAGTGTTCCTTCTTGAAAACATCGGTTCAATATTTAGGCTGCAATGTTAGTGCTGGTGAAATTCGCCCAAACCCTCAGAAAATTGTTGCGTTGACTGCTCTTCCGCCTCCACAGTCAGTCACATCGCTTAGACAATTTATTGGATTAGCAACTTATTTCAAACAGTTTATTAAGGGATTTTCACAGTTGATGAAACCGTTATATTTTTTAACGTCAGACAAAAAAAAACTTATTTGGAAAACGGAACATGAACAGATACGAAAAAAGGTTATTTCTACTCTTACCGATAAACCAGTCCTTGTTATACTTTGATACGAAAGGTATCATAGTATATTGGGTTTGTGCAATGTCCGTCATGGTGTCTGTCCGTCTGTCCGTCTGTCCGTATGAACGCAACTTTTTTCGACACCCTTAAAGCTAGAGCCTTGCAACTTTGCAAATATCTTGGTACATGTCTTCGTCAGACAAAGTGTTAAATGTAGGGCTCTACGACCTCAGGGGGCCCGAGAAATCGATAACAAGTCGATACACCTCGAAGTGCAAATCGATAAAACTCAAATATATCCCACATTTTAGCAGCTAGAGTCACCAAATTTGATGGCAAGATAGCTGGTAACATTCCTCAAAAAACTGTATTAAAAGTTTGGATGCCACGCCCACCTATTTCGCCCCCAGCCCCCCTCCAATTATAAACAAAAATGCCTGTATCTTCTACAGTTTTGAAGCTATAGCCACCAAAATTGACATGAAGGTAGATACTGACATCTGACAAAGTTATGCATCAAAACATTGGATGCCACGCCCCAAACAACGGGATATGCCCCACCGCCCTAAAAAAAACCGGAAGGCATGTATCTTCGCCAGTTTTTAAGCTAGAGTCACCAAATTTGGTATGAACATTGGTAGTGACATCCGTAGCAGGTGTACATCAATGTTTTGGATGCCACGCCCACTTATTCCGCCCACCGCTATATCTCTCTCAGTTTTTGAGCTAGACTCTTCAAATTTGGTATGAACATTGTTAGTGGCATCCGTAACAGATCTGCATCAATGTTTTGGATGCCACGCCCACTTATACCGCCCACCTCTATATCTTTGTCAGTTTTTGAGCTAGAGTCTCCAATTTTATACCCAAAACCCTCATATATTACTATTTGCACTCAGAATCCTTAACACAGCTATGTGAACTGGTATCAAAGTATATCGCAGTCGGTTGCGTCCGACTGCAACGTTTTTACTTGTTATTTTTGACCCAAAATATCCAATTGAGTTGCATACGGATGCAAGTTGCAGTGGCTATGGTGCAATTTTATTACACAAAATTAATGACAAGCCCCAGGTAATAGAATACTATAGCAAAACTACTTCACCTGCAGAGTCAAGATACCACTCGTACGAGCTGGAAACTTTAGCTGTTGTAAACTCCATTAAATATTTTCGGCATTATTTGTTGGGCAGGAACTTTACTGTTTTTACCGACTGTAACTCACTAAAGGCGTCAAGAAATAAACAAGATTTGACCCCTAGAGCCCAACGTTGGTGGGCTTATTTGCAATCATTTACATTTGAAATTCAGTATAGAGAAGGGAAAAGAATGGCACATGTTGACTTTTTGTCGAGAAATCCTATCTTACCAAAGTCTACTTCTGCTGTAAAGGTGATTGAAGAGAAGAGAGTTAACTTGGCCGAAATTTCAAGCAACTGGCTCATTGCTGAACAGCGTCGAGACTCGGACATAGCCGAAATCGCGAGCAAATTAAAAGATTTTTCTCTGCACGACGATGCGTCGCGACGGTGTCGCCGAGTGTGGTTCGAGGTAATTGCATAGGCAGTAGAAAAACGAGCAGATCAGTATGCTTGAGTTATCGCCTGTAAACAGATCGAAACGCGCTACGCTCTAATGGAAGACGAGCCTACTTCGACATATACCTTTTAATAACGGAAAAAATTAAACAATTTCGTTAAAATAATGGTACAACCGTAATGTGAAATTGTTTGTTTTTCTTTTTCATTGTATGTTAATTATTTTCATGAATTAAAGTAACGATATTATTTTTCTGTCCAGTATAACTCTAGTTTCTGCACCATCCATAACGTTAGTGCCTTATCTATACGAACAATACTCAAAAAAATTTATTAACTATTTAAATCATAACTTGAATTGAAATAAGCGGGCATGTAATTACTTACGGCACGGGGTCAAAGACCTTAGCAGATGATATTCTGATGGGTAGGTAGGTATGTTTGCATGTAAGTATGTAAGGGATTCACAATCGCAAAATTTGGTTGTTGTTGTGGGATCAGGCACAATTGTTTTTTTTTTTATACCCTTAACCCATAAAATGGGTTTAATTAAGCAGCTAGAGTCACCAAATTTGGGGGAAACATAGCCGATGACATTCCCAAAAAAACGGCATCAAAAGTTTGGATGCCGCGCCCACCTATTCCGCTTCCACCCCCCTTAAATTATAAACAAAAATGGGTGTATCTTCTACAGTTTTGAAATTGAAAATTGACATGAAGGTAGATGCTGACATCTGACAAAGTTTTGCATCAAAACATTGGATGGCACGCCCCCAAACAACGGGAAATGCCCCACCGCCCTAAAAAAAAACCGGAAGGCGTGTATCTTCGCCAGTTTTTAAGCTAAAGTCACCAAATTTGGTATGAACATTGGTAGTGACATCCGTAACAGGTGTGCATCAATGTTTTGGATGCCGCGCCCACTTATACCGCCCACCGTTATATCTCTCTCAGTTTTCGAGCTAGGCTCTTCAAATTTGGTATGAACATTTTTAGTGACATCCGTAACAGATCTGCATCAATGTTTAGGATGCCACGCCCACTTATACCGCCCACCTCTATATCTTTCTTAGTTTTTGGGCTAGAGTCACCAAATTTGAGCATTGGTAGTGACATCCGTAACAAAAATATAATTGTCAACTCGATTTTACACCTACAAAGGGTCGTCTCATAATAAGACCAGACAATCTAAACTATCCTAAATATGTCCCCATAAATTACAGCTCTGGTAACAATACAATAGTGTTACCAGCAAGATCCGAAGTTGTCCGAAAAATTGAGTTAACTTCAAATGAAGATAGCATTCTAATTCCGAACCAGGAAATTCTGGTATATATGCAGCAAACACAGTACTAACAACTGCAAATGCATTCGTCCGTTTACTGAATACATCTAATACAGATCAAATGGTTAATATAAATAAATTGAATTATGAACCATTAGCAAATTATGATATATCCGAAATAAATAACGAAACTAGAACATACAATGTTATGTCAAAACTAACTAAAAATTTTCCAAAACTGTTTTATAAAATTTAAAAGAACTTTGTTATTACTACACAGACATATTCGGACTTGATACTGTGGGTGGTCGAGTAGCTCACAGCATTCAAGGGTTGGTCACATCCCCGACTTATTGTGATACCAGCGGTCTAAAAGGTGGGTGGAAACGTCCCCTCCTCCCCTCCGCAGTCAAACCGGCCTCAAGCGCCAACAACCAGTGGTTGGGTACGGCAACGTCCCTCCGCAGTCACTACAGCTCCGACATGAGCTCGCTAAAACACAAAATGAAAAACAACGCTATTACATGCAACAAACAAACCTGATAAACGACAAAAAACATTGATGAAAAAAATGATATATGATTTGTACGATTTAATACGCGCCAATACAACCAATCGACAGTGGTTAAACAACAATGAAGGTTATAATACATAACGAAGAAAAACCCATATAACAAAATTACATAAAAAGAATGTTCCATTTGAATGGACTGATCAATGTCAAAATGCATTTGAATATCTTAAAGCTCAATTAGTAAAGCCTACTTTGTTACAATATCCAAATTTTACAAAAGAATTTTGTATAATAACAGATGCTAGTAAGCAAGCCTGTGGCGCAGTGCTAACACAAACCCACAATGGAATTCAACTTCTCAAGTACGGTCCAATGAAGACGTTCATTACGGACATGGGAACGGAATATAAAAATTCAATTATTAATGACTTGTGCAAATATTTAAAAATAAAGAATATAACATCTACTGCACACCACCACCAGACAGTTGGAACAATCGAAAGAAGTCATAGAACTTTTAATTAGTATATCTATATATATAAAAATCAATTCAAAAAATGATGTCTGTTTTTAACTCGAGAACGGCTGAACCGATTTCAATGTTCTAGCATCCGTTCGAAAGATGAAGTATTGTAGATGGTTTAGAAATTTGAAATGTTGATTTTTGCCCATAGATGGCGCTGTTGTGATACTTTGAAGATACACAGATATTCCCATACGAAATGTATGGCAAAATCTTAGTAGGCTACATTTAAAATTCAGTAGGAAAAATAATTCTATTCAACGTATAAATGAAATTATTTAGTTATCCGGAGCGCGTTGCTTCGCCAACAACTAAAATAAATTAAAAAAATTTTTAAAAAACAAAAAATTTTAGCTTCTGAATCAAAATTGTTTTTTTTTTACCATTTAACCCTCTAACGCTTAAGAGTGCCTTGAGGCACTTATTACATTATTCACTTTAGAGAATAAACTAAAAGCATTTATATTAGTTTAATATTTTTTGGCAGTTCATAATAAACACCAAAATCCGTACAGAAGCTTTGAAAGGTCTCAGAAGCTTTAAACGGTACTTTTTATTTTCGTACGCACAAAACATGTTTTTTCCCTCGTGAATTTCGACCAGTTGCGTGTTGTGTTTTCTTTTGCTAATAAAAGTTAATATATTAAATCTATTTGTCCCATAATTTTTTTTAGTGAAAGGTATGTTTATTTACTATTCAAATAAAGTTACAGAACAGAAATTACATAAAAGATGTGCGTTTTAGCAACGAAATAGTGATAAGTGCCTTGAGGCACTTTTGGGGCTCCAAGCTAACTTTTGTTGCTAGCATCTAGTTCCGACTGCATGCAATTTTTGTGTTGTTTTTAGCTTTTTGTGTGATTTCTCTAAAAATTTGGAAGAAATGACAGCGCGTATTCGTTTTAAGTTATCCGACTTGACTGATGAACAGTTGCTGTAACTAGGCATCCAATATTAGACCTGCGGTTGCCCAAGTAAACCATTTTCCGGAATGGTTGGATCGAAATAGTGGAAAAAGATGGTGTGAGCACTGCAAAACTTTGCAAACGCAATGTTTTTGCCTAAAATTCAATCTGTATTTGTGCTGCGCAGCCAACAAAAATTGTTTTTCACAATATCATTCAAAAAAATAAAGTAAAACTTAGATTTTTAAAAATGACTTTTTATACTCACTTATTCACTTTTTCTCACCTTACAGGTAAACGAAAACTCCTACACTATATCTGATTACATATTTGAGTTTAAAAGCCACAATTCACTATAAAAAAATTATTCTAAGAATTTTCTTCAATTATTTTGGAAAATAGTCTTAGAGGGTTAAAATCGTACATATTTAAAATACGCAGAGGAGATACCATAAAATCTAACCTCAACAACGCGAGCAGCTATGGGTCACAACGCAAACGTGTTGAAAGAGCTCAGCAATTACCAGAACAAATCGAAACAAGAAATGCAGCTCAAAGGATCAGGACTGCAGAAAGTCGTGCACAAGAATCTCAAGAACAGCGTGACGAACGTCTGCAACAGAATATTACGAGAAAAAGAGCGGCACGAGAACAAAACATAGCTACAGTACGAGTACTAGATCGACAAAGGCAACGGATCAGCCGCTCATTAACACGTGCATCATTCGTTCGGCTTGCCTTTGAATATGCACCAGATATTAACTACTCAGCGCATTCAAAAATTGCTATCGGTGGAATGGATAAAGTATTTCAATATTGTCAGGCATTGAAATTTCGGAATGAAGCAGCCGGCATGTGTTGCGCATCAGGAAAAGTTGTGCTGTCACCTCTACCCGCTCCGCCGGAGCTTTTATTATCCCTTCTTACTGGCAATTCAGATGATTCCAAATTATTTTTGCGTAAGATACGCAAATTAAATTCTTGCTTCCAATGACGTCATTTGGGGCAACGAAAATTTGTGATCGTGCATCCGATGGACGTAATTTTGAAACTACATTCAAAATTCAACATTTTCGTCTTTGTTCGTAAATATTTTCACTGTACTAAAGGGTTATAGTAGTGAAATTTTTTGCCCCGGCTATAAAATACGTAGAATCAAAACAATTCAACATTACAAATCTTTTTGACAGGAAGAAGTCTGTCGGGTCCGCCGCTGCAACGCGTGACTGAGTTAGCTAGTTAGATCATATATTTCAGTCGACAAAACTGACTGGGATGTTTGGCTACAATACTTCGTTTATTGTTTCCCCTCTATGGCACATAATTATTGTCCATATGAGTTAGTATTTGGTAAGACTAGTAATCTACCAAGGTACATTAACAGCATAAGTAATATAGAACCTATATATAATATAGATGACTACGCTAAAGAAAGTCAATATAGATTAGAAGTAGCATAAAAAAGAGCAAGAAATATGCTCGAATTAAATAATCAGAAAAATAAGGAAATATATTATTTAAAAACTAGGAACATAAATCTATTAATAGGAGATAAAATTTTACTAAAAAACGAAGTAGGCCATAAGTTAGATTTTAAATATAAAATAAATAATAAAAAATAATAATAAAAAAAAAATTAATTTTAAACTAAATATCAAAAACAATAAATATCAAAACAAAATACAAAAAAAAAACAAAAAAAATCAAATCAAAATATATTTTATATAAAAAAAATTAAGTAAAATAACTTCACTTATTTACGTTATTTTGCAAAAGGAGGGAGATGTAGTATGCACATATATCGATGGTATACTGTATTAAATGTACCCAATTCAGTAACATTTTGTTGCTGTATAAACATAACACAAAAGGGCAACAACACTTTGTCGTTGCATAAACATATTCGGACATGCGCTCTCAAGTACATTTCAAGTACTCTTCAAGTGCAACGAAATATGATCCTACAAGAATTAGACAGCGTCAGCATATGTCCCATGCATTGACCGCTTAAGTATACATGTGCATAACACACTCTGCCCGCAGCGACGCACAGTGGGGCCTCTGCCGGAAAAGCGTTGCATAAATCATTTTTTTCATGAACGCGTTTGGCAAAAGTAAAACATGTAATCGACAGAGAATAGTTCAAAAATAATGGATCCAACATATTTTTGAAATCGGTTAAAAATTATGGCTGCTAGAGCTTATCAAAGTTGAGAAATATTTCGTGAGTACGAATAAATGACAATTTTTACGAAAATTCGCCACTTTCAAAGTGAATATTGGGCGATATAAACAACCGATCTTCGATCTATTTATTTTATATGAAAAGTATGTTCAATGTTAGTATTTTGTATTATAAAGTTTGAATATAACTGAAATACTTATTAAACTAGAAACGTTTAAAAAATACACTAAATTTTCCTTATTTTTGAACTTTCGTGGAATAGAACTCATAGGGATAAGACGGGATAATTGTGGGACCACTTGCATGTGATAGATGAAATATATACCTTTTATATGTTTTTGGTCGCAATCTGCGGAAATCTGCGGAAATCGAGATAAATCCAAAAAACTAGGTGTACCTGGCGTTAAAAGCACGCGGCAGGTATAAGAAAGAAGAAGAGCGCATGCAAATTTGGCTGTAGCGGGTGTGTTGTTTATTTACAACATTGCTATATGTTGTATTATAAGTACTACCTGACTATATGTACCCCCTTTAATAAATGTTGAGTTTATAATTATCGGCTTGAAAAGGGTGTGAAAGGCAGGTAAATATAGTTTTAGTTGATGGAAAATTGCGGAAATACAGGTAATTTTTTTTGGGAATTTCGCCGTTTACTTATTTTGAATGAAAATCAATGTTTTTTTAACAAAAACATTGGAAAAGGGTTATACCAATTTTGCTTTTTTACCTAACTAACCCAAAATATATGGTATATAGTGCAAAAAATTGCACTTGATTGCGACAGTTGTTTTTTAAATTCATTTTATTTAAAAGCGCAATAATGAATTTAAAAAATTCTACGGTTTTTGAACTTTTTTGTGTTTCAAAAAACAAAAACGATTTCGAAATGGCATTGCTTAAGGAGATGGGCGTACTCGAAAACGCTAATACGGAGCTTAAAACAAAAATTAAATACGTTCACGCTAACTTGAAGCAAAAATGGAACTTGGTCCATAGACATTTGACATCTTTCAAAAAAAAAAGAATGAAAATTGAAAATTCAAAAGGTTCAGATACACAAATAAGTGCAAAATTTCTTGGGCTCGACAAAATGAAGACCTTTTTAACATGCTGGCAGCCTCATCGGATCCACTTCTTGCATCGCTTAGACATGTGCGATCACGAAAGGATTTGGAAGGAAGCAACTATAGTTCCGAAATGTTAAGTTTATTAGATATGAACATTAATGTTGATGATCATTTTGTTGAAAATCAGTCATCAATAGCAAATATTCAAAATTAACCTCAAAAAATCGGCAAAAATACCAGTTTAAATGTACTGTATTTTAGTTAGAAAATCGAATTAAAACAACTAAAAATGTTAAATAGTTATTGAAATCATTAAAAATTTTCAGTCATAATTGAAAAAAAAAAAATTTTTATTTGAATTTTACAGGCAAAATATGCTCAAAAATATTTCTTGACTTTGACCTTGAATATTTAAGCAGCACGGATACCTAGAACTCTCAACGAACACTCATTTTAAAGCTTGAGAGCTATCAAATGCTTTTTAAATTTTTGAAATCGCTTCATTAGTTTAGAAGTTATGATTTTTGCAATGTAAAATGAGCAAAGGCCCCACTGTGCGACGTATCCGTCGCTTATATAAACCATGAGCAGCGCACAGCCTTTTGGTAGCTTACGATATGTTTAAGTCCTTGTTGTAAGATCATTCAGAATAAAGCACTCGGAGCGATAACAGTCGCTCCGAATTAAAACCAAAAGAACAATACTTTATTTACTTAAACACGCAAGCTTTTAAGGAATGTGCCGAAAAGAAACTGCACACTTTCTTTCCACTATAACTTTCATGTTTCTTATTCGATTTCAATTTTTCTTTTTGTGTTTTTTAAAGCAAAACTTAAACGTTCAATTTTTATAAACAGAATTAAAAAAAAATTAACTTCTTATTTTTGAGCGAATTTTTTTGTTTACCTCCTCTCATCAGGTTCTGCACACCCTCCTTGGTGATCTTGCCGGCTGCACGCATCCAGTTTTTTTTCATGTCTATGTTGTTTTGGGAGAGACTACCATTTTTTATTAAATTTCGCTTAACGATGGCCCAATATCTCTCAATGGGACGCAGCTCTGGGCAATTTGGTGGGTTCTCCTCTGTACCTGTAAAAGGTGTGTGTGTGTAATGTTAGCATCCAGTACAAACTGACTGCTTAAATGTTGTCGCAACTGGCACTTGTAACCAGGTGGACTACGGAGAAATAATGAATGCTTCTTTAAGTTGTAAGAATACACTGATTTTATTAAGGTAAAAGTCACAATATTTATAGGTAAAAATTGCTTAGCTTAGAGGTGTGTTGTCAATTAAAATTAGGTTAATGTGTATTCAGCAGTTGCATAAAATGCAGACTAGCATATTTCGCAACTACCGGGTTGGCTGACCGTTACTATTGCGACACATATTGTACAATGTGCAGTCAGCGAAATTCTGTGTGTTCAGCAATAATTTGGTATTGCTTACAGTTTATTGTGTAATTGTATATGATTTGACCTATTTAAGTAAAATGCTAACTGTGTTACAATTTGTTCTTAAGTTATATATATGCGCACAAACATTCTCCCGGGCGTTGAAGCGGTGTTCAACCATCATCTAGATCCAGAGTAAATCGTCTTGGGGATGCTGAAGGTTCGGACGGGTTGACTGCTTCGTTCCTGGTGGCTGTGGGTGGACAAGTCCATCGTCGTTGCGTCCGCATTGCATATGCTCATAGTAGTAAAACAGATACCGCTAAAGCAGCGTAAGCGGCTATGTGATGATGTTGGACCGAGCTTATTTGGTTTGGTAGCTCTTCTTTATTGAGTGTTGCCAACTTTACCTGTAAGTCATCCAGATCCTTGTCATTTTGTGCGTTGTACTCCGATATGTCGAGAGTTGTCTCGGGTACCTTTGTGATGTTTGGCTTGATAATGTCACCAAAGCGGGCGTAGCCTTGTCTTATTTGACTCGTGACAGTGCCAAAGGTACTGATGCTAATGTCTGCGTTGCGTGCAGTACAGCCAGATGATAGCGTTAGTAGTCCGCTGTTTTGTAACTGGATAGTTGACGGTATTCCGCTGCATACGGCTTGTAGTTCCATCACAGAATGTGTTGCGAAGATCCAGTTGTTCGGCTGTTGTGTTTTTTCCCATACCATTTTGGTTGTTCTGTACGTTATTTGACACGTTGTTGGTGTCTTGTTGGTAAACAGTTGAAATTCACATCGGTTGTTAACATCAAATACAGCTTGATGATCAAAGCATATATATTTTTCGCTGGGTAATGTACGGCAGCGTTGTAGATCATCTTGTGTAAGTCCCATGAATTGGTCCCTGTGGTTGTTTACACCTATAATAGGTGTTTTTAGCTCGAACAATCTCCAACTAGTTGTGTTCCATACTGGAATTGGCACCATATTAAACAGCTCGAGTATTGATGTTGACACTAGGGGTAATGTTACTCTGAATATCACATGAGTGTCGGTGGCTGTGCCTTCTGCTCGCATAATTCTGTAAAGTTGAATTACATTGGATGATGTCACGGGTACCATTTGATCTGGTGGCAAATGATCCCGTATTTGATCCAACTGCTCCCTCAATTGTTTAGGGGATACCAACATTGGGCTTATTGTGTGGTGGCGAACTCCAGTTAGTACGTCCAATATTTCGGATTGCATACGCTGAAGAGATGTTGCTAGCAATGTCAATTGAGTTGTCAATGCCAAGTAGTTTTCTGTAAGACGTGCGCCCGTGTACTTTCCTCTGCTTTGGCTAATGGCAGCTACTTGTTGTTCAAGTAGCCTGAGACGCTTGTCCGAGGTTGTCCTTGTTTTCTTGACAACATTAATGGTTGAGTCGAGTACAGAGGTTTGATTTTTCAGCAGTGTTAGTTGAAATTCCTCGTTATTTTGCACCTTCTTTATGACCTTAGTCATTTTGTTAGCATAGTCTGAGTCTAAAACTCCAAACAGACTGTTCGCAATATTACCCACTGCGTCAAATGGGGAGCGGCGTTTCCGAGTATGTTGCATGAGACCGTTAGCCATTTGTAACTCATCATACAAGTGTCGATAGTGCTGTGATATTGCGTCACATGTATGGTTGTTGTTTAGCTCTGGGCATATGTACTGGAACTCCTTGATGCCTGAATTAAACGTGTTCATGTCTCTCCAGTATGGGTCCAATTCATAGTAAATAACTATTGTCCAGTCGGATATCGCTCTCATCGTTGTGCCGATTTTTTCATAATATACTCCTGGTTTCGTGTCGAACCTTGTCACCGATACTGACTGTGCTAGTACCAGAGGTAGCATTAGAAGCAGAACTAACAAGGAGGAGGTTATAGTAGGTGACGTTAACCGTCTTCGCTGAGCAGCTGGCGTATCCCATTTATCCGTATCCTCTTCTTCCATACTGGGTCGTTTTTTGGCCGTTTCTTCTGGGAAGATCGGCGCCAGTCTGTTGATGGTGCGCTTGTAAATGCCGGAGGCGGTCTTTACGTCAACCACTCGTACATGGTTATCCAGTCCTGGATATGTTTTTATGATGCGTCCCATAGGCCAGCTCATCACCGGTATGTTGTCTTCTTTGATAAGGACCAACATGCCTTCCTTAATATTGGGATTAACGGTTTTCCACTTGTGTCTGGCTTGAAGCTCTTGCAAGTATTCCTCTGACCATTGCTTCCAGAATCCTTGCTTGATTCTGGATACTAATTCCCAACGTTTCAGTAGGGATTTCTCATCGAGGTCGGCGTTGACATCAGGTGGAGCCGTTAGCGTTTCACCAATCAGAAAATGTGCTGGGGTGAGAGCTGTAGTGTCCGTAGGATCATTTGACATCGGGGTTATTGGGCGTGAATTCAAGATAGCTTCGATTTCGACGATCACCGTGTTAAGTTCTTCAAATGTGAGGGTGGCAGTGTTGGTTGTCGTTACCAACAATCGCTTTGCCGACTTGACTGCAGCTTCCCATAGGCTTCCAAAGGATGGCGCTCGTGGCGGGATGAATTTGAAGGCAACTTGTTTCTTGTTGCAGTGATTAATGATCTCTGCTTGTGCCTTCTCTCCAAAAATAGTTAATTCCAGTTCCTTCAGCTGGTTGTTCGCTCCGACGAAGTTGGTTGCGTTGTCACAATGTATTGTTTGACATTTGCCACGGCGGCTTAAGAAGCGTCGCAAAGCTCCCAAAAAGGCGCTTGTGGTTAGATCGCTTACCAATTCAAGGTGAACCGCCTTTGTAGAGAAACAGCAGAATACGGCTATGTATGCCTTGTCTGGTCTTTTTCCTCGAAGTTTGTGGTGAATCCATATTGGTCCGCAGTAATCTACGCCTGTTGTCAGAAACGGGCGTGTTGGTGTTACTCGGTCGGCTGGCAAGTTACCGATAATTTGGTTCATTAACTTAGGCCTTGCCTTGTTGCATGTCACGCAGTTGTGAATGATATTCCTTGACATTGTTTTGTCGTTGAGGATCCAATATTGTTGTCTAGCGGTTGCTCGCAAGGCTTGGGCACCGCAATGCATATTGTCTTCATGCAGATCTTTTAGTAGCATTTTTACTATTGGATCATTGTAGGGTAGCAAAATCTGGTGCTTTGCATTGTACGGGAGTGGCGCTTGATCCAATCTGCCACCAGCTCGTATAAGTCCGTCGGGTCCTTGTATTGGGGACAGCGATGAAATGGAACTCCTTTTTTCCACCATGTTGTGACGCTGCAACGTTTTTAGCTCAGCAGCAAATTCCACTTGTTGTATTGTCCGTAAGATTACGTTGCGAGCGTGATTCAATTCCTCGATGCTTAGAGTGACAGTTTCTGATTTGGACCTTTTGTAACAGAAGCGTAACATGTAAGCCACAATGCGTTGTAACTTGTGAAACGAATGGCTGTGTCTACAATTATACAATTCTTCACCTAGTGTAGATGGAGATATTGCTAGACGTATGTGTATCGTTTTCCTTAGTAGATTGCTGGGGCTGATACTGGGTAAGGCTGACCATTTGTCTGGGGAGCCATGCAGAAATAGTGGTCCATACAACCATAAGTTGTGCTCGTGTAGTTTCCGCGCCGATATTCCTCTTGAGAGTACATCTGCCGCGTTGTTGGCCGATGATACATGCCGCCATTGAGTCTGGCTTGTCAAAGCCTGAATCTTTGCTATCCGGTTTGCCACAAATGTATGATATGTGGCGGCAGCTGCGTTGATCCATGAAAGAACCACCGTAGAATCTGACCAAAAGTATCCTGGTACCGTGTTGCTGTCGAGGCCTAGATCGCGTCGAACCCTTTCAGCAAGCTCTGCACCCAATAGTGCAGCACAAAGTTCCAGTCGAGGGAGTGACTGCTTTGCTGTTGGAGCCACTCGAGACTTTGAACATAGTAGTCGTACAGATATTTGTTTGTTTCTGTATGTTGCGCGTACGTATACTGCTGCGCCATATGCACGTTCAGACGCATCCACAAAGACGTGCAATTCTTTTCTAATTGGAGTCTTACCATCATAAACGTGCCGTGGGATTTGCATTGAGTTCAGACTCTGCAAGTCGTCTCGATACTCCTTCCATTCATTTTGAAGACTTGTTGGTAACTCGTCGTCCCAATCAAGCTTTAATTCCCAGAGGCGTTGCATGAAGATTTTTGCCTTTACGACGACTGGAGCGAACAAGCCTAACGGGTCGAAGATCTGTGCCAGCTCCGAGCAGACTGCACGTTTTGTAATGACAGTTGCTGCACTGTTGTGAGTTCGACCGCCAAGTTGATCCGTTTAAGGCATCCAAATAAGGCCCAATGTTTTTACACTGTATGGTTCCAGTGTTTCTCCGAGTTGTACATCGTTTACTGTGTCTTCCTTGGGGATTCCCTCCAATATTTGTGCATTGTTTGAGCACCATTTTCGCAGCTTGAATCCCGATGGCTGAAGAATTTTGTTTAGTTCTTGTTGAACTTGTTTCGCTTCTGCGATTGTGTCGGTGCCGGTCAGGCAATCGTCTACATAAAAGTCACGTTGTAGTGCCTTTGCACCCATCTGAAGACTTTCCATGTGCTTCTTGGCCAAATGATCCAAACATTTTATAGCTAAAAATGGTGCGGATTTTGTGCCATATGTGACTGTTTTCAGTCGGTAGTATTTTATTTCCTCCGACGAGCTGTTTCGCCATACAATCAGTTGATGAAACTGATTTTCTGGATTGATCCATACCTGACGATACATCTTTTCAATGTCAGCCGTAAACACATATCTATGTGTTCTGAATCGTAGTAGAATAGACATAAGATCGCTTTGCACTGTGGGGCCAGCATGCAGTAAGTCATTCAACGATTTTCCAGTAGATGTTTTGCATGAGGCGTCAAATACAACTCGTAGTTTTGTAGTAGTGCTGTCCGGCTTCAATACGCAATGATGGGGGATTACGTAGTGATTTTTAGGGATCGTTTTCGGCGACACTTGTTTCATGTGTCCCAGTTTCTCATACTCCGCCATGAACGCTGCGTATTGCTTCCACGTGTCTGGGGAGGTTCTGCGTTCTAACGAAATGAACCTTTTGGTCGCAATCTCCATGGACTCTCCCAGGGCTGAACAATGTTCAGAAAATGGAAGTTTCACGATGAATCTGCCGTCTACCGCCACTTGTAGGTGTTCTAGGAAGTGCTTCTCACAATGCGCTTCAATTGGTGTTCGGTGTTTTTCTGATGTATCCAAGCTATCCAATGTCCAGAATCGTTCCATTAGTTCATTTGTTTCCTCGTTGGTTGCAGATGCGCAGATGGCTGACGACTTACTTGAAGCATTAACTTTTCCAGCAATGATCCAACCGAACTCAGTTTTTTGCATCATTGGACCAGATTGGAACATTTTGTGTTGCTGTGGGAGCAGTTTTGAAAAACAGTGCTCTGCTCCAATTAACATGTCGATTTTGCCTGGTCTGTTAAAGTTTGGATCCGCAAGTGGTAAATCGCTCGGCATGTCCCAATCAGCAGTGTTGATTGACTGGGCAGGTTGATCCGAAATTATATGAGGTAATACGAATGCTTCCAATCGCATCGTAAAATAGCTGTGTAGTGATTTAACAAGGACATTCACTCGAGCCTTGCTGACTCTTGGCTGTCCTCCGATGCCCTCAATCCGAAGTGTTGTGTCGTGACGTTTAAGTCCCAACATTGTCACAAGTCTTTCGGAAACAACGTTGATTTGTGATCCAGAATCCAGTAATGCCTTGAACGATGCTTGTTGTCCGTTGGTTGCTTGTACAGCTACCTTTGCTGTTGCAAGTAAGTTATAGTTTTGATTGTTTGCGGATGCCACAACTTGTGAGAGTGGCTCTGCTGCTGCTGATGTGATAGCATTTACCAAATGCACAAGAGTGTGGTGCTTTTTGTTGCACCTAAAACAGCTAAAGTTGCTTGTGCATGACTTGGTTTTATGGTCATGTTTAAAGCAGTTGACGCATAACCTTTGTTTTTGCACCCAGTTTAAGCGTTCGCTGACAGATTTTGCGCGAAATTCGTCACATTTAGATAAGTAATGACTTGTCTTTTTACAGAAAAGACACCCTTTTTGTGCACTAGAAGATGTTGCACATGTTGCGTTTTTTGGCTCCTTTTTAGAAACTACAGGTGCCTTTTTTCCAGTAGCCATAACCCGAACTCTCTGTTCTAGGAACTGGAGCATGGTGTCCTGTGGCTGGATTTCCTTCGTATTACCCAATGATTGTTCATAGAGTGTTTTGTTTGTGCCATCCAGCTTGTTTCTGATGATGGCAATGATGATTGGATCCCATGTTGAGATGTCAATCCCGAGTCTCTTCAGTGAGGCTAATGACTCTATGGTGGTGATGTGCAGCTCCTTTAAGGATCTCACATCGTCGCTGCAGGTTTGTTGCAGCAGGAGGCGATTTAAAACCCTAGATGCAATATCTCTAGGATTGTTGTACGCATTTACTAAAATTTCCCATGCGTAGAGATAGTTCTCTTCCCGTAGGTCGATGTGACGGATTAATCTTTCCGCCTCTCCGACTACGCTGGTTTTTAAATACCACATCTTTCGTATGGTCGGCATCTTTGTTTCATGAATCATACATGAAAACATATCGAAGAATTGTGTCCATTTCAGCGTATCATCATCAAATTTGGGAATGGAAATACGTGGCAAGTTGATGTTATCAGTGCACTCACTGTTTGAGTTGCTCGTAAGTGCATTCCGAACATCAGACTCTGCCTGGAGATACTCGGTGGCGTTGTAGCCACTTTCTTCTGGGTCCTCAAATTCCTCGTATATTTGGAAATAGACCTCTTGAGTTTTTGCCCATAGCGACTTAATAATGTCTGCATTAACGGGCTTGTGTTGCAGGGTGCGATTGATTGACGCAATCATCGCCTTTTGCCGTCGGCACAATGCATTAATCTTGTCATTGCTGGTCGGTCTGCCGCTCACTGAACCCGCAATTGTGACGGTCCTTGGCTCCATCGTTTTGCTTGTTGTTTGGTCCGCGATGTCGGCTTGTTCCAGTAGGTAGGTCCTGTGGTGCTCTACCATTGCCGCGACTTGCTCATAGAACTTAAAGTATTCATGTGACTCATCTAAGTTCTGAGAGTCCTTGATGAACTCGTGGTTAGTTTGGAACGCCGTCCACTTTTCCTCTAGTATTGAGGTCCTGGCTTGATAGTAGCCAGGTTTTGCTTTGCGTTCCGCTGAGTCCTTCTTGCAGTTCTTGACAAGCCTTGATATCTCTTGGCTAATGAATTCCTGCTCAGATAGGACATCTTCCAATTGGTGTGATTTTTCTGTGCTCATTTTGTTGCCTTGTTGACAATGAATAAGCTACCAGAATCACGTTTGTTTGTTGTTGCTTATAACTCTCTGATTACTCCTGACCCGGTGGAAGTGTTTTATTCGCTCGGCCTGAGCTGGATTACGCTTCTATTCGCAACCGTGCGGTGTGGTCGAAGGAGTAGCGAGTTATGTATGTTGTAGACCGGATCCTTCCTAGGATTCCTTTGTCGGGGTCACCAAAATGTACCTGTAAAAGGTGTGTGTGTGTAATGTTAGCATCCAGTACAAACTGACTGCTTAAATGTTGTCGCAACTGGCACTTGTAACCAGGTGGACTACGGAGAAATAATGAATGCTTCTTTAAGTTGTAAGAATACACTGATTTTATTAAGGTAAAATTCACAATATTTATAGATAAAAATTGCTTAGCTTAGAGGTGTGTGTTGTCAATTAAAATTAGATTAATGTGTATTCAGCAGTTGCATAAAATGCAGACTAGCATATTTCGCAACTACCGGGTTGGCTGACCGTTACTATTGCGACACATATTGTACAATGTGCAGTCAGCGAAATTCTGTGTGTTCAGCAATAATTTGGTATTGCTTACAGTTTATTGTGTAATTGTGTATGATTTGACCTATTTAAGTAAAATGCTAACTGTGTTACAATTTGTTCTTAAGTTATATATATGCGCACAAACATCCTCTTTTGAAACAAACTTGATGTTTTTCGCCTCAAGGAGCGCCAATGTTGACCGGGCATAGTGCGCTGACGCTAAGTCTGGCGGAAATATTGTCGACACGTTGTGCTTTCGATAGAATGGTATTAAACGATTTTTAATGCACTCTCTTTGCTAAACGTCAGCGTTAATTGTGCCTTTTGTAAAAAATTGACTGGTATTTAAGCCACAGGTGCAAATTGCCTGCCATATCAGGACTTTCTCCCCAAATTTCTTTTAGAGAGCATGTCTCCTCAAACTTCTTTATAATATTAGCTATTATAAGCTTATGCATGTATGGATATGTGGATGCTTGTCATATGCTTTAACACTGGTGGCAAAATAAATTATGCACGTGGCAATTTGGCTCGGCTTATGCTTCTAAATATATAAACAATGTTTAAGATTACTCACAGCTTTGTTTTCCAGCGATGAAAGATCTTTCCTCGTGGCTTGGTGTTCAGTTAAGGGGCATTTTACATTTGGTTGTTGTATTATTTTAGGTTATTTTCTTACGTCTTGGCCTGCCGGTGACCAATATAGTCACGCTTTACCTTCCTCGCACGGCTGGTGAGACGGTGGAGAAGTCCCTTGGCTTGCTTAACGAGCAAAATAAGGGTCTCCTCACCGAAACATGGCGCGTGATCCGGCACCTGGAGTCGAGTGGCGGTAAGGTGTTGACGTTGGGTGTGGACAACGAGGCGCTCGCGCTTCTTAAAAATAGGAGCATGCTGGTGAGCTACCGCTTCGGCCAGCTGAAGTGCCGACTGCATAAGAAGCAGGAGCAGGTGGGTGTGGGAGCGTCCACGGAGGTGAACGCAGACGATGTGCCCGGCACGTCATCGGCAGCAGCAAAAGTGGCGCCCTCCTGCCCCCTCACGGTCGAGGCAGCAGAGGCTGAGGCGTTGGCTAAAATAGATGCCGAGTTGGACTCGGTATCTGTGCAGGGGCTGGACCTGTCGCGCCTACGCGTAGAGGAGCACTCCAGCATTGAGAAGCCATCCGATGATGAGCAGAAACCTACCGATACGCAGTCAGATGCCTATCTGACGCTATCGGAGGGCGAACCAGAGCTCTAAGGATGGTGGTCACCAGTGTGGCACAGATCAACCTGCACCACGCGAGGGCAGCTTCGGCTGTCATCGGCAGGTTGGTCTCCAGGTCTGACCTGGGGCTGGTGCTCATCCAGGAGCCTTGGGCCGTCAGAGGCAGGATCTGCGGCCTAAATCAAGTGAGTATGCAATTAATTGCAGACGTTAGGGAGGCATCACCGAGAGCTTGTATCTTGGTGCGAAAGATCATTAACATTCTCTGTCTCTCAAAATTTCTCAACAGAGATCTAGTAGCGGTGATGATCACTGGCGATTTCGGGAGTATTGTGGTGGCGTCAGCATACTTCCCGGGTGACGTGGCATCATCCGGGGATGGATGGCATCATTCCCATCCATCTTCAGAAGGGTGTTGAACAGCTTATGTTGTTTCTTTTAAGTATTTTCGGGGGGAGTCTAGCTATGGGCTACATATCTAGGGCATGGATAACGGCTAGGGTGATCTTTATCCCGAAGGTGGGAAAGAAAGACCCATTTCATCCCAAAGCCTTTAGGCCGATCAGCCTAACCTCCTTCCTGCTGAAAACCCTCGAAAAGATTGTGGACAATCACATCAGAAACTCGCACTTGATGCTTAGTCCTCTGCATGCGCATCAGCATGCTTACAGAGTAGGTAAGTCAACTGAATCGGCTCTCCTGAGCCTAGTTGACAGTGTCCAGCGCTCTGTAAAGGCAAAAGAGGTAGCTCTCTGTGCCTTTATGGACATAGAGGGTGCTTTCGACAACACAGCTCATGATGTTGTGGTTAGAGCACTCTGTAGAAGGGGAATTGAGACAGGACTCACGTTCTGGTTGGGTAAACTTCTTGAAAGTAGAATAGCGGAAGGCACTGTCAACAGTGTGACAGTTAGAGCTCAAACCACCAGAGGATGCCCTCAGGGTGGTGTCTTGTCACCACTACTCTGGAGCCTTGTGGTGGATGAGCTGTTAGATAAACTTACAGAAAATGGGTTCGAATGTCAAGGCTATGCTGATCTGCTGATCACTCTGATCTGCAAGGGCAACTTTGAGAGCACAGTGTGCGATAGGATAACAATGGGTCTAAAACTCAGCTTAGACTGGTGCAGTGACGTGGGGCTGAATATCAACCCAGCGAAGACCACAATTGTAGCCTTCACCAATCGTTACAAGCTGAAATCCATTAGGCCCATAACCATTGGGGGTATAGTAATACCGATCTCCACAGAAGTCAAATATCTGGGTGTCATCCTAGACAAGCGATTACTGTGGAGACAACATGTGGAACATGCTGTTCGCAAGGCCACTATGGCCCTAATGAGCTGTAGGTCTCTTGCAGGGAAGAACTGGGGGGTGTCTCCAAAGATTCTGCTGTGGATGTACACTGCCATGGTGAGGCCCATAGTCAGCTACGGGGCTGCGGTTTGGGCAAAGCGCGCTGACCTTGATGTCACGAGAAGGCAACTGGGCAAGCTCCAGAGACTTGCCTGCACGTGCATCTCGGGCGCTATGCGCATTTGTCCATCCACAGCTCTGGAAGTGCTGCTCGGACTCCCACCACTGCATTTGTATATCAAACACAGTGCGCGTAGATCTATTATGAGGGTAACAGGGGCAAGACCAGCTGATTCTGCTGCGACTGCAACTGACCTGTTGCTGAAATATCCGCAGGATGTTCAGATAGCCCAGTTTAGTTTTGATAAACTCTTCAAAACAGAACTTAGTAACAAGTCGGAGTGGACCAACATGTCTACCACCTATGCTGTGAAACCACACGCTATTAGATGGTACACTGACGGCTCACTAACAGAGGACGAGGCGGGTGCGGGTGTCTGTGGACCTCGACTCAAATACCACGAACCTCTAGGGAAATTCGCCAGCATCTTTCAAGCTGAAGTGCACGCGATTGAGAGATGTGCCTCCTTCAACATTGAGAGGGGTTACCATCGTAGGGACATAGCCATTTTCTCAGATAGTCAGGCAGCAATCAAAGCACTCAGTGCACACAAGATTGTTTCCAGACTAGTGTGGCAATGTATAGGAACACTCAATAGGTTGGGTAGTAATAATAAAGTTACCATTTACTGGGTACCAGGGCATGCGGGGATTCCCGGCAATGAAGTGGCCGACATCATGGCTAGAAAGGGGGCTAGTACTCCTCTTCATGGTCCGGAACCTTTCTGTGGGCTGGGCCCAGGGGTCATCAGTCAGAGCAGTCATGCGGATCTCATGACTGCTTGCGAGAACTTCTGGCGTTCGTCGCAAGGGGGCAAGGCAGAGTAAACGCCTGCTAAATAGCTATAACAGTAAAAGAACCAAGGAATGTTTAGAGTTGAGCAAAGAATCTCTCCGAATAGTCACGGGTTTCCTGACCGGGCATTGCAGACTGCGTAAGCATCTGCGCAATCTTAAGATAGGGAAGGAGAGTCTTTGCAGACTCTGCTTAGAGGAGGACGAGACTCCTGAACACCTACTAGAGGAATGCCCAGCCATCAGCCAGTTGAGGCTGCTCCATTTGGGGGGTCTTACACTTAACACACAGGAAATGAGAGCTCTTCGACCGGGTGACATCATCGCATTTTTGCGTTTGATTGGCCTGTTTTAGGAGCTTTAGCTCAGATCCTAGGACGAGGGCACAATTGACCCTAGTGGTCGCAGTGCACCACCCTCAGACAACCATTATTATTATTATTATTACGTCTTGGCTTCGCAGTTATTTTTTTTATTTTAATTTTACACATTTTAAACAAGAATTTATATACACAAAAATTAATAGAAAAACAAGTAAAAACGTTGCAGTCGGACGCAACCGACTGCGATATACTTTGATACCAGTTCACATAGCTGTGTTAAGGATTCTGAGTGCAAATAGTAATATATGAGGGTTTTGGGTATAAAATTGGAGACTCTAGCTCAAAAACTGAGAGAGATATAGCGGTGGGCGGAATAAGTGGGCGTGGCATCCAAAACATTGATGTACACCTGCTACGGATGTCACTACCAATGTTCATACCAAATTTGGTGACTCTAGCTTAAAAACTGGCGAAGATACATGCCTTCCGGTTTTTTTTAGGGCGGTGGGGCATATCCCGTTGTTTGGGGGCGTGGCATCCAATGTTTTGATGCATAACTTTGTCAGATGTCAGTATCTACCTTCATGTCAGTTTTGGTGGCTATAGCTTCAAAACTGTAGAAGATACAGGCATTTTTGTTTATAATTGGAGGGGGGCTGGGGGCGAAATAGGTGGGCGTGGCATCCAAACTTTTAATGCAGTTTTTTGGTGGTGTTGGTGTTGGTGGTGGTGGTGGTGATGGTAGTGGTGGTGGTGGTGGTGGTGGTGATGGTGATGGTGGTGGTGCTGGTGGTGGTGGTGGTGGTGGTGATGGTGGTGGTGGTAGTGATGGTGGTGGTGGTGGTGGTGGTGGTGGTGGTAGTGGTGGTGGTGGTGGTGGTGGTGGTGGTGGTGGTGGTGGTGGTGGTGGTGGTGGTGGTGGTGGTGGTGGTGGTGGTGGTGGTGGTGGTGGTATTTCATTCTTCATCTTTTAATCCCCAAACGAAATGTTTAAAAAAACGAGGTGGCGTAACGGAGTTCGCTGGGTTTTCTAGTACATACGTATATTTACACTCGATTGCTTTCGTTTGTTTTCGTTTACTAACAAAAATTACCAATTAACGTACTCTTGCTCTCCAGCATCAGTTCTCTCTCGCTCTATTTCACCGTACTTGCGGTTTTATCTGTCTTATACTCAATCGCTCTCCCACTATTGTCCGTTATATTGCGCTCTTTGCTACGCTTACATTCTTGCACCTACTTTGCATTGATCAAGCACATTAATTTGCCATATTTTATTTTATTAACTTATAATAAAATGTTTGTCTGCTGCAGTAAGAACTGTAAAATTGTTGCTGCATCCAGCGCTGATTTTATCGTATGTAGGATGTGCGATAACACGATCCACTTAAAATGTGTAGGTTTCAATGCCAAAATCAAAGACTGTTTAGGAACTGACTCTGACCTTAAATGGTTTTGTGATGCCTGCAATGTGGTTGAGAAGGAGATGTCAAAATACATGAGGCAGACTTATTATTGTTTTAAAGCTGTGCATCTTGCTTTTGACAATCTTCATGCCAATTTTAATGACCTCGAAATAAAATTTAAAAATGGAAAGATGCTTGACGACTCTCCAAAGCGCAAAAAGACTTCGGGCTCTTGCCCTCCATTAGTACTAGTACTAATAGTACTAGTAGTGCCATCCCTATTAGTAACTTACTTCCTTCTACGTCTGTATAAAAAAACTTACTGAAGTAAATAGTCTAGCCTATCAAAATGTAATAGGCCTTAATACTAAACTTTCAAAACTTTACGTTAATAGCCTATCCTTTGATTCACAAATAATTGCGCTTACTGAAACCTGGTTAAAACCTGATATTTCTGATTACTCTGTTTTTCCAAATAAATATAGCTTGTACCGATGTGATCGGACAACCCGTAAGGGTGGTGGGGCTCTCATCGCTGTTGATTCCTGCATTTCTTCTCAACAAATTCAATCCAATGATCTTCCGGATACAGAGTTTGTATGTGTTAAAGTATCTTATGGAAGTCGTTCACTTTTTATTACCTGTTCCTACATTCCTCCTAATTGTGATACTAACATTTCTTCGTCCCATTTAAGTGCTTGCAACATGTTTCGTCCTTATTGTTAGACATGGATCATCTAATTGTGGTTGGTGATTTCAATCTGCCAAATGTGGGATGGTCTGCATGTGACTCATCTTCCACACAATTACCAACCACATCTGATGATTTTATAGAAGGTATCCTAGAGTTGGGGCAATCGCAAGTAAGCGATATACTTAATTGTAGCGGTAAAATGTTAGACTTAGTATTTGTTTCTGATGTTGATTGTTGTAACGTAAACAGAGTACCCCCATTAGTGCAGCCGGAAGACTCTTACCATCCCATTTTAGAACTTTGCCTTGAAATACAAAACCCTAACTCTTATACTAATATTTCTGCGAAATCACGTTGTTTCCGTAAGACTAACTTCACTAAATTAAATCAGCTTCTGTATGCAACTAATTGGTCTCAGCTTTATTCCTGTAGTAATTTAGAAACAGCCATTGCCATATTTTATAGGACCTTGAATTCGCATTTGGACAGATGTGTTCTGTTGAATCTCCAGTATTCCCTGATATGTGGAAGCAATCTTTTATTATTCCACTTCATAAAAATTCTTCAAAGTCCAATGTTAAAAATTATAGAGGGATTTCAAAATTGTCTGCCATTCCGAAAGTCTTTGAAAAACTTATTTGCTCTCAATTGCAACACTCATGTAGTGCAGTTATGTCGCCTTATCAACATGGTTTTGTGAAGCTTAGATCTACCACCAACCTAAAAGAATTACATCGCTTGTTATTAAAGGGTTTCAGAGCAAAATGCAAACTGATGTCATTAATACCGATTTTAGTAAGGCATTTGATTCTGTTAGTCATTCACTTTTGCTTCATAAATTAAACATTATTGGGCTCCCAACTAACCTCCTTTCATGGCTTTCCGAGTACTTGTGTGGCAGTACACAAAAAGTTGTCTTTAAATCATCTGTCTCTAAACCAATTTATGTAACATCAGGTGTCCCCCAAGGTAGTCACCTTGGACCTTTATTATTTAATCTCTTTATTAATGATCTTCCTGCGGTAATATCTAACTCACACGTGTACATGTTTGCTGATGATGTTAAATTATGTTTATCCTATAATGAACCTTGTTTCAGTAACTTACTACAGTCTGGTCTTAGTGCACTATCTGATTGGTGCAACTTTAACCAACTTAATTTTAATTGTTCTAAATGTAAAGTAATGTCTTTCTGCAGAAGTACACCTCATACTGCTCAGTACTTGCTTGATGGTTTGGGTATTATTCTTGACCCAAAATTAAAGTTTGATTCTCATATATCGTGCATGATTAATAAAGCCATCAGTGTCGTTGGTTTCATCAAGCGGTGGTCGAAAGAGTTTAACGATCCCTACACTACTAAAACACTTTATACATCCCTAGTGCGTCCCATCCTTGAATATGGATCTTGTGTGTGGTCTCCGCAATACTGGATTCATCAGGATAGGATCGAATCTGTTCAGAAGAAATTTCTTTTAATTGCACTTAGAAGTTTTAACTGGGTTCCCGGTGTTGATTTGCCTTCGTACTCAAGTAGACTTCTATTAATTAACCTTCCTTCTCTTTTAAACCGTAGAACTATGCATGGAGTTTTATTTCTTACTAATCTGCTCAATGGTGAAATCGACTCACCCATTTTATTAAGTCGAATAAACTTAACTGTTCCTATTAGATCTTCTCGTAACTTTGTACCTATTAACCTTGGCCGTCAGCCGTCAGGTGAGCAAGGGGAATCACGTGTAACTACGCAGGTAGTACGCGCCGTATCTGCTCACACTGTCGGAAGTGCGACTATACTCTCCACGCGAGGGCGGCTGGAAACAGACCCTTGTGTTGGTCATGTCTCGACCAAGGGTGCTGACTAATGGTAGTCGGGCTAAGAGAAGATAACTCTTCATTAAATTCCCCAATCCAAGGTGGAACAGCATATGCCGAGGGATTCGTGGCCGAGGGGGTGCTCGGTCGCTAATATGCGGACTCTGCAGACCTGTCCCCCTCCAGTTTTATTTGTGGACTTCCCGCGGTACACGGGCTATGCCGCGGGTGACCTCCCTTCCCGTTCACTCGTGGGAATCGTATGGATTTATCAATTGTAGAAAATGAGTTTGATGTCACTCTAAAAGCATCTCCCCAGGCCTCATCCTTCACGGAAACGGCCAATACAGGCATTGCAGCTGCTGTGCTGCCGGCGCCCACTCCAAAACGCACGGATGTCGTTCCGGTTGCGATTGGGGACTCAGATAAGCCACCGATCGTCGACAGAAGATCTGGTGACAGCAGAGGAACCTGAGGTGTTGGCCTCAGACTCTGATGATGTCACTGTGATACCGTCAGACGACGCATCCTGCTCAAGTTCCATAGCGGATGCAGGCAATCGGATCCAGCGGCTGAAGCTGGATTCCGAGGTCACCTTCGTAAAAATGACAAGTCGCGAGAAGAAGCTGTTTAAGGCAGCTATCGCGAAGGGACTCTCGAGAGCTGAGGCTCTCCAGGCGGCAAAGCTCCCCGTCCCGCTGAAGCACTGGCTAAGCGAGACAGGTCTTTGACACGACCCCAGAGTCGGGCTTGTCAAAGAAGCCGAAGAGTGCTCATTCAGAGCCGACAGCACCATCCTACAGTCGGATGGCAAGCGGTGTCAAGCTCGGCTTCATTCTGACTGACAGGTCGTTGGCTTTGACAGCGGAGCAGATGGCTGCGCTTAAGGCCGCGATTTTAAAGACCACTTTCTCTACGGAGACAGTCGGTCTAAAGCCACAGTTCGAGGGATGTGTTCCGAGAACTGGGTGGCTTTTGCTCGTCTGCCACGACGACAAGGCAGCCGAGTGGGTCAGGCGTAACTTTAGCCTTATTAAGACTAGCAGTTCGCTTGACGTGGAGCTGTTGGAGGAGGGCCAGTTCCCCCGGGCCAGCCTTGTGCGAGGCTACTTCGCCAACAGCTTGGAGTTGCCGAACGAGGAAGTTCTGACTTATGTTGGTAAGCAGAATTTTCTCGACACCACCCAGTGGGATGCTGCACCTCGCCATTATGGTGGATCAGGCGTCGCTGCAGTCGCTTACCAACAACGGCGGTAAGATCTGGTACGGCTTTGGCCGGATCAGGATTATCCTGAAGAGCCCCGCTCCTAAGGATAAGAGCAGCGACGTCCAACGTGCAGAACCCTTCCACGGAGATGGTCCATCGACTAGCGCAGCTGCTGGGCTCGCAGTGAAGACTACCCCCGTCCCAGCTCCGAGGAGTACTCCTCAGGCCAAGGGTGCCCCAGGCGGCACTACAAAGGGGTAGTGCTCCCGCCAGAGGTAGGGCACAGCCCCCCCAAGGCCACGGCGCCGGCAGCCAAGATACCGATGTCGGTCAAGGCATCTAGACTGCCGAAGGGAGTGAGAGGGAACAACTCTCGACGAGGTAAGAGCGGCAACCTCGTCCAGCGCTCTAAGGAGGAGTCATGAGGACCATGAGGGTTCTCCAGGCGAATCTGCACCACGCCAAAGGGGCGTCGGCCACACTGTGCAGAACTTTCGCCGAGCAGAAGATCGACATGGCCCTAGTCCAGGAGCCATGGTTGATCGGTGGCCAAATTAGAGGACTGAGCTGCGGTACAAGTAAGTTGTTATATGACCGCAGTGGAGGTGCTCCTCGCGCAGCTATTCTTTTAGATAATAACGTGAGGCATTTCCCATTAACTAACTTTATCTGCAGGGATCTAGTTGCAGAGGTGGCTACAGCGGAAGGTGTTCGTGAAGTGGTGGTGGTGGCCGCCTACTTTCCCGGAGACACTGACGTAGCTCCGCCTATGGAGGTCCAGAGGCTCGTCAACTTCTGCCGCACAGCCGGGAAACACGTGGTTATCGGCTGCGACGCTAATACACATCACACCATATGGGGCAGCAGTGATGTCAACAAACGGGATGAGTGCCTTCTTGAATATCTATTGTGTAGTCAATTAGATGTAGTCAATAGAGGGTGCAAACCCACCTTTATAAACGCCATTAGGGAGGAGGTCCTGGATCTCACCCTGGCCAGTAACTTCTTGTCCGGCTATATAACGAACTGGAGGGTTACCGATGAAGCCACGTTATCAGACCACCAGCACATCCGGTTTGATCTACCTGGCCAAACGGAACTCAACACTTCGCTATATAATCGGAAGAAAACTAACTGGGATATGTTCACAGCCTCTGTGGCTATGAAAGCTGACCAGCTTATAACCAACTTTGCGTCTGTGAGTGACATAGAGTTGGCTACTGACCAGCTTCATGATGTGCTTATCACTTCTTTCCAAGACAGTACAGTTCTGAAGCGACATCGGGTGAACCGCGAGGTTCCCTGGTGGAGCGACAGACTTGCAAGTCAAAGACAGGTAGTACGTAGACTCTTTAATAGAGCTAGGGCAAATCGGGACTCATGGGACACTTACAGGGAGTGCTCTCACGGAGTATAATAAGAACATTAGAAGAGCTAAGCGAGAGAGCTGGCGAAGCTACTGCGAAAGTGTGCAGGCACTACCAGAAGTAGCTAGACTGCAAAAGGTCTTCGCAAAGGGCTCAACTAATGGGGTGGGGCTTCTCAAAAGAACAGATGGCTCTTTTACTCAAGATCGGAAGGAAACGCTAGAACTTTTGCTTCAGGTGCATTTCCCAGGATCCAGAATCAGCACACATGGTGAACGAGACGGGTTAACTACCACACCGATTAGGCGAGATCATAGTCTGTCCGGTATTATTTTCGATCCTGACAAGGTCAGGTGGGCAGTCAAATCTTTTAGCCCTTTCAAAGCCCCTGGGGGCGACCAGATTTTCCCTGCCTTGCTACAACATAGCATTGAAATAATTATAACACCACTTGTCAGTCTGCTTAGAGCCAGCTTTGCATGGGGATATATACCACAATCTTGGAGGAGAGTTAACGTGGTATTTATTCCTAAACAAGGCAATAGAGCTCTCGACCAACCAAAGTCATACAGACCGATAAGCCTTTCGTCTTTTATTCTCAAGACTGCGGAGCGGCTGGTGGACTTGCACGTGAGGTGCACTCTCCAGGCCACCAAACCGCTACACAAATCACAATTTGCCTACATCAAAGGCGGATCGACTGAGGTCGCTCTTCACCACCTAGTCAGCAAAATCGAAAAATCTTTCAAATCTAAGGAAATTGCTCTGTGCTCTTTTCTGGACGTGGAAGGTGCTTTCGACAACACTGGCTATCAGTCAATCTCCAGAGCTCTATCTCATAGGGACATTGACGCAGCATCTGTAGCCTGGATAGAAGCCATGCTACGACAACGAGAAATATCTTCCACGTTAGACGCAACGACGGTTCGTATAAACGCGGCCAGAGGGTGTCCACAAGGTGGAGTGTTGTCTCCCCTACTATGGTCACTTGTAGTTGACGAACTTCTAGAAAAACTACACAGCCAGGGAATTGATGCCATCGGGTATGCAGATGACTTGGCCATTGTAGTATCAGGGAAGTTCGGAAACACCGTCACCGAACTGATGCAAAGGGCACTCAATTTGGTTCTAGAATGGTGCATAAACGTGGGTCTCAACATCAATCCGCACAAGGCGGTTGTTGTGCCGTTCACCAAACGGTACATCAATGACATCGGCCTCCTAGTCATTGGTGGGACTCCCGTAGAGCTTTCCAGTGAGGTCAAATATCTGGGAGTTGTTCTAGACAAGCGACTAAACTGGAACTCGCACCTTAATAAAACGATTACCAAGGCTTCACATGCTTTATGGGCATGTCGAAGACTTTATGGTAGATCGTGGGGCCTTGACTCCAAATCCATCTTGTGGCTTTACTGCATGATGGTCAGGCCTATCGTGTCCTATGCTGCTCTTGTGTGGTGGCCCAAACTGCAGCAGGTCACGGCCATTCAGAAGTGTAGCAAGCTGCAGCGGCTTGTGTGTGTATCTCTGACGGGAGCTTTACGCACATGCCCAACTACAGCTATGGAGAAAATTATTGGATTGACTCCTCTACATATTCCCATACAAGAAGGTGCCGCTAAAAGTCTTCTTAGGATCAAACTCACATCTGGGTTACTGACTAATGATGCGGGTCATATCAGTATTTTGAATAATGTTTCTGGCTTAGAGGTCTGCAATCGAACAGATCTCATGACCACGAAGCTCTATTTCGGGGCGAAATTCAGGACTCTCATTCCAGACCGTAGGGCATGGGAAAATGGCAACCCTTGTAATGACCCCAGGGGCCTGCAGTGGTTCACAGATGGGTCTAAAACTGAGCAAGGGGTGGGTGCGGGGATCTTTGGACCTAACACCAGAGTCTCGATTGCACTGGGTAAATGGCCCAGCGTTTTTCAATCAGAGATTCATGCCATTGAGGCCTGCTCTAAACTCATCCTAGATAAAAGGATGAGAGGAGCTAATTTATACATCTTTTCGGACAGTCAAGCGGCGATCAAAGCTCTATCCTCTTGGAGGATTAGCTCCAAACTCGTCGCAGACTGCTGGACCAGCCTCCAGCAACTCTCCACCGGGAACAAAGTAACTTTGTGTTGGGTTCCAGGTCATGCCGGAATTACTGGCAATGAAAACGCAGACGAGCTGGCTAGAGCCGGCTCAGCGACTCCTTTACTTGGCCCAGAGCCTTTTTGTGGCTTAGGGTGGGCCGCTGCCAAAGAAAAGGTAGAAAGATGGGCAGAGGGAGCAAGATCCAGATATTGGATATCCAGTCCAGGATGTCGTCAAGCTAAAGAGCTGATACATCCACTAGTAGGAAGGAATACTGCTGGGTGTTCCAGGATGGACCTAAGACTGTTGGTAGCCTACCTCACCGGCCACCATGTCTTAAAATACCATCTTCATAAAATGCGTCTGTCTCCTGACACAGAGTGTTGGCTCTGTAAGGGGGATGACGAGACGACAAAACACATTCTCTGTGAATGTCCAGCCGTCATTTGGTCTAGAAGGAGGCATCTGCATAGCGAGTTTCTGACAGCTATGCAGATAAGGAAAGCCTCGACGGGAGGTCTGCTAGCCTTCATAAGGGAGGTTGAGCAGCTCTTCTCTGAATAGGGAGTCTTATGGGCACAAAAGATCGTTCGGTCGCAGTGCCTCCATCTCTGTTGGGAGATCTCCCCAATATATTTATTTATTTTAACCTTGATCGTTGCTCTACCAACTACCTAATGCATGAACCGTTTCGAGTAGTGTGCGCAGACTACAATAAGATGTTTTCACTTGTTTCCTTTGAGGCCTCCATTCCCATACTAAAAAGATCCATACTGCTTTACTTATCTAGTCATAGTTACTAATCACTAATTTTATGATCTGATTGGGTTTTTCTGGGTTTTCCCAATCCTTGCAACAAATGTTGGATCATTAAATTTTTGTTAACTCCACAGAATATTTTAATTTTTAAACTTTTTCATTTCATTCCAGTTTGCTTACTGATTTAATTTTAAATTTTGTTCATTAGTCTTAAACATTTTTGTAGCTTAAGCTCTATTTTTAATTTGATTCAATTTTAATTTTTGTAGCTTAAGCTCTACTTTTATACTTTGATACCAAAGGTAACGCAACTTTTTTCGACACCCTTAAAGCTAGGGCCTTGGAACTTTGCAAATATCTTGGTACATGCCTTCGTCAGACAAAGTGTTAATATTTGGGCTCTACGACCTCAGGGGGCCTGGGAAATCGATAACAAGTCGATACACCTCGATGAGCAAATCGATAAAACACATATATATCCCACATTTTAGCAGCTAACGTCGCCAAGCTGGTGACATTCCTCAAAAAATCGCAACAAAAGTTTGGATGCCACGCCAATCTATTCCGCACCCCCTCCCACCCTCCCTTAAATTATAAACAAAAATGGGTGTATCTTCTACAGTTTTGAAGCTATAGCCACCAAAATTGACATAAAGGTAGATGTTGACATCTGACAAAGTTATGCATCAAAACATTGGATGCCACGCCCCCAAACAAAGGGACATGCCCCACCGCCCTAAAAAAAACCGGAAGGCATGTATCTTTGTCAGTTTTTAAGCTAGAGTCACCAAATTTGGTATGAACATTGGTAGTGACATCCGTAACAGGTGTGCATACAAATTTTGGATTCCACGCTTACTTATACCGCCCACCGCTATATCTCTCTCAGTTTTCGAGCTAGGCTCTTCAAATTTGATATGAACATTTTTAGTGACATCCGTAACAGATGTGCATCAATGTTTTGGATGCCACGCCCACTTATACCGCCCACCTCTATATCTTTCTTAGTTCTTGCGCTAGATTCTCCAAACTTGATAGGGGGATAGAAAGTGCCATCCGCCACAGATAAATGTCATGCCTACCCTTTCTGCCTGATTTTTATTCCCAAAACCCTCATATATTACTATTTGCACTCAGAATACACACAGCTAAGTAAACTGGTATCAAATTATATCGCAGTCGGTTGCGTCTGACTGCAACGTTTTTACTTGTTTAATTTGATTTAATTTTAATTTTTTGTCGACTGATATTAGTTGACAATAAACAAATAAATAAATAAATAAATAAATAAATAAAAAAAAATAACCGCTGCAGCGCAAACCTCTAATTATGCCACGCAACCAAAACCAGGAGCCTGATCCTCGTAGTCGGATGCGGGTGTGGATGTGGACCGATTAGGTTCAGCTCTAACCTCTCTGCGGCGTTGGCCAGTTATTTTTTTTTTATACTTTGATACCAAAGGTATCATAGTATATTGGGTTTGTGCAATGTCCGTCATGGTGTCTGTCCGTCCGTCTGTCTGTATGAAAGCACTTTTTTTCGACACCCTTAAAGCTAGAGCCTTGCAACTTTGCAAATATCTTGGTACATGACTTCGATAACAAGTCGATACACCTCGATGTGCAAATCGATAAAACACTTATATATCCCACTTTTTAGCAGCTAGAGTCACCAAATTTGATGGCAAGATAGCTGGTGACATTCCTCAAAAAACTGCATCAAAAGTTTTGATGCCACGCCCACCTATTCCGCCCCCAGCCCCCCTCCAATTATAAACAAAAATGCCTGTATCTTCTACAGTTTTGAAGCTATAGCCACCAAAATTGACATGAAGGTAGATACTGACATCTGACAAAGTTATGCATCAAAAAATTGGATGCCACGCCCCCAAACAACAGGACATGCCCCACCGCCCCAAAAATATTCGGAAGGCGTGTATCTTTGCCAGTTTTTAAGCTAGAGTCACAAAATTTGGTATGAACATTGGATCATATTACCATTTTATACCATACCATACCATACCATTTTTATACCAAAACCTTCATATATTACCATTTGCACTCAGAATCCTTAAGAAAGCTATGTAAACTGGTATCAAAGTATATCGCAGTCGGTTGCGTCCGACTGCAACGTTTTTATTTATTTTTTTTTTTTTAATTAATTACCACCAATCGGTTTTAGTTCAGTATTAATCGTTTTTGTCTTTTGTTTTTTTTTTTGTGGTTTTGCACACGCGGCAGATAATTTAATCTTTTAGGGGCTCAATTTCCCGGTCAATCGAATTATAACTTTCCTAATCTCTTAAGGTTGGCGCACATTTTAACCTCACACGACAGCAACGAGGCTTAGCTGTACGACGTGGAGTAATACTTTGAAGAACGAACAGGAAAAGAGGCTGCCTCGACATGCTCAAGGGTTTATATAAGCCTAATTTCCAGTGAGAACCAACTCTCTCTTGAAAAAGCTTTACTGAAGTTCGCTGCGCTTGTGCTATTTGCAGCAGCTGATAATCGCATGCGCCCTTAAGGACTGCTACATTTTCTTGTACACTTTTTATCGCATGCAATACTTGTATGCACTAAACCGCGATAAAAATAATTTTTATATTAAAGCAAAATCAAACGCAACGGCGACCATTACACCACCCGATAATAACCACCGATAGACGGAATATTAGCGGGAATTAGCAACGAATGTCTTTAGCATGATTCGTTCCTAGCTCTTTGCCTTGTAAGCAGTGCTGTCAGTTTGGCAATTTAGTTGCTAGATCTGGCAACTTTTCAATAAATTTGCAACTTTATTTTGTTAAATGTTATTAGCCACAAATCTAGCAATTTTAGCAACTTTATTATAGAACTAACAATTTTACGATTTTTGTTTGTGGTTTATGCATTTCGTATACAATTTTTGTCATCGACTGCACAAATTACGATCAATTGTGGTTCAGAAAAATATCGGAACTTGTATTTAACGGACAACTTGATAGTGTTTGCTAACTCTTTTAATGTGGTCGGTGATTGAAACAAAATACCTAAACAAAATTGTAAACAAAATTATAAACAAAATTTTGGAGATGCGTGGCTACAAGAAGAAGAGTTTAAACAATGGATTCGCAAGAATTGCACTGATCCAACTCGAGTTTATTGTGCGTATTACAAATCTTCAATAGGTGCAAAGTATTCTGTAGCTAAAAGTTAATATTATTGTTCATGTTCCTTCTAAATTTAAGTGTTTTCAATTTTTATTTTTATGTTCTGGAAAATACTGTAGTAGGCTACTGCCTTCAGCTCAGCTGTTTAAACGATCCTATCGAGTAGATATTTTAAGTAAGGTATCGATCATAGCTGTTAAGAGTAACACTGCACGATAATGTAATTTAACATAAGAAGCTATTATAACACTAAACGAGCAATGTACAGTCTAGTTTGTATTCGGTAATAAAAGCGAGCAGTTGGCGGCATTAAAATTACCAACAGCAGGCACTAAAGCGGAGTTGATAGCGCGAATAAATGATGTTTCGCCTGAATTACGGGGAAACGCACCGGATTTGGGATCAGACGAACAACTTGAAAACGCAGCCGATGGGCCTTTAAATTTGTCGGTAGTAGAAAACCGGGACGATGCGAGCAGTGGCGGCGATGTTGATGACGGCGGCACCAGCGGCAGCGAGGTGGAAGAAATGCAGGACGGCGCGGAGAGGGAAAATGGAGCGATTCAGCAGCATGATGAGAGTGCATTAATGCGAGTTATTGAACAACTACAACAAGAGAATAATGCAAATAAAAAAATCATCAGCGAGTTGCAGCAGCAAATTAGCGCGAACATCACAAGTTTTGGCGGCACAAGCGGCGTCGTCATTGGCAACGCTGCGAACACAGACAGTGGCAACGCTAATGACGAGAATGGCAGCGTTGTAATCAGCTGTGATCGTAACACGGCAGATGGCGCTGGCAACGATGCTACAGAGGGCGCTAGCTGCAAGCAGTTTGAAAGTGGTGGTGGAAGCAGTTTAAAAGAGGATGGCAGCGCTGGCAACACAGATGTGGAAAAAAGCGCAAATAAAGAAGCAGTTCAGCTGAAGAAATTTTCGGCTAATTTGTTAGCGTTGGCAAAAGAATCGATGCTGGAGTTTGATGGAAATGGAAGCGTGCAGACTTGGGTTGTGCAACTTAAAAACATTGCGCAAATTTATGATTTAGACGACGAAAGTGTGCGCATGTTATTAATTATGAAGTTGAAAGGAAATGCACAGCGTTGGTTGCAATCAAACCCGTTGCGCATGTTGCAGCCGGTTGCTGAACTGTGCGAGCAGCTAATAATGGTGTTTGGAAGCAACGAGAAGAAATCTGAGATGCGGAAAATCTTTCAGGAGCGTATGTGGCAATGTAACGAAAACTTTGTTTCGTATTTTGAAGACAAAATTGCACTGGCGCAGAAAATTAGCATTGATGAGGAAGAATTGCTGGAGCAGTTGATCGAAGGGATTCCGGATAAGGGTATGAGAGACCAAGCACGTATACAGTGTTTTGCAAATCCAGAGAAAATGCTAAAGGCGTTTTCAAAAATCACATTGCCGGGCAAAAACATGGTGAAGGAGAATGACAAGGTTGCAGCGAATCAGCATAAGGAGAAGGATGTTATGAGATGCTACAACTGTAACATTAAAGGGCACTGGGCAAGAGACTGTCGCAAGCCAAGGCGTGAACCAGGATGCTGCTACAAATGTGGTGAAATGGGGCACTACATTGCACAGTGTCCAGTACAGAGTGGAGATGAGAAAAACAATTATGTAAGGTATTTTAAAATATTTTTTAAGACACATCCTAAATTGTTTTTGATTACAGAATGTCTCATAGATTCGGGTAGCGCGATATCTCTTATTAAAATTTCATATATTCCTGAAAATATTATGTTGTATCCAGTAGATAAATCATACTACGGCCTAAATAGAAGCCAACTTGAAGTGTATGGAAAAGTTATATGTTTTGTTTTCAAAAATTCAATAAAAATACATTTTGATTTAATTGTCGTGGCGGAAGAGTCTATGAGTCATAATGTTATTGTGGGCCGCGATTTTATGAAAGCGTGTGGTCTGAGCATTAATCCAGCTGTTCTTGATGCGGTTGCGGTAGAAAAACATAATGGAAAAAGCATCAAACGAAAAAACAGAAAAATTAAGCAAGTGACGCAATGCAATAAAAATAATGTTGGTATTATTAATAAAGGTTCAGATAAAGATTTAGTTATGAATAGTGTGTTAGTTAAAGAGACTGAAGATGTGGAATTAGATAAGGATTTGGATATAGGTAGTGCGTTAGTTAAGGATACTGGAGTTATGAGTAAAGGTTTAGATAAAGATTTAGTTATGAGTAGTGTGTCAGTTGAGGATAATGAGATAATGAATGAGAATTTAGAAAATAAATGTGCAACGCGGTGATTAAGGATGCTGCTGATTTAGAAGAAAGTTTTGATAGAGATATGTTATATATAAATGTAGTAAATGAAGGAGTCGAATATATTTGTGGGAAAGATGTCAGCCATCAAACTAGATGGAAGTTTGATAAGATATTTGAGAGAACGTATTTGAGGGCAGAAAGGCCCAAGGAACCGTTAGTGAATTGTGAAATGAAATTATGTGTGGAAAATTCGAAAGCATTTAGTTGTGCACCTAGAAGACTATCGTATACCGAGAAAGAAAAATTACAAAAGTTAATAGATGAGTATTTAGAGGGAGGAATTATACGACCAAGTGATTCTGAGTATGCTTCGCCTATTGTATTAGTGAAAAGAAAACTGGTGATTTACGGTTATGTATTGATTACAGGAAGTTGAATAAAATATTAGTGAAGGATAACTATCCATTGCCATTAATAGACGATTTACTAGACAAGTTAGTGAACAAAACGGTGTTTTCGAAACTTGATCTAAAAAACGGATATTTTCACGTGCGTGTAAATGCAGAATCAATTAAGTACACGTCATTTGTCACACCGTTGGGACAATTTGAGTTTACGAGAATGCCAATGGGGCTAAAAAATTCACCGGCAGTCTTTCAAAGATTTGTGAATAAAATATTCGCGGATTTAATAAGAGAAGATAAGGTGATAGTGTACATGGACGACATAATGGTAGCAAGTACGGATATAGAAGAGCATTTAAGGATATTGAAGGAGGTGTTTAAAAGATTGGTTCAAAATAAGTTAGAGCTACGACTTGACAAGTGTGAATTTATGCAAAATAGTATTAAATATTTAGGTTTTCTAATTACGAAAGAAGGAATTAGAGCGGACAATAAGGGGTTAGAAGCAATGGAGAATTTTCCTATACCGGATAAAACACAAACGGTGCAAAGATTTTTAGGATTGTGCTCATATTTTAGAATATTCATTAAAGATTTTTCAGTAATTGCAAAGCCGCTGTATGATTTATTAAAGAAAGATAAATCATTTGTGTTTGGAGAAAACGAGCTAGAGTGTTTTAATATTATGAAGAAAAAACTTATGCAATCACCAGTAATAGCGATTTATGATCATAGAGATGAAGTCGAGTTACATTGTGACGCTAGTGCAGTTGGGTATGGCGCAGTTTTGATGCAAAAGAAAAAAGATGGGAAGATGCATCCTATATTTTATTTTTCGAAAAGAACGACTGAGGCTGAGGCAAAGTATCATAGTTTTGAGCTTGAAGCGTTAGCGATTATATATGCGTTGCGTAGGTTTAGGATTTATTTGCAAGGAAGAAAGTTTAAGATTATCACTGATTGTAACTCACTGGCATTAACGCTTAACAAAGTGGAGTTAAATCCTAGAATTGCGCGGTGGGCATTAGAATTGCAAAATTATGAATATGAATTAGTTCATAGAGCTGGAGATAAAATGAAGCATGTAGATGCTTTGAGCCGTAGTACAAATGTTTTGATAATTGAAACAAATAGTTTCGAAGATAATTTAGTTATATGTCAAGCGAAGGATCCAAAGATAATAAATATTAAAAAATTATTAGAAAAGAACGAACATAAATATTTTGAAATGAGGAATGGCATCGTGTATAGAAAGTCGGGGGATAATAGATTGTTGTTTTATGTGCCTGAAGATATGGAAGAAAACGTAATGCATAAATACCACAATGAGCTTGGGCATATAGGGAGGGATAAAATGGTTGATAGTATTATGAAGAGTTATTGGTTTGCAAACATGAAGGAGAAAAGTACCAATCATATTGAAAATTGTTTAAAATGTGTAGCGTTTTCGCCTAGATCAGGAAAACAGGAAGGATTTCTGAAGAGTATACCCAAGGGCGATAGACCATTTGAGCTGTTACATATTGATCATTATGGACCAGTAGCGGCAGGAAGAACAAATAAACATATTTTAGTGATTGTGGATGGGTTTACAAAGTTTGTCAGGTTGTATACAACAAAATCCACATCAACAAAAGAGGTAATTAAATCACTAGAAGACTATTTTAGAGCGTACAGCAGACCCAAATGCATAATATCTGATAGAGGTAGTTGTTATACGTCAAATGAATTCGAGATGTTCTTAAAGGAGTGTAATGTTAAGCACATGAAAATAGCAACGGGATCGCCGCAGGCGAATGGACAAGTAGAGAGGATAAATAGGACGTTAGGACCGATGATTGCAAAATTAACAGATGTAGAAAAGGGTATTCAGTGGGATTCTACAATACAGCGGGTGGAATATACAATAAACAATACGATTAATCGGAGCATTAAGCGTTGTCCAAGTATAATGTTGTTTGGAGTAGAGCAGAAAGGAGAAATTGTGGATGAATTGAGGGAACGGTTGGAAGAAGATAGTCCAGGTAAAGGTAGAAATTTGAAAGAGATTAGAAAAGAAGCTGAAGAAAATCAGAAAAAAGCACAGTGTACGAATGAGAAATATTATGATAAGAGCAAGAAGAAACCAGGCAATTATAAGGTGGGTGATTTTATTATGGTTAAGAATTTCGATAGTACGGTTGGAGTATCCAAGAAGTTAATACCAAGAAATAAGGGGCCCTACGTCATTGATAAGGTGTTAAAGAATGATAGGTTTTTAATTAAGGATGTAGAAGGTTTTCAGATTGGGCGCAATCCGTATCAAGGTGTGTGGAGTATTCAGAACATTCGACATTGGGTAAAGAGAAAAATGCGATGAAATTTATAAATATAACTAGTACATAAGTGCAATTTGTAAATAAACTAAACAGTAATTTAAGTCTTTGTTATATCATAATTATAAGCCATCTAGGTTAAATTATTTTAATTAATAAGAAAACAAAAAGATATTGAAATATTGTTACTGCTTGGGATCAGGAGATCCAAGTGTCAGGATGGCCGAGTTGTAGTAGGCTACTGCCTTCAGCTCAGCTGTTTAAACGATCCTATCGAGTAGATATTTTAAGTAAGGTATCTGTTAAGAGTAACACTGCACGATAATGTAATCTATATATATAAAAATAAGTCTGAATTTTTTCTGACGATATAACTCCATTACGCAAGAACCGATTTCCACGCTTTTGCATTCTTTTGAAAGGTCTAGGGGTACGTGATGTTTGGAGCAAACAAAATTCAGGAAAATGTTCAACAGGAATGCAGGAAAACCGGGAAAGTTTTTTACATCCTTAACAAAAATCCCTAATCATGTTACCTTTGGATTACATGTCGTTACATTGTTTGACAGCTTCTCATTGTAATATGTTCAGTTTTGACGATAAAGTTATTCATTTGTTAACAGTTCAACTGGAAACACGTTTATTGTGCAAACTTTCATAATATTTCAACAGCAACTATTTGTCTTTAAGGTGGTAAGTTGATCTGTGTAAATTATGTGTATTGTGCATTTGAGGTTTAATTCTCCAGTCTGTTCATAGTCTGAAATGCCTAAAGGACGACGATCAACCATCGGCCGCCGCACAAGACATGCAAGCCAGCAACAAGTGTATCAACAAAGCCAAAATATTATAAGAGAAAATGCTCGATTGAGTACGCGAAGATCATTGGTATCATACAATCGCTTGGCATTCCAATATGATCCCACTGCGAACTACAGTGATGATGACAATTTAGATATTGGACCAATGACGACTGTATGTCGATATTGCAATGCGCTAAAGTTAAAAGAGAAACGGCTGGATTGTGTTGCGCAAGTGGAAAAGTTAAACTGGATCCATTACTTACACCACAACACCCACTGAAAGCATTGTTCGATGGAACTGATCCCGATTCCAACCATTTTCTTCAACACATCCTTGAATACAATAATTGCTTTCGCATGACTTCATTTGGAGCTAATATCATTCGAGAAGGCGGATTCATGCCGACTTGCAAAGTAAAATATCATACAACCAATTACTCACCCCAATGAATAACACCAAGACAATCAATTGCAACACAAACCAACTACACATACACCACCCTCTACACCATGATACGATCAGAAGTCACACAGTATTCTTCAACAAATAATTCATTGCAATTACAGATACAAGGACAAATATATCATTTGCATGGTTCAATGGTGCCAACGTTAAATAAACCGCATCAATTTTTGCAAATATATTTTATTTCGTCAATGGTGGATCAGCTGAATGTGCGGTGCAATATACAGGGAGCACAACAGTTAAAGAGAGGATTAATTGAACAGTTGCAAGCATTTTTTCATGCTAATAACGCTGTGGTCAATATGTTTAAAACAGCATTTTAAACTTTAGTGCATTGCAATATCGACATACAGTGGTCATATAATCAAATATCCAAATTGTCATCATCATCTTCATTCTTCATCTTTTAATCCACAAACGAAATGTTTAAAAAAACGAAGTGGCGTAACGGAGTTCGCCGGGTTTTCTAGTTTAACATAAGAAGCTATTATAACACTAAACGAGCAATGTACAGTCTAGTTTGTATTCGGTAATAAAAGCGAGCAGTTGAGTACGCATTAACTGCAACAGATATTAAAATAAAAAGAATACAAGCGTCTACAATACATTTGGTATATGTTGAAAACGAACCTTTTAATAGATTCGCAATTTTTTTGGCTATTTTTTCAATATTTTAGCAATTTTTAGCAACTTTTTTTTCCAGTTCTAGCAATTTTTGCCTCGGAGATTCTGGCAGCATTGCTTGTAAGTCTTCAAGCTGGTAATAGCAAGAGCCTAGCTTTTTCCTTATTCGACATTTAAGAAACTGAGGTCCAAGCTTAGCGTTAAGGTTCTGGGTGAATTTAGTAAGGGCGAAATTGCGACGATACACTTCCTGACCTTCTCTACAGTTTACTGGTTTTGAACGCAGATTATATTGGGAGCATTGCGATCATAAGCTTTTAGAATATACGGTTGAATATCTTTTCTTAATAGTGCTAAGTTATCTTCTTGCGAAATGGGAACAAAAGGTTCTTCTAACAATGACAGCTCTTTCAACAGTTTGTAATCGGCCCCATGAGTAATCATGTCCAAACCAAATAATGCTCTATAAGATGAACATAAAATGCAAGTAAGATGTGAGGCTAACAATGAACGATTAACGCGTTCGGCAGCGTTACTTTGCGGCGAATACAAAGCTGTATACAAATGTTTTATGCCTAGTTCGGTCAAAAATGCATTGAAATGAATGCCTGTATCTTCTACAGTTTTAAAGGGGGTAACGACATAAGATCGACGACATAAGTTCGCCAGTACAATTTTTCGGCGGTCTTATGTCGTTTTTTTCTCGGCGAACTTATGTCGTTTCAAAGCGACATAAGTTCGCGCGAACTTATGTCGTTTTAAAAACGGCGATCTTATGTCGTCGATCTTATGTCGCTATGCCGTTTTAAAGCTATAGCCACGAAAATAAAGGGAGATGCTAACATCTGACACAGATATGCATCAAAACTTGGGATGCCACGCCCCCAAACGAGGGGCCACACCCCACCACCCTAAAAAACCGGAATGCACGTATCTTCACTAGTTTTTAAGCTAGAGTTACCAAATTTTATGGCACGATAGCTGGTGACATTCCCCAAAAAACTGCATCAAAAGTTTGGATGCCACGCCCACCTATTCCGCCCCCAGCCCTTGCTGCAGCATGTGATCTATTTCTGCGCAAAGCAGTTTACTACGGCTGGGCCTACTGGATAAAATCTTTGCTTGACGGGCCGTGCATCTCCTTCATCAATATGGTGCTGAATCAATGTGGTACGACCTAATCGTTTCGAAGCATTAGCTTAATCTATACAAATTTTTATAGTACTCTTGAGCTTTTGCATTTGACGTAATTTCTACAGAACTTATAATATAAGGACCAAGTTCGAAAATTTTCCAAAAATCATGCCCTAAAATCAATTTCTGCTTGATAGAAGGTATAACAAAAAGTTTCATAGGCTTTGTAATGGACTTGTGTGTCATCATCACATTCAAGCATCCCAAGACATCCTGCTGTTGTCCATCCGCTGTTTTCGCATGGGATTTTATAGATTTAAATTCTGAAAATTCGCTCCAGTATCCAACAAATCAGTTCGGTATACTTGAGAAAAGACACTTCGGCATAAGTACGCATTCCATTATGACAATTAAAAATTGTGGAAACTAATAACCCACGACTCTGTTTAACCTTATTATAAAATAATCTTAACCTTATCGTTCGCTTACGAATTTTAAGTTCTTTACAACTAAATATATGATTTCTAACGTTTTCATAATTTTGAAGCCGCTTTTCATATGGCAGGCAATGCAGAGGGACGGCTAAATTAAACTCTCCACTTTCACATTCTTCCGAGTCTGACAGGTCTGCCGGATTATTTTCGAAAGGGGGCTCATTTAAACTTTTGGGGGCATCCGGCTGACATTTGATGCTCCCGCTTGGTAGTTTTCCGATCGCTTACAGATACAATTATTACATTGGGGCTTATAAATATTCGGAGCGCCACAACCATAACAAAATACACGCCGATCAGCTAAACAATTCTCCCAAACATGACTAAGCTCTTTACAGTTCCAGCACTTCACCTTTGAATGTGCGGCGCGAAGGGCAGCAAGCTCTCCGTCAGCTTGATGGTCTTCTTTGGATTTACTTAGATCTTCTTCTAAAGAATGAATTTGACGACGTTTAACAACGGGTTGAACTTTGGACTTGTACTCTGCACGACCAAGCAATTCTGTTTCCAAGTTCTCACTAACTTGTACTAAACGACGTAAATGACGTACTGAAATGACTGATTGATACAAAAGATTTTGTCGATGTCTAGGATGCAAATTGTTCTTCAAAATTTCGACTAATTCTTCTTCATATATCTTGACACCAGATTTGTCAATCATCGATGCCACCGCATCATAAAAGCATGAGAATGATTCTCCTTGCTTCTGTTTACGGGATCTTTTCATTTCTTTGCTCATAAAGTCTGAGCGATGATTTTTATACTGTTGACGTAACGAAGTACAAATATCTGACCACTCAATTCTTTCGACTTGTTTATGGTACCGCCAATACCAATCGCGAACTTTTCCAACGAATAATACATGCATATTCCTACACATGGCTGCAAAATCACTTTCTAATGTCTCGTCTGTGAGAGCTTTCACGCTATATAAGAACTCATCAATACCCAAACCTTCATCGGATCCATCAAAATGCAGGTTCCATTTCTGCATGATATCAGCAGCCTTTCTCGCATATGACGAACTTATAGAAGTCGAACGAAACTCACGAATCGTTATGAGTATTCAAATTTAACCTGGAAACCAATCTACTCACAGTATGTTCTATCATTGTCTGAATTGCTTCCCGGTTCATACCGTCCGATCCACGGGCATAACCGGAACGGGGTGGGCGACCTCTTCTTCTACCTGTTCTAGCCGCTGTAGCGTCAGATGGATTGGTACTATGACTCACATCGAAGGCTGTCGACGGTACGGTAGCACTTGTATTGGTCACACGAGGTTCTGGGACAGTAATTTTATTTGAAGCTTGAGTTTGCTGTAAAGCTTTAGTTAAGTGACGGGTCATAATTCTTGAAGCAACTTGAGCAGCTGAGGGCTTTGGACCACTGTACTCCACAAACTGCATTGTAGCAACATCTATTGGGCTCTTACATATATAACAAACGGTATTCTCTTCTAACCAGCGTTCTAAACAAGTTTTGTAAAAAACGTGTTTACAGGGTAAAAAATAGCATGGATGGGTATTATCCATAGGGCTTTGACAGATTGCGCATTGCACAACTTCGGCAATAGGCCGGTGCGTTTCAGGTGGGCTGCGATCTGCAGGCATTTTTATACTATAATAAGTGTTCTTGGGGGTTCTGACAATACTGCAAACAAAATAATCTTATCGAACAAAAGAGATTTAATGTATGATAAAATTTAATATAAGCTGGGGGCTATTGAAACTATCCAAAGATTTCCAAGTACTAAATCAGTCTCTATTTGAAAAATTAAGTTGACGGCAAGTGCATGCATACGCAGCAATGTCACAAGTTCCAGACTCAATTGCAACTATCCAAAAAAATATAATTTAAGTTCGTTTCGGTCTTTGTATATGCTCTTTAAAGTTTCTCCGGGGATACAAAGAACGAGGCAGACCAAAATATGTCGCAGAGACAATCAGTATTGGAAGTCAACCAGACTGCGCAATATTCTGTAATTGTAAACGACAATATTAACCAGTCTACAAACTTGTGTCTAGTTATTCTCCAAAAGCATACGAAACAACGGTATGACAATAAATGTAAGAAACTATCGTCGTTGCGATCGCTAGACTAAACAAATCTAAACGATTTCAGCAAGTGTGATAGTTCACTCCAGAATTAGTCAAGCATCTTTATACAAGAGGGATGTGCGGCAACTGGCTTAGCTCCTCCTTACTGGCAGACACAAACTTGTTCTGTTTAACCATGATCTAGACAAGGTATTTTCGGAGTTTTACTCTACGCTAATAACCAGATAGCCCCACGTGTTGGACGCCAAAACTTTATGTAACAACCGGGGTGGTACTTCTGCGAATTGGGCGTAAAAAATTTAATAATATCACGACCCCGGCAGTTAAGCCGAGGTGACATTGGCTTTGTTTAATAGTTGGGGATCACAGTGGGCGGAATCATACTGGTGCCTTAGCTCTTCGACTTGGGGTGGGTTGTTCCTGTTACTCAAAACAACGGTACATAAACGTTAAATTTTAGGATTTCTAGAAGCGTTACTTCCCGAATCAATTCACCATTACAATTAGTGACAACGACGTTCAAATATCAATGAACTCTGAAAAAAAATCTCATACCAAATCAATCTCCTTTGGGGACAAGGTATAAAGGTGACATTCGACCCTCGCGTTCTCTACCCTTCCCAACCATGATCTTCTAAGAAAACTTCCACTAGATTATTATGTTAACATTTCTTCCCCACTTATCTATACGAACAATACTCGAACAAATTTATTAACTATATTTAAATCATAACTTGAATTGAAATAAGCGGGCATGTAATTACAGACGGCACTGTAAGTAAGCGCTCTAGCGCAAGAGCTTTAGTAATGGGGGTCAAAGACCTTATTTTACATTTGGTTGTTGTATTATTTTAGGTTATTTTCTTACGTCTTGGCTTCGTAGTTATTTTTTTCTTTTAATTTTACACATTTTAAACAAGAATTTATATACACAAAAATTAATAGAAAAACAAGTAAAAACGTTGCAGTCGGACGCAACCGACTGCGATATACTTTTATACCACTTTACATTGCTTTGTTAAGGATACTGTGTGGAAATATTAATATATGGGGGTCTTGGGTATAAATATCAGGCAGAAGAGGTATGCATATGTGGCATCTTCTTATCCCCCTACAAAGTTTGGAGCCTCTAGCGCAAAAACTAAGAGAGATATAGAGTTCGGCGTGGCATTCAACTTTTGATGCACATCTGTTACGGATGTCACTAACAATGCTCCCAACAAATTTGGTTACTCTTGCTTAAAAACTAGCGAAGATTCAAGCATTCCGTTTCTTTGGAGATACATCCATTTTTGTTCATAGTTGGAGGGGGGCTGGGGGTGGAAAAGGTGGGCGTGGCACCCAAACTTTTGATGCAGTATTTTGGAGAATGCCATCGGCTATCCTGCCCCCAAATTTGGTGACTCTAGCTGCTTTAATGTGGGTGATACAAGTGTTTTATCGAATTGCACACCGAGGTGTATCGATTTGTTATCGATTTCCCAGGCCCCCTGAGGTCGTAGAACCCTGAATCTAACACTTTGTCTGACCAAGACATGTACCAAGATATTTGCCAAGTTGCAAGGCTCTAGCTTTAAGGGTGTCGAAAAAAGTTGCAATCATGCAGACAGACGGAAGGACGGAAAAACACCATGACGGACCTTGCACAAACCCAATATACTATGATACATGGCTAGATCGACTCGGCTGTTGATGCTGATCAAGAATATATATACTTTATAGGGTCGGAGATGCTTCCTTCTGTCTGTTACATACATTTGCACAAAACCATTATACCCTTATTTACCCATTTATGGGTTAAGGGTATAATTACCTTAGAGCTTCGATAGGGCAGGAACGCCTCTCAGATCTGTCCTTATTGTCAAAAGAGTCAGAAATTGTTTGTAAAAATAGATAATTATGATTAATAAATATGTTTTTTAATTGTATGCAAAAATTTATTTTCTTTTGTGAGAAATCTTTACCCTTCTTAAGGGCCCCCAAAAAAATTTGTATTCAGGGCCCCGCCAAGGCACGCTACGCTTCTGCTCCAAGCGCTCTGTGCTATCTACAGTCGCCAGAACTTTCGATCCATTGGGCTTAATTTCGCCTATCATTACAAAGGCCAAAATATTTATACAAACGCTGTGGAAAGAGAATCTAAATTGGGACGATATCTTGCCAGAAGAACTCCAAGCAGCATGGTGCAATCTGATTTCACAGCTATCAGTTGTCAGTACGTTTAAGTTCCCTCGGTATACAATGCTTCCTGGAGCATCGTATCAAATACACGCGTTCTGTGACGCAAGTATGTTGGCATATGGAGCGTGCGTATACCTTCGATCCAATTCTAAAGATCTTATCACATCACACTTATTATGCGCAAAGTCTAGAGTCTCGCCGCTAAAGACATTGTTCAGGCATGAACATAAAATATTAAAATACGTAAACAAGGCTGCACATATGTGCTAAAGGTACAAACATAAAATCCTAACATAAAGTACATATGATATAAGTATTGATAAGGTTACACACATGCATTGTACTTCACGCACTAGCAGGTTGCAGCTAGGCTATCTGTAAGTGCAACGCACATGTTTGTAATCTTTAAATAGCCACGCTGAACCTTACACACTCAGCGATAGGAGAGGAATAATTAAGACCAACGCTGAGCCTTACAACCTCAGCAATAGATAAGTTAGATTTAAGGGATGAATTTATGCATGAGTCAGGGTATAAATACTCTGGCTCAAAATAATAAAGATCAACTCTTAGACTCATTTACAGACATTAACGATCCCGAAATTAGAACTATCTACAGCATTATTATTAGCCGAACTAGTCGCAAGCATATCTTGCGACATACCTTTCAAATGTGAGATTTACTGCTGGTCGGATTCCACCATCGCACTCGCGTGGATCCGCGGCTCAGCGTCTGAATATAATGTTTTCGTTTCTAATAGAGTTTCGCAAATTCAAGCAAAGACCAAGGGAATGAGTTGGCAACATGTCCCAACGCTCATGAATCCAGCTGATACTTTGTCGCGTGGCTGCACACCAAAGGAACTATTGGATCACAAAATGTGGTATCATGGCCCAGCATTTTTACAATCGCCAGCCTCAAACTGGCCCGCCAGCATGGAATCGCTAAGGGAGCTCCCCGAGCGTCGACGAAACGTACTGCTTATCTCCTCAAAAACAGACATGTCATTGGTTGTGATCTTAAACGTTGCGACATAAATCGAGATTCTGGCTCTATCGGAGAAACTTGAGCTTGTGCTGGCGATTGATTACTAGATATGTTAAGAGAGGACAATACGCGCTCTACAGTTCCTCGAACGAGAGACTCCAAATCGACCTGTGGGTCAGGATTACCCTGCCGATCGTTTGCCCGTCTTGACTGTCGCCTGGGTCTACCACGTCGTTGTTTGACTGTGTTCAGGTGCTTTAGTTCCATTTCACTGCCCTGCCTTTCTCCTACTGGCCGGCTATGCTCTTGATCCTGCACATCTGGCTAGGCTATGGGTTGTCTATCTCCACTTAAGTTTAATTGCCTAGCCACCGCACGCGTCCTATGATGAACTGGCTGGACATTAGAGGCTTTTCTGGCTTCTTTGCTAGGAGTACAATTTCCTACTACAATTTTAAGATCTTTTGGATGAATTAAAGTAAAACAAATTGGACACGTCTTATCCAACTCTATCCGTGCTTCAATACATTGTTTGTGAAAGATATGCTGACACTTTGTAACGGTACATGGTTGTGTATCAGCCATACATTCACCACAAACTATACAGACATCTTTTTCCACATTTTCCCCTGGATTGGCGGCAGTATTTTTATTTCCACCACAACGCTCTATTGGCATTTTAAACTATTTGTATATTGGTTTTACTTTTCCTCTACTACATTTTCCGTTTGGCATTTTGTTGGGGACTTTACACAATTGTGCAAATTTATTCTTCTCTCAAAACGTTGGACTTTTTATTCATCTGGGCTATTGTAACTAATTTTGTACTTCCGATGTTGATTAAGGATATGCAATTTGTTAACCTGCCTTTAACGGACCCAAGGACACACGTGTATCCATTGCGTATTCCAGCAAAAGCAAGTACTCCAACTGTTCCTTCTCTTGTCCACACCTTTATGAAATCCTATTTAAACGAAATTCAATTTTATCTCTTCCGTTATAGTAACGCACAGTCTTTCCTCATATTCTGATCCACGGTCGAAGCAATCAAAATCTTAATCCATCGAGTTCCAGTGGGGTATACTAAGTATTTACTATATCGAACTAAATCTTTTAAAACTAAACTGAATCTCCTTTGAAAACAAACGAGCTAACTGAAATGAATTGTGTCGGTCTTGACCAAAATTACTCATGATCTAACAACCTCAACTAATGTTTTCATATTCTAGCCTCTGCATAAATAGATTTACTGCGATCAACTTTACTAAGTTCAAACTTTGTAAATGGAAGTTGTTTCTGGTTGTGATTATTCAACACACGCTAAATAAAACAATTCCCAAATACAGCTTTCAATTACAAAACTAACACTTTTCTTTTATTTCACAAATTCACTTTGTCGGCCTCGCTAAACTCCTTTACACATGACTTTTGTGACCTAAATCCTGCGCTTCTATATACAAAACAATACATTTCCCTAGAGATTGTTTACGTACAGCTTATCAAGTGCAACTTCGTCTAACGAGCTGCACGTGTTGGGCGCCAAAACTTTGTAACCTCCTTCGAATAAAGAGCCTCTCGTCTGGGCGACAACATCTTATGTAATAACCCAAACGAGCTCTACGAGAATGAAATATGGTTTTTTACATACATCCTCTATCCGCTCTAACGATCAGTAGCCAAAAACAGCGGGGCGGGACCCATTAACTACTAGCTCTTCCGGGATGGGGTGGGTTGTTGCTGCTGCTACTGTTCGGGGTTACAAAAAGGTTTATTATAGAGTCCCTCCTGAAACTACTTCACTTTTGAGTCGATACTCAATAAAAAAAAACAATCCATACCTACGGTCGGCGACACGACGCGAAGGCGGTCATCCCTCTTAACAAAAAAAAAACAACAGGTTTGTTGGTCCAACAATTTTGATACCCAGAATCGCGGTGGAGTCTGAGATGACATTTGAACCCCCATTCTGTACCCACCCTACCATGGTCATTTAATAATTTTTTTGTGCAAGGACCCCATATTGATGTTACACCATTGTGCTAAGTCCTCATGCCTCCGGAAAAATCAAAAAATTTACGCAATCATGGTTTTCGATTCAAATTCATTCCAACGAAATGTTATATTTTATAGCTTTCTTCATGTTGGTTTTATAACTAGACTAATATTTTTTTTTTTTATTTTTAGCCTATAATTTTACAAATTATCGATAATTACTAATCATTTTGTTTTTCTGTACGATTATTATAATACTTTAACTTATATTTTAGTTTTCTGTTTCCTCAAAAATAATAAATTTGCAAAGATCTCTTTATCTCCGGTTTATATATATTTTTTGTTAATGCAGGCCCTATTTATTTGGCCTCCAGTGTATCACTGGTTTCTTTTACTTTTATTTTGGCGTGTGGTTACAATTGATATAATTTAATACACGCAATAACCTTAACACTTGCAGAAAGAAAAGTTAATATGAACATCTACGGATACAATAATATTCAATAACCATTATAGTTATACCAATCAGTTGCATTATAATTGATTCTTATTATGTTGTTTTGTCTTTCCATATATAGGTCGCGTGAAGCGCGACTTCAAAAAAAAACACTAAACTATGCAAAACGAATATATGCAAAACAAAACAGCCGCTTACGATAAGAGCATCGTGCGTAGGCGGATTGAACTGCAAATACTCTACCCTTAAACGGGTCGGGTATTTACGATCGTACGGACTTGTTTTGTTTTTGTTTGTGTAATTTTTATTTTCTTAGCACTCACCCCATTAATCCTTGTTGAAGGCCTTCACGATAATCTCCGGTACAATTGTTTACTATTTATTTATGTCATGGTTGGTTTTTATTGGTTTAGTATGTTTTGAAATATGTGTATAACTTTTAATAGGGTATTGCTTTTGGCATCGTTCGTTTGCTGTGCTCGCAGCTGTTTTAAACGCAAGTGCACAGTTATTGCTTATCAACTATATCAATTGCACCTTACACGCACGTACATACATATCTCTGTACTTTAACTTATTTTATGTTTGTTAACTATGCTTATTGTTCTTTTACTCGCACCGGTATTGATCGATTTTAACTTTCAGGTTGGTTTTATTTAAAAACAAGTAAAAACGTTGCAGTCGGACGCAACCGACTGCGATATACTTTGATACCAGTTTACATAGCTGTTTTAAGGATTCCTAGTGCAAATAGTAATATATGAGGGCTTTGGGTATAAAAATCAGGCAGAAGGGGTAGGCATGACATTTATCTGTGGCGGATGGCAATTTCTATCCTCCTACCAAGTTTGAAGACTCTAGCGCAAAAACCGACAAAGATATAGAGGTGGGCAGTATAAGTGGGCGTGGCATAAACAATTTTGTGCACACCTGTTTCGGATGTTACAACCAATGTTTATTCCAAATTTGGTGACTCTAGCCCATAAACTAAGAAAGATATAGAGGTGGGCGGTATAAGTGGGCGTGGCATCCAAAACATTGATGCAGAACTGTTACGGATGTCACTACCAATGTTCATACCAAATTTGGTGAATCTAGCTTAAAAACTGACAAAGATACATGCCTTCCGGTTTTTTTAGGGCGGTGGGGCATGTCCCGTTGTTTGGGGGCGTGGCATCCTATGTTTTGATGCATAACTTTGTCAGATGTCATCATCTACCTTCATGTCAATTTTGGTGGCAATAGCTTGAAAACTGTAGAAGATACAGGCATTTTTGTTTATAATTGGAGGGGGGCTGGGGGCGGAAAAGGTGGGCGTGGCATCCAAACTTTTGATGCAATTTTTTGGGAATGTCATCAGCTATCTTGCCATCAAATTTGGTGACTCTAGCCTTAAAACTGGCGAAGATACGGACATTCCGGTTTTTTTTAGGGCGGTGGGGCGTGGCCCCTCGTTTGGGGGCGTGGCATCCAAAGTTTTAATGCATATCTGTGTCAGATGTTAGCATCTACCTTTATGCTAATTTGGATGGCTATAGCTTGAAAACTGTAGAAGATACAGGCATTTTTGTTTATAATTTGAGGGGGGCTGAGGGCGGAACAGGTGGGCGTGGCATCCAAACTTTTAATGCAATTTTTTGAAGAATGTCACCAGCTATCTTGCCATCAAATTTTGTGACTCTATTCACTAAAATGTGGGATATATATGTGTTTTATAGATTTGCACTTCGAGGTGTATCGACTTGTTATCGATTTCCCAGGCCCCCTGAGGTCGTAGAGCCCTAGATTTAACACTTTGTCTGACGAAGACATGTACCAAGATATTTGCAAAGTTGCAAGGCTCTAGCTTTAAGGGTGTCGAAAAAAGTTGCGTTCATACGGACGGACGGACGGACAGACGGACAGACACCATGACGGACATTGCACAAACCCAATATACTATGATACCTTTGGTATCAAAGTATAATGAGCAAATTCCCCACTGTGCGTCGTCGGTTCACCGACAAAACAAAAACAAAATTCACAAAAACATTCAGATGAAAAATATTTTGATCAAAATAGGGATAAGCTCATAGAAGCATCAAAAAGATATCAGGTAAATAATCCTGAAGCTCATAGAGATTCTGTGAGAAGACATCTGGCTGATAATCCTGAAGCTCATAGAGATGCAGTGAGAAGGCATCAAACTGAAAATCCTGATGCACGTCAAGAATGGTGTTTGCGTGCATGGAGTGTTAAGGCAATGTCTGGTTTTAACTATGATTTTGAGATAGCTTACAAGTCTGATAAAATTACTAATCTTGGTAGTATGAATTTGATATGCAGAGATTGTAATGCTATAAAATGGAAAAATGAGCCCCTGGGTATCTGTTGCAAGGCAGGAAAAGTTAAACTTTCACAAAATGAAAGTTTGCCTGACCCACTTAAAAGCTTAATAATTGGTGGACATCCCATGCATAATCATTTCATTGACCGTATAAAAAAGTATAACAGCTGCTTTCAAATGACTTCTTTTGGAAGATTAAAAATAATAAATGAAAGTTGGTCAATCTTTCAAGTCAAAGGACAAGTAAAGTAATTGTTTTGTAAAATATCTAAAAATGGCTCTCAATAAAATTCCAACAAGTACTAAAGACTATGAATTAGTTATACATGCTGATCGATTTTTGATTGATACGTATGCTAAAATTAAAACAGAAAGATTTAATTATATTCCCTACAATCAAGCGAAACGCAGAGAAGATAGCTATATACATCTACAAGATGCAATAGGCCAACAAGATGTTGACGCAGCTCAACTTGGTCAGACGGTAGTTTTACCATCTTCTTTTACAAGCTCTGCACGATATATGCATGAAAAAATTCATGACGCTATGACATATGTTCGCCATTATGGGCGATCAGATCTTTTCATAACATTACAATGGAATGACATAAAAAGTGATTTATTCCCGTGTCAAAGTGTCGAGTTTTTCATTTAAAAGTTAAAGTTTTAATGTTACTTTTGTCAAAAGGTTCTTTGTTTGGAAGCGTGCAAAGTTTCATGAACTCTGTGGAATGGCAAAAGCGGGGTTTACCACATATACATGTGGAAGTGGGATAAGTTGGCAGAGCTGGGGTCGTAAAGTGAGTAACATAGTAGTGAGTTATTTGTCAGCATACGCATGTTAGGGCAAAAAATTTTGAGCGAAAAGGTCACACTAAGCTTTGGCGGAAGAAGAAGAGTTGATCGAGGCGAGAAAAGACGAGCGATCGAATTGCGTAGTAAATATTTTAAGTGCACTATGCAGAACAATTTGTTGTATAAATTTAAGTTAACACTATAATAACATAACCCATAATAAATAATTTATTTTTGAAACCCATACATACATATTCTACTTTGGTTAGAAAATCTGTGTCAAAATACCAAATGCAGATGGGGATGCTTTGTTATTTAACATTGTTATGTCAACTTTTATTCATGGTCCTTGCGGTGCATTTAATTATAATTCGCCATGCATGACAAATGGCCGGACAACATCCATCCGAAGACGGTGTTTTGAGCCAAAGCCCTCCTTGGCTAGGAATTACTCCCGGCAGGAAGATCTCGGAGGAGAAATCGGCGCCCAACACCAGGCTGGTTATGCCCGACCGAAACCAAAACTTATCGGCCACGGTAATGTTGGCCATGCCAACCGGAACGTGCTCGGCGACCGGTTTAGCGGCGTGGTAAATCGGGTCGTTATGGCTTGGAAAATTACTTCTGTAGGGGCCAGTTTGACAACATAAAGTATTTCGTGTCTGTATGTTTTCAAACGACTTTAAAACTTAACATAGTCCACTGTAATCGCTGATTTTAACCCACTCTTAGTAATCGAGCTTTCAGTGGCCACGCTCACTAGAAATCGCGAATGCAAGTAACGGCTTACCGTAGTGAGAGCGGGCGAAAGAGCATAGATATGGCAAAGAGCATGATCAAGCACCGTAATGTCCTTCCAATATATGGAAGCAAAACGGCATGTAGTAAAAGTTTTCTTGTATGACATTTGCAAAGTCGATCCATATATAAAAGAAGTCAAACGCCCGCATGGTTCTTTTTCACAAAATATATTCGAAGAGAGTGTATATGCCCGTAACCGCAAAGAGGTGATAGTTTCTATAAAAAAATATAACCCGTGCAAGCACGTTTTACACATGTCTAAAGGAGCTCTGCAAGCCGTATATTACCAAACCTCTGTCACATCGTATAAAGTGTTTCGTAGCAAGTACAGCAAGGACAAGGTGATCTTTTTAATTTTCGCACGATGTAATTAAATTATCTAACGTCAGTTCATGTTTGTGTAGGTGTAGCAGAAATAGCAGAAGCAGCTATTTGCCGCCGGCCGGTCAAGTCATTGCGTTTTCGCGCTTAGATTTCTATAAGATCCACCGGTCGGCGAACCAAATTGTCTCGCAGCACTCTGCAAAGACTATACAATCTATAGACAAATCAAGTCTCTCTTGAGTTTAACTCAAACAAAATGTAAATGCTGGCACGATCAGTGTAAAGTAGCGAGTTCTCTTTGCAAACACACAGCTCAAATGCGGCCCGCGTTGTTCGTCATTTCTTCAATTCTTCATATGACTCCTTTGCGCACTTGGCGACCTGCTAGCTGAGTGCCTGGCATTTTCTCTTGTCGAGAAATCCGGACTAGGGCATACCCTTAACCCCTTACGTAACGCGTACTGTCATTCGTGTGTATTCACCAATGGATAAATACTGGGTAATAGAATAGTCTCTGAGATCTACGCGTCCATACAGACAGACAGACTGACATGGGTAGATCTACTCTGCTGTTGATGCTGATCAAGAATATATTTACTTTATGGGGTCGGAGATTCTTCCTTCTGTCTGTTACATACATTTGCACAAAACCATTATACCCTTATCTACCCATTTTATGGGTTAAGGGTATAAAAAGGACTTAGGTGCTCAAGAGGTTTATCTGTTTCATGCGTGGGTTAAGGGTAGTGAATGCAAAAATAATCATATGATACACAATAATCGATTATTTCCTTTCAATTTACGATTTAATTTAATCGAAAAAGTGCACTCGATTAATCAAATCAATAATCGACTACTCGATCAAATAATCGCTTGGGTAAGTGAATTTCCGCGCAAACTGAACTTTGCAAGCTAAAACACATCCAGCACCAAATTGATATAACTTATTGCTGATAAAGTGAAAATAATGGCGCCGACGCAAAGTAAAGTGTGGAAACATTACAATAAGGTTAACAGCAAGGAAATTAAATGCGATCTGTGTAAAAACCAACTAAAATATTGTAAAAATACTACAAATATGTTGCAACACTTAAAGTTGAAACACGCAAAAGAGTTTGCGCCCCTCAAGGTTGGTATTTCAGCTTATAATAAACATAAATATTTTAATATGATGATTTTTAGACATCGATCACGCGTTTTGAAGAAATTGTCGATGAAGAGGAGATGGTTGTAGCAACGACAGCTGCGCAAAATCTTAAGCCTGTTCAAATGCAACCAAAAATCCAAGCAACATTTGCAAATGTGAGCAGCTTTGCAATAGGCGGCCCTAAGCATTAGGAAATCACAAAGACAATAACGGAGTTTATTGTCACGGATGATTATCCATTATATTTTGTCGAAGGTAATAATGAATTGAATATCAAGACTAATTTTGTAAATTCACTAATACTAAATTTAATTTTAGGACCAGGATTTTTGAAAATGATGAAGAAAATTTTTCCCCTTTATAAAGTTCCTTCACGCAACACGATTAAATCAGTGTGTTCATGGCATCGTTGGAGAGCTTTTCCATTGGCAAACAACAAGTAACGGCAGTGATGACGGATAGTGCTGCGAATATTGTAAAATCCATACACGACAGCTTTGGAAGATCGCGCCACATCCCTTGCTTCGCTCACACTCTAAACTTAGTGTGTGTATACGCATTGGAGCTTCATAAGGCAGCGGAAGGGATTTCAAAGTGTCGAAACATAGTAGTTTGGTTTAAACGCAGTACGAAATCTAAAGAAAATTTGCAAAAGCTGCAACAGTCTGCTGGCGTCCCAGAGGGAAAAGCACTGAAGGTTATTTTATGTGGCGTTTAGATTACAGCGCGTTTGCTATCGATATCGTTATCAACGCAAAAAGCAGAATTGGTGTTCACACTGGTAAAAAGTGCGTTATACATACGTGAAGTGAGCTGCAACTGCTTTGTTTTCATTTCGGCTCTTGAAAATAATCATAAAAACAAAAAATAAAATGAATTCAGTCCAAAATAATTACGTGCTGTTGCATTTTGCATAATTTTTGTAATATGCACAACAGCTCCGTGTGCGAGAATTGGCAACGTGAAGCTGAAACTGCACATGGGCATGACCAACCAGAGTTTGAAGTCTTCCTCGGAAGTATGAATGCTAGAGCCGAAGCAGTTCGACAAGCTTTAGCTACAGAATTTTTTAATAATAATCCAAATTGAATAAACTTATTAAAATCAAGCAACAGGGAATTTATTAATTAATTAGTACTTTCAAATATTATTTCGCATGACGGGCTCTCAAAAGACTCAGCGCTTCTTTTTGAAAATTGGCTGAATCTATTACCAATTGCTGTATTGCCGCCAATTTAAATATTAAATATTCCATGCCGAGATATGTATGTTTTTGGGAACGTATCGGACGCATTTTTTAAGGAGAGCTTTCGTTTGGAAAGAGAAGCATTTAATATCCTGGTTGTTCTTTGTGATTTTTTTTTCCGGCAACGTTTATTTTAAACCAGTGGTGATAGTTGAGAACGATAAGCAAAAGTGGGCAGTTCCTTTTGAGTCAGTCGAATGTATTAGTTACTTAATCGAATACACGCAACTACATCCAAATCAAACTCAACTTTTTGTCACCACTAGGCCCCTATGCTATTTGTATGGGCAAGAAGCTGCTTGTTGACAGTTAACGCAACACGCAACCGTAGTGTGAACACCATATTAGATGTAAAGACCAGATGGAATTCTACGTACTATATGCTGGAGCGCTTCCTATAGTTAGTTCACTACATTGCACACTGGGCCAGATTCACTTTTTTTTGGCATAAAGTCTAATAATAAAGCTAGAGAGCTGAATTTTTGTAGAATTGGTGCATTTGACATTTAAACTACGTACTTTTAATTTCAAGTGAATCGGACCACGCCCACCCATACCGCCCATATAAGGATATAAAGTTAAGGAGTAGATTTGGCATGAGTGTTTCTTTTTAATATAATAAATTTAAACTGAATTTTTCTTATGTAACTATTTAATATATCATTATACTATTATATTAATCATAATTTTCTACGTCCAAATGCATAGAAAATGGATCATCGTGATCCGAATCCGAGTCGCTATCATCGCTTTCCAAAAAATGTTCATTATTAATATGTTCTACATTTGGTGCATCTAAAAGATTGATGACTTCTTTCGGCAAAGCACTTTTTTTATTTTGAGACGATCTTTTGTTTATATTTAGGCTAGAAAGTAAAGGATCCGATGAATCCATGGATCGGTGAAATACGTCCGTTAAATTGTTAACACGAGAACTTTGTCTCGAATATGATCGTCTATCGCGCTTGTAGAATTTATTGCGTGCTTCAGATGCGTTCTCTCCAAAGCAACCGATAGGTAAAACCGAGGATGCTATTATCTGCGGACCGTGAATCAAAACTTTGTGGACAGTTGCTGACATCGGATACCATTTATAGTGATCCATATACATTGATACAGTTCGTTGGCAGAATTGTTTGAATTTAGGAATATTTATATGAAATTCGCAAGATAAAGCTACTAAAATAATATAAAACCTGTGCAAAATTTCATAATTTAATCCTTATATTGATGAAAGTTGCCTTGTACTCTTAAATGCTCTTCTTGCGGTGTTTCCGTCATTCGTATTTCCACTTCCGTTTTGCTTTGGCTTATCGACATGTAATCCCATTTTAGTCAAAAATAATTGTTGTACTTCTTGTTTACGGCATGTTATCATGTCTCTTTCTTTTTTATCCCTTGTTTGCCACTTTTCCAATTGAAGTTTGTATGAGATTTTAAGTACAAACTCGAAAAATCTGATCCATGCGTGCAGAGGACTGATGCCATAGTTTAGATTTTCAATTTTAGCCTTAAAGTTTGATATTTCGGTGGTTTTCATAAAATCCTTTGGACTGGCTCCACAGATAGGACACACCTGGCAAGATTTCGTTCCGGTTATTATATTCAACACCTTTCCGTCAATTAATGTGAGATAAAGGAAAAAAGTAACAACTATTTTTCTATCGATTGAAAAATTGTAAGTAAAATCTGTGAGGTTGTGTATTTGTGACTCTAAATTCGACTTTTCCGCCAAAATAAGTTCTTTTGTTTCTTTAGCGAATTCAATCTTTAGGGGTCTGCAAAATCTTACTGATTGGGTGCTTTTATTTATCCATAACGGTGTCTCTAAATCATCTGTTAATTTTAATGGAATGAGGCTGGTAACGAAAATTGAGTCGTCTTTGAGATGGGATTCGTCTTCTAGGAATCTCTGCTTGTACATACTCTGCCCGGTAGTACCGTCAAATCCATAGCTTGCGATCAGTTTGACATCTGTTATGTTTTCATGCCTCTTAAATACCTCCTCTTGCATAAGAATAATTCGACTGGCCGTATGATTCAGCAAATTTTGGAGAGATACTTGGGCTCTGGTTTCTGTCACATGAACTCCCGCTGGTCTACACGCTAATTTAGCTTCGCTGACTTTATTATACGATGGATAAATATTGCTAAATTGTGTTTTATTCAAAGCTCTCATGTCGTTGTATTGGGCTTTGGTTAGAGAGCTGTCAATCAAAAATGCAAGAGCCTGAATTGGTGTGAGCGGTACTGGCTCTGAGAATATCAATTTCTTTCTAATTTCAGTGGATGCAGATGAAGTAGAAATGGTATGCTTCAATACAAAAGCAGTATCGCTCATTTTTCCCTTTTGGCTGAAATTGATGCTGCATGGACAAGAAGACTTGTATTATTTTCTTCAATATTAGCCAGATCCGTTGCCATTTTCTTTTGAGCCGTGATCCTGCATCACTGTAAGGGAGTCGTGGTCGTCCCATTTGACAGTCTGAAGCGATTTGGTTGTTATTTTGCTCCACGACAACTATCATGGTGGATGAAAGCCAACTAAAATGTTTTTTTTAAATGCTTCAATTGTACGGTTACATTTAGCCAGATTTTTCGTCATATACAGGTGAAAGCTTCTGATTTGCTTAGCGATTTTAGCTTTCTCGTCAATATTAATATCATTAAATTTAAATTCGCCAACAACCCAGTCAACTAAGGCTTTGTCATTTCGACCTCCTTTGATCCACTCATCCAGCAGAACCGATCGGCTAATCTTAAACTTGCCTTTAACAACAAAATATAAAGAGCATAGGCTAATTTAGGCAAAAGGCACTACTAGGATCAATTTAATTACAGTTTTTAGTAAACACATCAGTTATTAGTTTTTGGCACAAGTTGGCACAAATTATTTCTCACTCCACAATAGACGAATACTTTGGTTAGATTTTGCATAAACTAAGACATAAACAAAGACAAAAACAATTACAACATGGAACACATAAATCGAAATCAGTAATTTATATCTGTATTAAGCATACCTTGATCTTTATGTTCCATTTTATTTGAAAATATTTGGACACGTGGTGTTTTTTTAACAGAAGCACAAAGTTGAGTAAAAGCTTCCCGACAATTTTGCTTGATCAAACAGCTGATCAAACATATGCATTTGTTATCGAATACAAAACGCAGTGTTGAAACTAAAATGTTTTTAAATATCGTTTTGGTGTCCCTAATGTATGCTCTTTCATAATATATAGTTAAATTTAAAATAGAATTTACAAAATTTTTGACTTTATGCCAAAAAATAGGGAATCTGGCCCAGTGTGCATTGGCCAAGTCGTTTTGAATTTTTCCGAATCTCCAGAAATGATCTCCACTAAGGAAAAAAACGATATAGTTGATATGATTTCGTTGTTCAAGCCAGTAGAACCTATGACCACTCAAATAAGTGGTGAGAAATATGCTACATTGAGCCTGGTCATACCGATGGTTCATTGTGGACGCGAACAAATAATGAGGGTTATCTGCATCTGAATAAACTCAAAAAAACTTTGCTGGCACAATTTGATCGTCGGTTTGGAGCAATGGAGCAGTCGTTTTTGTTGGCTGCATCAAATTTGCTGGACCCCCGCTTCAAGAGAATTCATTTTCAAGATGCTCTTGCGTTGGCTTCTGTCATGAAAAATATACGGAGTGAAATTGCGGCTATGGCAAATGCCAATGAAAGCCAAGACAGTGTAAGTGATGGGTCTGTTTGTGGTGAAGTGGAGTTTGACTTATGGGCCCACCACAAATCGTTGGCATACAAACGCCGCAAAAAAGATGCGGAGTACCAGGATGGTCAAGACGAGCTGAGCTTCTTTCTAAACGCACCTGTTTTAGAGCTAAAACGCAACGTCATTTACGCCTGGGAGGAAATGCGATAGGTCTACCCGAAATTGTATACAGTTGCGCTACGATACTGTTTTCGGCTAGGCACATCCGTACCAGCTGAGCGCCTATTTTCAAAAGCAGGAAATACGGCAACAGAGAAGAGAAACCGGCTAAAAACGGAACATTTATCTAAACTTCTGTTTCTTAATTCTGTTTTAAATAAATAAAAACTATTATTATTATTTCTACTCACAATATTTTTTTGAAAATATGTATATGTAAAAAAGTGTCACTTTTACTGTTTTCTTTACTATTTTTGCTATTATTATTATTATTATTATGAAGGTCTGTGCACTGCGACCACCTGGATCTATTGTGCCCTCTTCCTAGTGTATGAGCTACAGCTCCTCGTCTAGTGCGATTGATCGCAGAAACGCGATGATGTCGCTTGGACGAAGAGCCCTCATCTCCTCAGAATTAAGAGAGACCCGCCCTAGCTGAAATAATCTCAGCCGACCTATAGCCGGACACTCTTCTAATAGATGCTCTGGAAATTCGTCCCCCTCCAGACAGAGCCTGCAAGCGCTCTCGTTACCTATGCGTATCCTTTGTAAATGCCTACGCAATCTGCAGTGTCCCGTCAAGAAGCCTGTAACAATCCGAAGAGATACTTTGCTCAGCTTCAGACAGTCTTCAGTCCTCGTCTTGTTGTAGTTACCTATAAGCCTTTTACTCTGTCTCGCCCCCTGCGACCACAGCCAGAAGTTTTCACTAGCAGACCAGAGGTCAGAGCGACTGCTCTGCTCGATGACCCCAGGGCCTAGCCCACAGAAAGGTTCTGGCCCGTAGAAAGGAGTGCTAGCCCCCTTCCTGGCCATTTGGTCTGCTACCTCATTACCTGGAATTCCCGCGTGCCCAGGGACCCAATAGATGGTGACTCTATTATTAGCCCCCAACTTGTTAAGTGATTCTATACACTGCCAAACCAGCCTTGAGACAATTTTATATACACTTAGTGCTTTTATTGCCGCCTGACTGTCTGAAAAAATGGCAATGTCCCTGCGATCGTAGCCTCTGTCTAAGTTGAAAGCGGCACATTTCTCTATTGCGAGTATTTCCGCTTGGAAGATACTAGTAAACTTGCCAAGAGGTTCATGGTATTTGAGTCGAGGTCCGCTGACTCCGATCCCAGCCCCCTCCTCTGTAAGTGAGCCATCTGTGTACCACCTTATAGCATGTGTTTTCATATTATAGGTTGTTGACAGGCTGGTCCAATCTGCCTTATTGCTAAGCTCTATCTTAAAGAGCTTACTGAAGCTAAATTGCGCCAACTGCGCATCCTGTGGGTATTCTAAAAGTGAGCCCATGGCTCCTGCCGCCGATCCGGTCGCTAATGCTCCCGTTAATCTCATATGACTTCTGCTTGCGTTGTGTTTTATGTATAAGTGCAACGGTGGGAGCCCAAGTAGTACGTCAAGAGCCGTGGCTGGGGGCATGTGCGCATTGCTCCCGAGATGCACGAGCAAGCAAGCCAAGTTTACCCAGTTGCTTCCTCGTGCCTTCCCGGTCCATGCGTCCAGCCCAGACCACTGCTCCGTAGCATACCATGGGCCTCACCATAGCAGTATACATCCACATCAGAATCTTAGGTGAAAGCCCCCAGTTTTTCCCCGCAAGAGATCTGCAGCTCATCAGGGCTAAGGTTCCCTTCCGAACATGATGCTCCACATGCTGTTTCCAGAGAAGTCTTTTATCTAGTATGACCCCCAGATATTTGACCTCCGTGGACAAAGGTATAATTGTACCCCCAATGATTATGGGTCTAATCGATTTGAGCTTGTACCGATTTGTGAAGGCAACGATTGTGGTCTTTGCTGGGTTGATGCTCAGCCCCACGTCCCTACACCAGTCCAAGCTAAGTTGTAGACCCAAGGTGACTCTATCAGATAGTGTGTTCTCAAAATTCCCTCTGCAGATAATGGTAATGTCATCAGCATATCCAAGACACCGAAATCCATTATCCGTAAGCTTAACTAAGAGATCATCTACCACCAGGCTCCAGAGAAGAGGTGATAGGACACCCCCCTGAGGACAGCCTCTGGTGGTTTGAGCTCTGATCGTCGAATTACTGACGGTAACTTCTGCTATACGAGAATCCAGGAGTTTGCCTAACCAGAACGTGAGTCCCGGTTCTACTCCTTTTCTCTCAAGAGCTCTAACGACCACGTCATGCGCCGTGTTGTCAAAAGCACCCTCTATGTCCATAAAGGTGCAGAGTGCAACCTCTTTTGCTTTCACAGACTTCTGAAGTGTGTTCACTAGGTCAAACAGAGCTGACTCCGTTGACATTCCTGCCCGGTACGCATGTTGATGTGCATGTAGTGGCTTAGCCACTAGGTGCACCGATCTTATGTGATTGTCAACATAAGAGTGTTGAAGAGTTTTTAGCAGGAATGAGGTAAGGCTGATTGGCCTGAAGGATTTAGGAAGAAACGGGTCCTTTTTTCCTACCTTCGTCGGAAGAATCTGATTAAGAAAACTATGAGAGGGTCGATGCCCTTCTGTTAGTGGATGGGAACGATGCCATCAACCCCCGGGGCTTTATAGGGACTAAGTGCACCGATTGCCCATCTGATCCTATGCTCAGTTACGATTTCCGCAGCTAGTTTGAAGTCGGGTCTTCTCCCAGATGCCTGTACGTAACTGCTATCACTATCTGAAATGGTCCTACATAGCGGGAAATGAGTTTGCAAGAGAAGTTCGGCCTTCTCTACCAGCAGAGCTGATGCTGGGAGCTTTCAGCTCTAGCCACTTCCTGGTCGCATCATCCATACACTCCACCAGTAAAAGTCCTGTCCTGAAGTGTATTCCGTTGAAGTTAAGGCTGGCGGTATGGCCCTTTCTCATCTCCTCGACAAGAGCAAGCTCCACCGCCGACAGTTCCTCTTTGGACAGAAGCCTCTTCGGGTGCTCAGACGCCATTATAGCCAAGATTGTACCCTTTGTTACACTGGCATACGAGGCTGCCTTTTGACGCTTCGAGTCCATCGAAGTACTGGGGCCTTCAGGACCTGTGATGCCTTTGTGCTTCACCCTCTTGTTGGCGTCGTTGGGGGCCTCAGCAGGCGATGTCTGGATCCATTGCCGCTTCTTCCCCACGCCCGCTTCCTCTCCCTTTCTCTCGCCTGGAGACACGGTCGGGGCCCGGTGCTCCAGCGCTCTCTTGCGCGCTTCTTCCGGCTTCAAGCCACGACCCAGGTATCTAAGATACCATTTGCGGCCGGCTCCGCTTAGGCCATGCCTTAGCGGGTCACCAGCCCCACCGGGTTGGCCTGGTGCCGGAATGGGCGGCATCATCTTCCTCTTCTGCATACCAGATTTGGGTGTTGCAGTGTCTGTCCTGCCGACATTGCCTGTCTTCGGGACAGCCACCGGGGCAGTGCCGGGCACTGCTCTCCCACCCCCTACGTCCGTTCGTTTGGTGTCTTCCTTAACCACCACTCGAGGCTTGAAAGCCTCTACACTACTGGAGGTGCCTTGATTTGGGGACGAGACCCTTGGCTTGGCAACACTCTTCGAATGGGGGGCCTTGCCCCCGCGCGGTGTCAATTTGCCACCCATGTCCAGAGCCTCCTCTTCCATCCGCTCTGCTACTTGTGTTGCGGTTAAGCCCCGCCTATCTTTATTAAAAATTTTGTAATCCATAAATTGGTCCCACGAGTGTGGGGGGAAGTAGTACCGGCGTGTCATAGCCCCCACTAACACGCCGGGGCCAGGTATACTCACCGAGGCGGCCAGGTATCGTTGAGGCTCCGTACTATTACAGTCGGTTACCCCTGACTGCAAACCAACCAATGGGCACGGATCACGTAACACCCTGGCTTAGGGGGGTGAGTAGGCACCCTTGCCTAAGGACGTCACCACTGCCCGTTTGAGATGTGGGGGAAGTGGGTAGGTCATTGTGTATGAATTTGGGTGTGTGTAAGACAATGTTTTGAAGACGGTCAAACAAGCGCCTTGTCGGTCCCACTAACGAAGTGGTACCCGCTTTTGTCCGGGACTGCTTATTACGACAAGTCGCTCTTCGCAGCTAACCTCCACTGGAGGCCTTGCGTTATCCCCCACTGATACCGCCCACCTCCTAAAATCCGAAAATCAGTTTTTGGGCTAGAGTCATTAAATTTGGTAGAAACATCAAAGTTTTATATGACACGCCCAACTTTTCCACCCACCTCGTAAAATCTGAAATTTCTATATCTTTCGCAGATTTTACGCTAGATTCACCAAACTTGGAAACATTGTTAGTGAAATCTGTTACAAATATGCAATATTGGGTGCCACGCCCACTTATACCGCCCTCCCCAATATCTTTCTCAGTTTTTGCGCTAGAGTCTCCAAACTTGCTAGGGAGATAAAAGGCGCCATCCGCCACAGATATGCATCACATATTTGAATGTCACGCCTACCACTTCTGCCTGCCTATTTATACCCAAAACCCCCATACGTTACAAATACATATAAACTTACATATGTGCTTTGCTTGATTGTTCGAAATTGTATATCAACAATGTTTGTGTGGTACGACGTAACGTCTGAGTTAGATAAGCAGCAAGTAAGCAAATCTAACACTATACAAAGATGTTTAAGATTAATTATTTTCGCGCAAATGGCTCGATATAAAAAACAAATACCAATCGAATGTATGTACATATGTACATATCTATACAACTATTTTGCATTATCTATATATATAAAATAGTTTGTCCTGACTGACTGACTGACTGACTGACTGATTGTTGAGAGGCCCACAAAATATTCCATTCTCGGTGAAAGTGAGCACTAAGAAAGGGTTTTTAATTTGGACTACTCCTTCGAGTACCTCCCAATCAAATCTTTTTATTGCATTAATCACTTTACCTCATTCCACCACTCTGGCACCTCATTGTCGCACAAGCTGTGACTTTCAACGCCGCCGAGTGTACAAAAACAAAACACATGACCCATTCCACTACTGCCGTCTGCGCACAAGCTATTGCGGCCGAATATACAAAAACAAAACACATGACCCATTCCACTTCTGCCGTCTATACATGTGTCTCCGTTATTCTCTTTTCTTCTTGTGCCTTTGACAATTGTTTTTCTAATCAAGTAGCATTTGTTGTTGTTGTTAGTAAGTGTGGTTGTTGGGATCGCAATGCTTCTTTTTGTTGGTATCATTGATTTAAAACAAATCAATTAAAACATAACTTGGTTTTGTACACCAGAATATGTTACGGAGGTGGTTTTAGCTACATACTTGCTAATTATCAAACAAATCTTAATACAAATACCTATTGCTATTGTTGTTCTGATATAATTTTCGAGCTGACATTTGTAACTTTGCTTGGTGTTGCAAATGCACATATGTACATACATACACATGTATTTACGTGCATTTGTTATTATTTAGTACATACATATATATTAACAAAAATGCAAGTGCAAATATTGGTTAATGCACGCTTACATTGTTGCATCTGTAGCAAGCTAAATGAAAGCAATAAACATGTTCACCAACTGTAGACAGTGCAAAAACAAACACACTAACAAATAGGATCTTAAGAAATGTAATATACATATATACGAGTTGACAAAACTTAACACACAAATACCTATTGCCATTATTGTTTTTATATAATTTTCAAACTGAAACTTTATTGGTGTTGAAAATGCACATATGTACATATATACATGTCGGAGATAAATCTATGGTCGGACTATTGAACACGGGGACGTGTTATAGTCAGGAAGGCCGTGTCGGAGATAAATCTATAAAGTAGTTTATTATTGCCAATGTTAATGGATAATGTTAATGGTTAATGTTAAAGAGCATTGGTAATGTTATTTGATAATGTTAGAGTATAAACTTAACAGAGATCTATTTGACATAGTAACAGAGTAACTGTAAATCACTTGAGTGAGAACGTGGTAGGCATAGAAAACCCTACTGAATGTGGCGCATTGGTATTAGTAGAAGAGACAAGAATGACAGGAGTCATAGAGAAGAGACAAGAATGACAGGAGTCATAGAGAAAGACAAAATGACAAGTTGACAGACGCCGACTAGTAAAATCGGGCAGTCATTGTTCGGCAGAAAGGCAAGGAGAATAGTTGTGTGCTCTAAACTAATAAAACCAATTGCGACTCATTGCGTAATTACAAAAGTGAAGATGTCTGACCGTAATGTATATCCAAATATACCAACTTCCAATCCTTCTCCAACATCAGAAGTGGGATGGCAGAAAACGTTAGACAAAGTCTACGAACAGTATTGGTTCGAAAACATGGCCAAGTATGTTAGAAAATTTGTTGAATGTTGTGTGACATGTAAATTGTCCAAGCCCATGTCGGGTAAGTCGCAAGTATAATTGCATCCCATACCCAAAATTGAAATTCCATGGCATACTATTCATATCGATATAAGCGGTAAGCTTAGTGGTAAAAACGACGAGAAAGAATATGTCATTGTACAGATAGATGCTTTTACAAAATATGTTTACTTGTATCATACCCTGCATTTAGATGCATTGAATTGTATTAAAGCAGTGAAATCAGCAATATCCCTCTTTGGGGTACCCAATAGAATCATAGCAGATCAAGGGAGGTGCTTTTCTAGTAATGATTTTCGTTAATTTTTGCTCAACAAATAAGATCGGGCTTCATTTAGTTGCAACTGGTGCTAGTAGAGCTAATGGACAGGTGGAGCGTGTCATGAGCACGATGAAGAGTATGTTAACGGCAGTAGAATCTAGTGAGCGTTCATGGCAGGATGCTTTAGAGGAAGTTCAATTGGCTATGAACTGTACCACTAATAGAGTGACTAAGTTTAGTGCACTAGAGTTGCTAATAGGTAAAGAAGCAAGGCCTTTGGGAATGTTATCTCTTGTAGAAGAAGCACAAGTAGATTTAAAGGAATCAAGAGCGATAGCGAAAATTAATGTGGATAAGGATGCACAGTATAATAAAAGTAGATTTGACAAGAATAAGGCCCAAGTAGTGAAACATAAGATTGGCGATCATGTCTTACTTAAAAGTGAAGAACGTCACCAGACAAAATTAGACCCCAAGTTTAAGGGACCATTTGTTGTGATTGAATTGCTTGAAGGTGATCGTTATTTATTGAAGTCTTTAACGAATAATAGAACTTATAAATATCCGCACGAGAGTGTGCGAAGCTTACCAAATAGACAAGTGGTGTCTGAGTTGCTTGGAGATCTTGACAGTGGTGAAAAAGACGCTGGTCAAATGAATCTCTCTGTCACCTAAGTGAGGTGCAGAGAACATCATATACAGTGGCTAGGTTCAAGCATAATGGTCATGCCAGTAATGGGTGACATTAAGTGGCGGACAGTAATCGTGAGTAATATCGATTGGCACAGTGGTGCATATCGTCGCAGTGGGCGGCAAGAGCCAGAATACTGTAGTATGGTAAAATTGGTAGCCAAATGTTCGGGTTTATGCGGAAGAGTGCTAGCCACTTTGAATTTATGAGATACCTGCTAAACTGTCATTTGAAGACAAGTCGTGTGTAATGTTGTGAATGAAGTTACAAATAATTGACATAGTTGATAGTTTGATATTTTTTGACTTAAGATTTGTTATGTTAATTGCGCTAAGTGTATTGAGATAAAAATAAATAAATGTAAAGAAAGTAACGATGTAAGACATTGATCGATTAATGATATAAGAATGATGCCAATCTTTTGTTAAATTTATGGTCGGACTATTAAACACGAGGACGTGTTATAGTCAGGAAGGCCGTGTCGGAGATAAATCTATGGTCGGACTATTGAACACGGGGACGTGTTATAGTCAGGAAGGCCGTGTCGGAGATAAATCTATAAAGTAGTTTATTATTGCCAATGTTAATGGATAATGTTAATGGTTAATGTTAAAGAGCATTGGTAATGTTATTTGATAATGTTAGAGTATAAACTTAACAGAGATCTATTTGACATAGTAACAGAGTAACTGTAAATCACTTGAGTGAGAACGTGGTAGGCATAGAAAACCCTACTGAATGTGGCGCATTGGTATTAGTAGAAGAGACAAGAATGACAGGAGTCATAGAGAAGAGACAAGAATGACAGGAGTCATAGAGAAAGACAAAATGACAAGTTGACAGACGCCGACTAGTAAAATCGGGCAGTCATTGTTCGGCAGAAAGGCAAGGAGAATAGTTGTGTGCTCTAAACTAATAAAACCAATTGCGACTCATTGCGTAATTACAAAAGTGAAGATGTCTGACCGTAATGTATATCCAAATATACCAACTTCCAATCCTTCTCCAACATACACATGTATTTACGTGCATTTGTTATTATTTAGTACATACATATATATTAAAAACAAGAATTTATATACACAAAAATTAATAGAAAAACAAGTAAAAACGTTGCAGTCGGACGCAACCGACTGCGATATACTTTGATACCAGTTCACATAGCTGTGTTAAGGATTCTGAGTGCAAATAGTAATATATGAGGGTTTTGGGTATAAAATTGGAGACTCTAGCTCAAAAACTGACAAAGATATAGAGGTGGGCGGTATAAGTGGGCGTGGCATCCAAAACATTGATGCAGATCTGTTACGGATGCCACTAACAATGTTCATACCAAATTTGAAGAGTCTAGCTCAAAAACTGAGAGAGATATAGCGGTGGGCGGAATAAGTGGGCGTGGCATCCAAAACATTGATGTACACCTGCTACGGATGTCACTACCAATGTTCATACCAAATTTGGTGACTCTAGCTTAAAAACTGGCGAAGATACATGCCTTCCGGATTTTTTTAGGGCGGTGGGGCATATCCCGTTGTTTGGGGCGTGGCATCCAATGTTTTGATGCATAACTTTGTCAGATGTCAGTATCTACCTTCATGTCAATTTTGGTGGCTATAGCTTCAAAACTGTAGAAGATACAGGCATTTTTGTTTATAATTGGAGGGGGCTGGGGGCGAAATAGGTGGGCGTGGCATCCAAACTTTTAATGCAGTTTTTTGAGGAATGTTACCAGCTATCTTGCCATCAAATTTGGTGACTCTAGCTGCTAAAATGTGGGATATATTTGAGTTTTATCGATTTGCACATCGAGGTGTATCGACTTGTTATCGATTTCTCGGGCCCCCTGAGGTCGTAGAGCCCTACATTTAACACTTTGTCTGACGAAGACATGTACCAAGATATTTGCAAAGTTGCAAGGCTCTAGCTTTAAGGGTGTCGAAAAAAGTTGCGTTCATACGGACAGACGGACAGACGGACAGACACCATGACGGACATTGCACAAACCCAATATACTATGATACCTTTGGTATCAAAGTATAAAAATGCAAGTGCAAGTATTGGTTAATGCACGCTTACATTGTTGCATCTGTAGCAAGCTAAATGAAAGCAATAAACATGTTCACCAACTGTAGACAGTGCAAAACAAACACACTAACAAATAGGATCTTAAGAAATGTAATCTATATATATAAAATAGTTTGTCCTGACTGACTGACTGACTGACTGATTGTTGAGAGGTCCACAGCCTAAACGATAAGAGCTAGAAGGCTGAAATTTTCACAAAATATTCCATTTTCGGTGAAAGTGATTACTAAGAAAGGATTTTTAATTTGGACCACTCCTTCGAGTACCTCCCAAACAAATTCATTCCACCACTCTGGCGCCTCGTTGTCGCACAAGCTGTGACTTTCAACGCCGCCGAGTGTACAAAAACAAAACACATGACCCATTCCACTACTGCCGTCTGCGCACAAGCTATTGCGGCCGAATATACAAAACAAAACACATGACCCATTCCACTTCTGCCGTCTGTACATGTGTCTCCGTTATTCTCTTTTCTTCTTTGTGCCTTTGACAATTGTTTTTCGAATCAAGTAGCATTTGTTGTTGTTGTTAGTAAGTATTGTTGTTGGGCTCGCAATGCTTCTTTTTGTTGGTATCATTGATTTAAAACAAATCAATTAAAACATAACTTGGTTTTGTACACCAGCTGCACAAGCGCAACAGGCTGTTACGTTCAGTATAAATTCTACAATAAAAGAAGCAAGTGCATGTATATCCAAATATACCAACTTCCAATCCTTCTCCAACATACACATGTATTTACGTGCATTTGTTATTATTTAGTACATACATATATATTAAAAACAAGAATTTATATACACAAAAATTAATAGAAAAACAAGTAAAAACGTTGCAGTCGGACGCAACCGACTGCGATATACTTTGATACCAGTTCACATAGCTGTGTTAAGGATTCTGAGTGCAAATAGTAATATATGAGGGTTTTGGGTATAAAATTGGAGACTCTAGCTCAAAAACTGACAAAGATATAGAGGTGGGCGGTATAAGTGGGCGTGGCATCCAAAACATTGATGCAGATCTGTTACGGATGCCACTAACAATGTTCATACCAAATTTGAAGAGTCTAGCTCAAAAACTGAGAGAGTATAGCGGTGGGCGGAATAAGTGGGCGTGGCATCCAAAACATTGATGTACACCTGCTACGGATGTCACTACCAATGTTCATACCAAATTTGGTGACTCTAGCTTAAAAACTGGCGAAGATACATGCCTTCCGGTTTTTTTTAGGGCGGTGGGGCATATCCCGTTGTTTGGGGGCGTGGCATCCAATGTTTTGATGCATAACTTTGTCAGATGTCAGTATCTACCTTCATGTCAATTTTGGTGGCTATAGCTTCAAAACTGTAGAAGATACAGGCATTTTTGTTTATAATTGGAGGGGGGCTGGGGGCGAAATAGGTGGGCGTGGCATCCAAACTTTTAATGCAGTTTTTTGAGGAATGTTACCAGCTATCTTGCCATCAAATTTGGTGACTCTAGCTGCTAAAATGTGGGATATATTTGAGTTTTATCGATTTGCACATCGAGGTGTATCGACTTGTTATCGATTTCTCGGGCCCCCTGAGGTCGTAGAGCCCTACATTTAACACTTTGTCTGACGAAGACATGTACCAAGATATTTGCAAAGTTGCAAGGCTCTAGCTTTAAGGGTGTCGAAAAAAGTTGCGTTCATACGGACAGACGGACAGACGGACAGACACCATGACGGACATTGCACAAACCCAATATACTATGATACCTTTGGTATCAAAGTATAAAAATGCAAGTGCAAGTATTGGTTAATGCACGCTTACATTGTTGCATCTGTAGCAAGCTAAATGAAAGCAATAAACATGTTCACCAACTGTAGACAGTGCAAAACAAACACACTAACAAATAGGATCTTAAGAAATGTAATCTATATATATAAAATAGTTTGTCCTGACTGACTGACTGACTGACTGATTGTTGAGAGGTCCACAGCCTAAACGATAAGAGCTAGAAGGCTGAAATTTTCACAAAATATTCCATTCTCGGTGAAAGTGATTACTAAGAAAGGATTTTTAATTTGGACCACTCCTTCGAGTACCTCCCAAACAAATTCATTCCACCACTCTGGCGCCTCGTTGTCGCACAAGCTGTGACTTTCAACGCCGCCGAGTGTACAAAAACAAAACACATGACCCATTCCACTACTGCCGTCTGCGCACAAGCTATTGCGGCCGAATATACAAAACAAAACACATGACCCATTCCACTTCTGCCGTCTGTACATGTGTCTCCGTTATTCTCTTTTCTTCTTTGTGCCTTTGACAATTGTTTTTCGAATCAAGTAGCATTTGTTGTTGTTGTTAGTAAGTATTGTTGTTGGGCTCGCAATGCTTCTTTTTGTTGGTATCATTGATTTAAAACAAATCAATTAAAACATAACTTGGTTTTGTACACCAGCTGCACAAGCGCAACAGGCTGTTACGTTCAGTATAAATTCTACAATAAAAGAAGCAAGTGCATACACTAACCCGCGCATTTTTCTTAAAATACGAAAATTCTCGTCTGCGACAAGTATAAGTCGCTCGTGTGTGTCTGGTTCAAAAATAAAAACGATTCCGCCCTACCAGGTTTTCATGGTCCTTCGAGCCGGATAATTTAAATCATCCCTCGCCCCAGTAAGCTACGGTGGAATACACAAAAACATCTACACACGCATCTTTACACATACATAAACAGATAAGTAATATAATTCGCATTATTTATATTATTTTGTCCGTGTGCATTTAATTTATTAAATATTAAACGCAGTTTTAATATTTCCAATAAGTTTATTATTTGCACATTTTCCGACTCTGTCTGTTTGAACAATTCCGTTTTTTTGGCGCCACTTACATACATACATATGTACATGGTGCCAACTCCAACAAAATTGCTTTTAACCAATGCATATATGTATGTCCATATCTATATGTAAAAAGCAAACCGCCACCACTTGTGTCTCCAAAATATAACAACATTAAATTACTTTCAAAAAAGAACAATTATAACAAATAATGTACATATATATATATATAAAACGTTCACCTTGGCGCAGCCAGAAGGTCAAGTAGCCAAATCCGCACTACATACATACATATATAAGTCAACGGTGACAATCCGCATTACATACATACATATCCAAATCAACGGTGACACTCCGCGCATACTCACACACAACACGTACATTCGTACATACATATGCTCTGGTCACTGACTCCGGCTAGCTGCAGCTGTCCAAGTGTGTTTACCGCTGCACATGTTATGTATACCCTGCACTTTTTTTGAAACAAGTGGGGTATATGCGTTTCCGAGTCAACTTGTATAATTTCTCAGGCACCCTTCCGCAAGTGGGGTATATCCGACCGCGCAAGACTTTGCTTGACAAGTGGGGCATATCCGACTGCGAGACACTTTGTTAATAAAAGTATAATAAAAAAAAATAATTTTTTTTTTATTATTGCTCCAAATAAAATCTTTGCTGCATCCAGATAAGTGTGGCATATCCGACTGCGCAACACTTTGTAAAAAAAAAAAAAAAAATAAATAAAATATTTTTTTATTGTTGTTCCAAATACAAATATCCGACTGCGCAATACTCTGTTTATATTGATAAAAAAAATAAATAAATTTTGTTATTGTTCCAAATTTCTCCACCTTGGTTGATAAGTGAGAAATATCCGACTGCGGCATACCCTGTTTATAAAAAATAAAAAAAATTTATTGCACTTCCGTTGTCCAATTTTGTTTGATTTATTTGATCTTCGTGTGGTCTTTTCTGGCTCAATAGAGAGCCTATTATGTCCGAAGGCTCCAAGCAACAAGCGACACGTCGTCTTTCCGTCCGTCGCTCTTCCTTCTCTGGCGCTCGCAGCTCTTCAGCGCCAAGCGAAAAAGCCAGGTTTAGCTACTCCAAACTTCCGTCTGAATCAAAACAGTCCGCTGTCCAATCCAAATCACTAGCTATCACTCAATCCAAGCTTAAGGCAGACTGTGTAGCAATTCAAGACAGCACCCGTGTAACAAGACAAACTTCACAAAAATAGCTGGCGCTAAATGCCATTATTGCCGTTTCGGACAGATTGAGCCAATTTGAAGCGAGATTTGCAAGCTCAGCAGGTGTATCGCTGTTTACATTACAGGTGCGTTGGGATCAAATCCGATCTTTTTGGGAAAAGATAGAGCTTGCGTTCGAGCAAGGTTCCCAAACCATAACGCAAGGCGCCGGGTCCTGCGACGATCTTGCGATTCTGACCAACAAATATGAGCATTGCTACTCCATATATGAGCGGTGCGTAGCGCAGTTAAGCGAAAGCATAGACGCATTTTCCACGCAAAATAAGCAACCCCAATCCTCTTCTCCTTCCATGTCAAGAGGATGTAGTCTTCCCCCAATTGACACAGAAGTCTTTGATGGAGATTATTTGCGTTGGCCCACTTTCGGGATTTATTCACAGCAATCTACATAAACAATGCTAGATTGTCCCCAGTCGAGAAACTGTTTCATCTCAATGCTAAGACAAGCGGCGAGGCAAGGGGTATCTATATATTAATAGGCTAAGCCTTTTTTAGTAATCCCTTTTTCCCCTACTTCCCGTTAACCGATTTTGAAACGGAATATACCATTCGATTCGTATTAATTTGTAGATGTGCAGAATATGAAAAAAAAATTGAATTATTATTATTATAATTAATTATTATTAATTCGAAAATCTGCTGTATTTATATAGAACTGCTTTATGCATATATACTGCTTTCTACACTGCTTGCTATGTTGTGCAACTGCTTGGTGTGTGCACTGGCTAGCGTCCAGGGCTGCAAACTTAAAGTACAATTCGCGCGGTTGAATTTAATTTGTTCTATATATTTAATTTGTTATCTTCTATATATTAATAGGCTAAGCCTTTTTTAGTAATCCCTTTTTCCCCTACTTCCCGTTAACCGATTTTGAAACGGAATATACCATTCGATTCGTATTAATTTGTAGATGTGCAGAATATGAAAAAAAAATTGAATTTGACAATGTTACCTGTTAAGTTCAGGTAAACGAGAAATACGTATATGAAGCATACGAAACGGAAACAACAACAATTTCATTGCGCCACAGAGACGCTGGCAGCGTAGCACACAGCACAGGCAGCAGCTCTGTTGCGGGGGATTTTCCCCCACTAAGCGATCCTAGTTGTTTCTAAATCTCCTTTAACAAATGACGGTTTTCACTCCGCGTGTCAGAATCTTTCCGAAAGATTCGAAAACAAGCGGCTGTTAGTGAACAGCCAACTCCGAAGTCTTTTTAATTTACCGTCCGTTTCCCAAGAGTCTGGAACTGCACTGAAAGAGCTACAGAGCACAATCCAATGGTGTTTGACAGCCTTCGAGCTAGCAAAGGTCAGCATCGACAATTGGGATTGTTTGCTCGTTTTCCTATGCTCGTCCAGACTTCCGAAACTTACCCTATCCTTGTGGGAACAGTCCCTCCACAACAAGTCCGATATTCCGACCTGGGCAGAATTTAATGCTTACTTAACTGAGCGCCATCGCACTTTGGAAGCGATTGAGGATATGAGGCCTATGAGCGGTCCAAATCACTCCAATCCAATTCAATTCAAGAAAAAGATCAACTCCTTCGAAGCAAAGGTTAAGGTAAAGGCACAACCAGCCAAGCCCAATTCTACCTGCAAGCTCTGTTCCAAAGAGCCCCATCCAATTCGTTTATGCCCCCGGTTTCTGCAAATGACAGTACCGGATCGGGCCTCCTACATAAAGCAGCAGCATCTTTGTCTAAACTGTTTCGCCAGAGGACATCAGCTGAAAGCATGCCCAAGTAGCCATAACTGCTATACGTGCATGGGTCGCCACAATACACTGTTGCATCGTGGCGACACTCCTACCCAGTCGACCACAAGGTCGTCCTTAAGTACTGCTGCTGCTCCTTACCTGCCAAATGTTCCAATACAGTCCACTCCAGAGCAAAGTTCGGCAAACATCCACAATAACTTCACGTCGAATACGCAAGGTGTTCTATTAGGCACAGCTATTATTAACATATGCCACCTCGGCACTAGTTATAAAGCTCGTGCGTTGATAAATTCTGGCTCCGAAGCAACATTCATTTCAGAGCGAATGTTCAGAATCATCAAGCTTCCCTTTAAACGTGTGACAGCCCAAGTTGCCGGACTTAATTAAGCTGTTTCAGCCAATCCTGAGAAGTTATGTGACTACAACATAGGATCTCCAACGAGGCCGAGAGTTCACATTGAAGTTTCGGCGTATGTGCTTCCCAATGTGGCAGGTTCACTTCGGATGTGAGGCACCCGATTCCCGAAGGTATCGTGCGAGACCTGCCCAATATTCTATTGGCTGACCCTCATTTCTACAAGAGTTCGCAGATAGATGTGGTATTAGGTGCAGATATCCTTCCATCCATATTACTAGGCGGCTCTATTCCTAACATTTCTGGCGCATTATTGGGTCAAGAAACCATTTTTTTCCGACTTTTTCAACCAAAATCACGGTCAAGACCTACCAACGGTTGGAATACCTCCTTACAAAGTTTTGGGAGGTGGAGGATCTCTCAATGAAGCCAGTAGAAGAGTCTGATACCATATGCGAGGACAACTTTAAGCGCACTACGACCAGAGACAAGAGTGGCAAATATATTGTCACGCTTCCCTTCAAAAATCCTAAGCACATAAACTTAGGTCACTCAAGGTCGATCGCACTGGCTCAGTTTGTAAAGAACGAAAATCGTTTGAATAGAAACATTACGACATAGAGAGCAGTACGACTCCGTGATACAAGAGTATCTGGACTTAGGTCACATGAGACAAGTCCCCCCTACTACAGATACTGGGAACTTTTATCTTCCACACCATGCTGTCTTTAAACCTGACAGCACTACCACAAAAGTTCGCGTTGTATTCAACGCATCCAGTCAATCCACTAACGGTAGGAGCCTGAATGATGTCCTTCAAGCAGGTCCTGTCTTACAATCCGATCTGACGACTCAGATCTTGAAGTGGCGTTTTTTCCGTTACGGTTTCAACGCCGATATTACCAAAATGTATCGGCAGATTCTGGTAAAGCCCAAACATACGCCATTTCTCGTAACAAGGATCAAGAGCAACAAGGATCAAGAGCTCTGTGACTATGAGCTGAAAACAGTCACGTTTGGTGTGAATAGCGCTCCATTTCTAGCAATTCGCGTGTTACAGCAGGTCGCTACAGATGTGATGGCACAGTTTCCGCTTGCTAGTGACATCATTTCAAACTATATGTACGTAGACGATATCCTTGCAGGAGCTTACTCCAGGCAATGTGCGATTTCCAGCATCAACGAGCTGCAAGAAGCAATGCGTTCAGCTGGTTTTCCGCTTCGCAAGTGGACGTCAAACGACAAGGAGCTCCTCCAGGACATTCCCAGCGTGGCTAAAACCCTGGGGATCCGATGGCAAGCCGACTCTGATAAGTTTTTCTTTGCGCCCTCCAATATTCCTACAAAGAAATCGATTTCAAAACGTGAAGTGCTTTCAGAAATCGCTAAGCTCTTCGATCCAGCGGGATGGCTGGCACCTGTCATTGTTCGCGCGAAGATTTTCATGCAGGAAATCTGGCTTCACGAGCTTGGCTGGGACGATCCACTGCCGTCCGAGTTGGTTCAGCGTTGGTCATCCTCATCTGGGAGATATCCGGGTACCATGGTGGGTCTCTTTTCAGCCAGAGGCGAACATTCAAATCTATGGGTTCTGCGACGCCTCCCAAAAGGCTTACGGCGTAGCTCTGTACGTTCGAGTGGAGATAGGCCGACAGGTGTCAGTCCACCTCCTGACGTCCAAGAGTGGCCCCAGTGAAGACAGTTTCGCTACCGCGACTCGAACTGTGTGGAGCTTTTCTTCTCGCGGAACTGTCTGCCGCTCTCATCCCTCAGATGCCCATAGGAAATTGTGATCAATTTTACTGGACGGATTCAACCATTGTTTTGGCCTGGCTTCGCAGATCCCCCTGTTCCTGGACCACGTTCGTCGCCAACCGCGTTTTCAAGATCGGCCAAGTTTCTGACTGTGAAGCTTGGTCACATGTGCGGTCTAAAGACAATCCAGCAGACTTGGCTAGTCGCGGAGTCTCGCCACAGGAGTTGAAGGACAGCTATCTTTGGTGGTGCGGACCCGATTGGTTAGGTCTTCCTCAGGAGCAATGGCCGAATTCAGCTAGCTCAAGTCTGGGGACTGACCTAGAACAGCGACCAGTTAAGGTCCACATTGCGGAAGTGTGCCCCCCGGATCCACTGGAGCGTTTCTCCGACTTCGGCAGAGCTTTAAGAGTCATCGCATACGTGTTCCGATTTGTAAAAAGATGTCGTCAATCCTCGTTGCTGTTTCCATCACAGCAACTCCAGAATAGTGAGCTTCAAGAAGTTCAAGAACGACTCGTATCCCTCATCCAACGAACCTCCTAGGGTATATATGTGTCTTTGTGATAAACAAGGCTTGCCAACTTCCAGCCACATATTAAACTTTAATCCATTCCTTGATCCGAAGGGAATCATAAGAGCCTCCGGTAGATTAAACAAATCTTGCGACCTTAGCTACGATGAACGGCATCCAATCATACTTCCGTACTCATGCTCGTTCAGTCGCCTCCTCGTTAAATTTACGCATGAGATCTCATTGCATGGTGGAAATCAGCTAATTATGCGCCTTATCCGCTCTAAGTACTGGATTCCTAAGCTGAAGACGCTCATTACCTCCATAGCCAATTCCTGTCGAGTCTGCGTTGTTTACAAAAAGAGACTTCAAACTCAGCTCATGGGTAGCTTACATGCAGAGAGGTCAACCTTTTCACGTCCTTTTACACTTACGGGCACCGACTTTGCTGGTCCGTTCGATATAAAGAACTACAAGGGTCGTGCCTGCCTTAGAACTAAAGGCTATGTGTGTGTCTTTGTGTGTTTCAGCACAAAGGCAATCCACCTTGAAGCCACGTCCGTCTTGACTACGGACAAATTCCTTGCAGCGTTTGCCCGTTTCGTAGCAATACGCGGCTGCCCGTCCAGAGTCTACTCAGACAATGGAAAGACGTTTGTTGGAGCCTCAAGAGTAATTACTCGAGAATTCTTGGAGGCTACAAAGACGCGCGTCGAGACAGCGTACAGTGACCACTGTCTCTCGTGGCATTTCAGGTGCACCCCACATGGGTGGCCTGTGGGAAGCCGGTGTCAAAAGTTTCAAGACACTGTTCTATAAGTCGACCTCCACTTTCAAATACACGTTTGCAGAGCTCTCCACTCTGCTATCGAAGATTGAGGCCTGCCTTAACTCCAGACCAATCTCTCCTTTATCCGAAGACGTAACCGATCTGCTGGCTCTCACTCCAGGACACGTCCTAGTAGGAGGCCCACTTCTTTTAGATAGAGATAGATGGAAGTGCAGCATCAATCCTGAACAGATGGCAACGGCTCAAGGCTCTTAACCAGCACTTCTGTTTCCGCTGGAAGAAATAGTACTTGAAGGAGCAACACAAGAGGACTAGGTTACAACTACCCGAGGGGAACTTACGACAGGGTGACATGGTAGTTGTCAAGGAGGACTATCTTCCGTCCAAGGATGATCGGGTTCGAGTAGTCGACGTACTCACGACCCGCGGGATCATCAAGAGGCCCGTAGCCAAACTGATCCTCCTTCCTATCCAATTCGAGCCCAACCAAAATTCAAATACTTTGTCAAAAGTTCTTTTTTGCAGTGAATAAGTAGGTATAAGGATATGGTGTATGGGTAGGTTAAGGTAAGTAAGTAAGTTTGTTATCAGTTAAGTTGTATTTGAAGAATTATAAGTTTGAGTTTGAAAACCATGGAGTAATTTTACATTAGAAAATAAGGCTAACCCTCCCATAGTAACAGCAGCAGAGCAACGAAAGGCAACCGCAGCAGAGCAACGAAAGGCAACAGCAGCAGAGCACGGCGCAACGATGAGCAGCGCGGCCCTTAACAACAGCGGCAGAACGGCGCGGCTCAGGGCAATTGCGCAGCAGAAAAGCCAACGCGGCTCAGGGCAATTGCGCAGCAGCCGGAAACGCAGCGCAGCGACAAAGAACGCACCAAACTGCAGCAGAGCAGCGCAGCTTAAGACGACGGCGTGGGAAATTGCGCAGTGAACGACAAGGCGAGCGACGCACAGCCGATGACATGCGCCGACCAATGCAGGCCAAGCAGCACAGCACAGCGGCAGCCGAATGGCACGCGCCGATCGACGTCGACAGCGGCAGAGGACAAAGGCAAAGGGTTCAAGATCGCAGCCGGCAATGATGGGCAGTCAGTGAAAATCGGGCCACAGTCGAGTGCGCATGGCAATAAGTAAAACCGGAAAACAAATATAAGAAGTGACTAAGTACGCAGAGGACAAAACAGCGACACTGGAGCGGAGCACGCACACAGGACTGGAAACACCACAAAGAACGAGACACACACACACACAGGAGCACACACATACACACATACACACAGAATGCGTTTGAGCAGCTGGGGGTCACCCTTAGTAAACTCAGCGCACTCTTACTCGGGCAGCGACATGTTACCCAACAGTTGAGGGATCTAGCAGCGAACGCTGTGAAGTCCTACGAAGAAATTGATGGAGGGAGCAAGCCAGTCTCCAAAGATAGAGCGGATACGGCCACCCAGACCACGCTGGTTGCAAAACTGCCACCCAGCGTATCTGATAAGGGCCGACAGCAGGGTAACGGTGTTGCGAGGACGATCGCAACGCCCAAGAGGCGGCGAGAACGCGAAAATAGCCAGCGCCCTTCTCCAACCAAAAAGAGCAAAACTGGCAAAACGGATCCGGCGTCCTTGGAATCGGCCACATGCTCCACGTGGCAAACGGTGCAACGGCCGAAACCGAGTAAGACGAGTAGCAAATCTGGAAAACAACCAGGTAGGCAGCCCTTGAAGAGCAGACCAGATGCGCTGCTAATAAGTACAAGCGAGCTATCATACAGCGAAGTCTTAACGCTTGTTACGCGCAGAGATGATGAGAAGCTGAATGGAGTCCGCGATAAGGTCTCCAAAGCTCGACGCACTGCAAAAGGCGACTTGCTTCTGGAGTAAAAAGAAGGCGGCTTGGAGTGCACCAAGCAACTTAAGGATGAGATGGAGCTGGTGCTAGGCAAGAGTGCTACGGTTCGCTCATTTACTGAGCAATCGCACTTTGCGATTCGTGATCTGGACGAGTTGGCATCCAAGGAGGAGATAGTGGCTGCGCTGTCGACACAGGCTAACATACCGGCCGATGTCTGCACTGTAAAAGCATTCGACCTGGATACGGCAACACTCAGGTGGCCATTTTTTCAGTACCGGCGAATCTGGCGAGCAGCATTATAGCCTTGCGCACAGTGCGAGTGGGTTGGTCCAGCTGCTCCATCCGCCCGCATGAAGCACGCACGAGATGTTACCGGTGCCTGGAAATGGGACATACAGCTAGCAACTGCCGCAACACAGTGGATAGGTCCTAGTGCTGCATCAGGTGCGGAGACTTGGGCCATAAGGCAGCAAGCTGCAAGAGCGAGGCGAGGTGCTTCATCTGCACCGCTAATGGAAGTGCCTCAACCAGCCATCAGGCGGAAGATGTCCACTCAGCGGTAGCGGAAGAAGTCGTTCAACATGAAGTGCATCCAGCTAAACCTCAACCACTGCGCAGCGGCTCAGGACTCAGCGAGTTGCAAACTGCCACCCAGCGTATTTGATAAGGGCCGACAGGACTTGTTGTCGCAAACAGTGTGTGAACGTTTTGTGGACCTTGCGGTGCTTAGTGAGCCATATCGGATGAAGGAGGGACCAAACTGCGCACTCGACACCTCAGGAAGAGCGGCTATATGGTCTTGTGGGAGCGCCAGGTCGCCACTGACCAGAGCTCACCGGGCGGATAGCTTCGTACGTGCGAGGGCGGGCGAAACGTGGATCTACTCCGTCTATCTGGCTCCTAGTTTGCAGCTCTCAGAGTTCACCAACACACTGGACTCTCTGGTGGCAGATGCCAGAGGCCGGCACCCAGTCATCATCGCTGGCGATTTCAACGCATGGGCAGCTCGACTACAAATGCTAGAGGCCGAGCCTTATTGGAGGCCTTCACCCTACTGGACGTTGCCATACTGAACCATGGGACTCAGCACACGTTCAGCAGAGCAGGGATAGGGTCTGTCGTTGACATCACATTCGTGAGTAGCTCGCTGTATGGTTCTGCAATCTGGAGTATCGACGACTCTTACAATGGGAGTGACCATGCTGCCTTATGGTTTACCATCGGAGGCCACAGTAATCGCCAGCATGCTCCAGCCCAGCCCAGGCAAAAATACCGTGCCGAGACGCTAGACACGCGTATCTTTGCTTCACAGCTGGTATCAGCAGGGATCCCGGATAGCGCAGACAGTACCGAGGATGTGGTAGAAGAATCAATGATGCTGTTAAGCCGCGCATGCGATGCTAGTATGGCCAGAAGCAAGAGATACCAGAGGCACCATGCCCAAGTTTACTGGTGGAACGAGGATATAGCAGAGGCTCGAAGCGTCTGCAATCACGCCAGACGCCGCTACCAGCGCTCACACGGTTCTCCGATGTATCAAGCACGACAAGCAGAGTTTCGCGCATGCAGGAGGCAGCTACAAAAGCTTATTAAGGCTAGTAAGCGCAGATGCTTTCTTGAGCTCTGTGACTCGGCAGAGAACGATCCCTGGGGTGACGCCTACAAAATGGTGGTCAAAAGATTCAACGCCTTTCCCCAATGCCAGCCTACCGACTCGGGAGCGCTTAGAGAAATTGTGACGCACTTATTTCCGAGTATGGCAGATGTGCTCGATCCCGTGCATCCCGTCCCAGCGTCTAGCTTGCCTGACGACGTCGAAGAGGTCACCCTCGAGGAGATCCGCCAAGCAGCAGCGAGGACGAAGCCTAAGAAGGCGCCCGGGCCTGACGGGATTCCGAACCTTTTGCGATCCGCCCCGACATCTTCGCCGAGACGTTTAACAGCTGCCTTCGCAACAGAGTCTTTCCTAATAGGTGGAAACTCCAGCGCCTGGTACTGCTTCCGAAGCCAGGGAAGCCGCTTGAGAATCCAGCTGCCTACAGACCAATCTGCCTCATTGATACGGTCGGCAAGATTCTGGAGCACGTTATCTGCACACGCCTTGAGCGCACAATATCCGTTGCAGGTGGGCTTTCAGATCAGCAGTTCGGCTTCCGAAAAGCGAGGTCAACGCTCGACGCAATTGGCCAGGTGGTGAAGATAGCTTCAGAAGCGATTGCCGGCACTAGGTGGCAAGGAGGCACCAAAAAGTACTGCCTGGTCGCAACGCTAGACGTACAAAACGCGTTCAACACGGCGAAGTGGAGCTGCATCTTTGAGGCCCTAGTAAAGTTTGGAGTGCCGAACTACCTTCTGAAGCTGATTAGAAGCTATTTTCAAAATAGGATTCAGCATTACAACACCAGCGTGTCAAACGAGGAGTACCACGTGTCTGGAGGCGTGCCACAGGGGTCAGTTCTTGGCCCTCTCCTTTGGAACGCCATGTACGACGGTGTTTTTCGGCTCAAGCTACCTGAAGAGGTCCGTATGGTCGGTTTTGCAGACGACGTGGAGTTGGTGGTGGTGGCTAAGGAGCTCAAGGATGCCGAGGCAAGATGCAACCAGTCGATCGAGATGGTCATCCAGTGGCTCTCATCGGTTGGCCTCCAGATTGCCCCCCACAAAACCGAGGCTGTCCTCATAAGCAGCCGAAAAGTTGTAGAAACCGCAACAATAACAGTGGCAAATACATTAATCAAATCAAAGAGAGCGATTAAGTACCTTGGAGTTATGCTGGACACAAGACTGTCCTTTAAGGAGCACTTGGAGTACGCCAGCTCCAAAGCCGCAATAACAAATCGCGCACTATCGCGTATTATGCCAAATACGAGAGGCCCGAAGCAGCACAGGAGAGCGCTAATTTCCAGCGTGACTAGGGCGGTAATGTTGTACGCGGGTCCTATTTGGCACCCTGGCATGCGCTACGACACCTACTCCCGAGGACAAACGGCTACCCACCGCTTAGGGGCGATCAGGGTGTGTAGCGGCTTCCGCACTATCTCAGACGACGCGTGTCTGGTGATAGCTGGAGTTGCCCCCATAGCAGATCTAGCCAGAGAAATTGCAGAGGTCTACGAGGAGACTCATGGCAGTGGCTCTACAGTGGCCCACAAGAAGGCAGCGCGCTCCTCGGCCAAATCGCGCACTATGGCCATTTGGCAAGGACGATGGGAATCATCCACTAAAGGGCGATGGACATACCGCCTGATCCCAAGGTTATCAGTGTGGCTGGATAGAAGATATGGTCAGGTGAACTTCCACATCACGCAGCTGCTTAGTGGGCACGGCTGTTTCCGCGGATATCTTCACCGGTTCGGTCACGAGGATGCTCCCTTCTGCACCTAATGCGGAAGTGGCGCTATCGAGGATGCGGAGCATGTGCTGTTCCACTGCGGTCGATTTACACGGCTTCGCGCTGATATGGAAGTCATCTTTGGTTGCGCCATAGAGGTAGGCAACCTGGTGACGCTCATTTCAGCCAGTAGCGTCAATTGGGATGCATTTAGCGTCTTTGCGGTGGCCGTGATGACTGAACTGCGGACGGCCGAACGCGAGCGTAACGGGTACCGGGGCTACCTTACAGGTGCCATGGTGTCGAAACTCGAAGCAATCACTCTGAGTCCCAAGGCCACCGCATCGTGGGAAGCACCACCCGCACCGCTGTCTTCAGCAGAGACGAATCCCCAGATGTTACCAGGTGCAGCCAGCAACGAGAAAGCCGTGGACGCGAGGAACGCATGTCGGAACTGTGGAACCCTGGGGCACTTTGCCAGGGAGTGTCGAGGAGCACGAGTACTCTTCTGCTGGGACTGTGGTCGCCGTGGAGTCAGGACAACCGATTGTTGCAAGGCCCAGGAGCCGGGAAGCGCCCAACGCCTCTAATCGAAACCGGAACAGGTGAGGGGGCAAACGAACGAGTTCCGGAACTAGCGGGTGTTATCCGGTTACGGGATGGCCGGCTTGCTGCGGAGACGAACATCGAGACAGAGGTGATGATTGCCACGCTGGACACTGGTGCCACGAGGAGCTTTCTTAGCGAACAGAAAGCCACCAACAAATATTCTTGTAAGGTGGCCCTGGAGAGACTGAGCTACCTCAGCCATTGAAAAAGCTACCTTACAAGCTTCTCTAATTTTTGTTTTTTATATCTTCCCAGAGTTTTGCTACAAATGAACATGGCACCCACCAAGGCTCAGAAGCAGAGGCAAAGGCTGCGGGCTACGGCGTCTTTCCGCTGCCGTACGTGTCGGGGCATCCACGCGCTTAAGAAGTGCCAATAAGAACTGCCCAAAATGTCTGGCACACCAGCATTCGGGGCGATCCTGTCGGAGTGGTGAACACCACACACTGCTCCATCTGGCCGACGACTCATCGCCACGTCCGTCCTGAAGCCTATCTCCTGCCGGTCAATGGGTCGATCGGTTTCTTAAATACGCTGCACAAGCTACAGCCTCTGCCCAAAAACTCTCATTTAAACCTGATGCGTTTATCATTATTCTTGCCGATTCAACTAGGGTTCTATTAAAGTGTTCAGCTACCCCGTTTTGCTGTGGTGTATAAGGAGCCGACAGTTTCCTCATTATGCCTGCCGATTTTAGATACTCATCAAACTCTTTGTTGATGTACTCAGTACCATTATCTGTCCTGATACAGTTTACCTTTAAACCATTCTGAAGCTCCACCATTACAATGTTATATTGCAACATCTTATTCACCTCTGATTTGTGCTTCATAAAATACACATGTACATATCGGCTCATGTCATCTATTACAGTGACAAAATATCTACTGCCGCCATTTGACCATTTATTAATAGGCCCGCAAACATCGCTTTGCAACAATCTCAATAACTCAGTTGCCCTTGTTTGCGACTTTTTGAACGGCAATCTACAAGTCCAAGTCCATCTGTAGACACAAATTTCAAACCTCGAACCATATTTCTTATTTTCAGTTCACGAAGACTTTGCACATTTAAATGACCATAACGCTGATGCCATTTAAACCACTCACTTTTCGCTTTTGACATACATACCCGCCAGTACTGGGCACAACTTCGTGGCTGGTGAGATAAGTACTTACTAGGAAACCACCCCTACTTACTTTACTAACCCTAAGCAATGCGTTTCTTCATTTCTTTTTTTGTATGAAATGTCCGCAAATAGGGTCAATCGCCACCACTTCGTTTACCGGTAACTAGTGATAGAACTAGTTACCGGGGTACCCATAATAGAACTAGTCAAACTAAAAAAAAAATCAAGAATTTCAATCTTGAAACACAACTTTTCGGACTTATTCCTCGTGCTTTAAGTAGAGATGTAGGGAAGAAGAAATTAAGAAAAAGGCATTATAAATTTTTTTCACAGTTACCGTGACGAAGATTTGAACCTGAGACCTCTTGTGAATGCGGCGAATGTCTTATCTGTTGAGCAAGATCAGTAAGCAATCCTATTGCAGCTAATGGATATTTTTACTGTTGCTAACATTGGTGGTTCGCCGTTCGATTACTATAGGGTTATCAAAGTAAGTACCCATGTAGGAACTAGCCGAAAAGTAAGCTGGGTGGTTGGATTACCATAGGGTTATTAAAGTAAGTACCCATGTAGAAATCAGCCGAAAAGTTACCTGGGTGGTTCGACGTTCGATTACAATAGGGTTATCAAAGTAGGTACCCATGTAAGAACTAGCGTTAAAGGTAGTTCCTGCATGGCCAATCGCCACCTCCAGAACTGGCGGGTAGCTTTTCGTTGCCCTTTGTTTCACACAGAAACAGTCCACTGACCTTTTTGGCCGATAGTATTAATAATCCTTTATTATAAAATACTTTGGCAACTCCAGGGTAAAAACTTTACTAAGCACCGATTTGCTACAGCTTTTCCAACCGATACAAAATTGCATTGCAATGCGGAGACATACAAAACCTATCGTAGTGTAATTGTGAAGCCGTTTGTAGACGTTTGTTGGAGCCTCAAGAGTAATTACTCGAGAATTCTTGGAGGCTACAAAGACGCGCGTCGAGACAGCGTACAGTGACCACTGTCTCTCGTGGCATTTCAACCCCCCAGGTGCACCCCACATGGGTGGCCTGTGGAAAGCCGGTGTCAAAAGTTTCAAGACACTGTTCCATAAGTCGACCTCCACTTTCAAATATACGCTATCGAAGATTGAGGCCTGCCTTAACTCCAGACCAATCTCTCCTTTATCCGAAGATGTAACCGATCTGCTGGCTCTCACTCCAGGACATTTCGTAGTAGGAGGCCCACTTCTTTCCAGGGCGGAACCTGAGATAGAAGGAAGTGCAGCATCAATCCTGAACAGGTGGCAACGGCTCAAGGCTCTTAACCAGCACTTCTGTTTCCGCTGGAAGGAAGAGTACTTGAAGGAGCTACACAAGAGGACTAAGTGGCAACTACCCGAGGGGAACTTACAACAAGGTGACATGGTAGTTGTCAAGGAGGACAATCTTCCGTCCAACGAGTGGCGCTTGGGACGCGTCAAAGATGCCCACCCGGGGCAGGATGATCGGGTTCGAGTAGTCGACGTACTCACGGCCCGCGGGATCATCAAGAGGCCCGTAGCAAAACTAATCCTCCTTCCTCTCCAATCCGAGCCCAACCAAAATCCAAATACCTTGTCAAAAGCGTGACTAACCGGTTCTTTTAACTTACGTAGCTTCTCTAATTTTTGTTTTTTATATCTTCCCAGAGTTTTGCTACAAAGGAACATGGCACCCACCAAGGCTCAGAAGCAGAGGCAAAGGCTGCGGGGTACGGCGTCTTTCCGCTGCCGTATGTCTCGGGGCATCCACGCGCTTAAGAAGTGCCAACGTTTTATGCGCCTAGACGCTGAGAAGCGGCTCCGGGCAGTGCTCATAAACAAGTACTGCCCAAACTGGCACACCAGCATTCGGGGCGATCTTGTCGGAGTGGCGACAAATGTCGCGTCTGCGGTGGTGAACACCACACACTGCTCCATCTGGCCGACGACTCATCGCCCCGTCCGTCCAGAAGCCCATCTCCAGCCGGTCAACGAGTTCCGCCCCGTCCGTCCAGAAGACCACCAGCCGGTCAACGAGTCCCGCCCCGTCCGTCCAGAAGCCCATCTCCAACCGGTCAACGAGTCTCGCTACCCAGAGCGCCGTCACCCGATCCCGAAGTAGTCACCATCTTGGCTACGGTGATTGTGCTTGTCGCTGTAGGCGAGAAGACATTTACAATGCGAGCACTAGTTGATCCATGTAGCCCGACCAGCCGTATTGACGCCTCATTGGCAAAGGCATTGTGCCTTTTTGCCACCAGGCTCGATGCGGGTGAAAGGATGAGTGCTCGCATTAAATCCAAAACCGGACTGTTCGAGAGGGTCGAGGATGACCACAGCTTCCGCACCCCAAGGACGGATATCCAGGAGCGTTTCCGCTCTCTCTTTCACAACATCGTCCTGGCGGATGAACAATGGTTTAGGTCATCAATTGTCAGCCTGGTGCTGGGCTCCGACGTTTACGGCTATCTTATCCAGCCAGGCGTGCTTCCAACAGATCACGGCCTAGTGGCCTAAAACACTACGTTTGGGTGGGTCCTTTCTGGAGTCTGCAGCCAATAAGGTCCGCTCCCATCTCCATTCATTTTTTTTGCAATTATATTGCAAGGGAGGCGGAATGTTTAAGCCGGAAAGTAGGCACTGACATCTGCAACTCCCCATACAAGCAGTAGTTCTTTTCTCTGCTCTCATTAGCAATTAACATTTGTGTTATTGGTAATAATGTTAACAGCCTGCTGCACAAGCGCAACAGGCTGTTACGTTCAGTATAAATTCTACAATAAAAGAAGCAAGTGCATACACTAACCCGCGCATTTTTCTTAAAATACGAAAATTCTCGTCAGCGACAAGTATAAGTCGCTCGTGTGTGTCTGGTTCAAAAATAAAAAGGATATCGCCCTACCACGTTTTCACATAACTTGGTTTTGTACACCAGAATATGTTACGGGGGTGGTTTTAGCTACATACTTGCTAATTATCAAACAAATCTTAATACAAATACCTATTGCCATTGTTGTTTTGATATAATTTTCGAGCTGACACTTGTAACTTTGCTTGGTGTTGCAAATGCACATATGTACATACATACACATGTATTTACGAGCATTTGTTATTATTTAGTACATACATATATATTAACAAAAATGCAAGTGCAAATATTGGTTAATGCACGCTTACATTGTTGCATCTGTAGCAAGCTAAATGAAAGCAATAAACATGTTCACCAACTGTAGACAGTGCAAAAACAAACACACTAACAAATAGGATCTTAAGAAATGTAATATACATATATACGAGTTGACAAAACTTAACACACAAATACCTATTGCCATTATTGTTTTTATATAATTTTCAAACTGACATTTGTAACTTTAGTTGGTGTTGAAAATGCACATATGTACATATATACACATGTATTTACGTGCATTTGTTATTATTTAGTACATACCTATATATTTAAAAAAATGCAAGTGCAAGTATTGGTTAATGCACGCTTACATTGTTGCATCTGTAGCAAGCTAAATGAAAGCAATAAACATGTTCACCAACTGTAGACAGTGCAAAAACAAACACACTAACAAATAGGATCTTAAGAAATGTAATATACATATATACGAGTTGACAAAACTTAACACACAAATACCTATTGCCATTATTGTTTTTATATAATTTTCAAACTGACATTTGTAACTTTAGTTGGTGTTGAAAATGCACATATGTACATATATACACATGTATTTACGTGCATTTGTTATTATTTAGTACATGCATATAAATTAACAAAAATGCATGTGCAAATATTGGTTAATGCACGCATACATTGTTGCATCTGTAGCAAGCTAAATGAAAGCAATAAACATGTTCACCAACTGTAGACAGTGCAAAAACAAACACACTAACAAATAGGATCTTAAGAAATGTAATCTATATATATAAAATAGTTTGTCCTGACTGACTGACTGACTGATTGTTGAGAGGCCCACAGCCTAAACGATAAGAGCTAGAAGGCTGAAATTTTCACAAAATATTCCATTCTCGGTGAAAGTGAGCACAAAGAAAGGATTTTTAATTTGGACCACTCCTTCGAGTACCTCCCAAACAAATTCATTCCACCACTCTGGCGCCTCATTGTCGCACAAGCTGTGAGTTTCAACGCCACCGAGTGTACAAAAACAAAATACATGACCCATTCCACTACTGCCGTCTGCGCACAAGCTATTGCGGCCGAATATACAAAAACAAAACACATGACCCATTCCACTTCTGCTGTCTGTACATGTGTCTCCGTTATTCTCTTTTCTTCTTTCTGCCTTCTACAATTGTTTTTCGAATCAAGTAGCATTTGTTGTTTTTGTTAGTAAGTGTTGTTGCTGGGCTCGCAATGCTTCTTTTTGTTGGTATCATTGATTTAAAACAAATCAATTAAAACATAACTTGGTTTTGTATACCAGAATATGTTACGCGAGTGGTTTTACCTACATACTTGCTAATTATCAAACAAAACTTAACACACCTATTGCCATTGTTATTTTTATATAATTTTCAAACTGACATTTGTAACATTGATTGGTGTTGCTGCATATATATGTATATACCGTGCAAAAACAAACACACTGTTAATGTAGAAACTTAAGAAATGTAATCTACATCTACATATGCATATACGTAATGCATAAACGTGGCATAGATATGTACATATGTACATTCATGTAATTTGTATTTGTTTTTATACTTTGATACCAAAGGTATCATAGTATATTGGGTTTGTGCAATGTCCGTCATGGTGTCTGTCCGTCTGTCCCTCTGTCCGTCTGTCCGTATGAACGCAACTTTTTTCGACACCCCTAAAGCTAGAGCCTTGCAACTTTGCAAATATCTTGGTACATGTCTTCGTCAGACAAAGTGTTAAATCTAGGGCTCTACGACCTCAAGGGGCCTGGGAAATCGATAACAAGTCGATACACCTCGAAGTGCAAATCAATAAAACACATATATATCCCACATTTTAGTAGATAGAGTCACCAAATTTGATGGCAAGATAGCTGGTGACATTCTTCAAAAATTGCATCAAAAGTTTGGATGCCACGCCCACCTGTTCCGCCCCAAGCCCCCCTCAAATTATAAACAAAAATGCCTGTATCTTCTACAGTTTTCAAGCTATAGCCATCCAAATTAGCATAAGGGTAGATGCTAACATCTGACACAGATATGCATCAAAACTTTGGATGCCACGCCCCCAAACGAGGGGCCACGCTCCACCGCCATAAAAAAAACCGGAATGTCCGTATCTTCGCCAGTTTTAAGGCTAGAGTCACCAAATTTGATAGCAAGATAGCTGATGACATTCCCCAAAAAATTGCATCAAAAGTTTGGATGCTACGCCCACCTTTTCCGCCTCCAGCCCCCTCCAATTATAAACAAAAATGCCTGTATCTTCTACAGTTTTCAAGCTATTGCCACCAAAATTGACATGAAGGTAGATGATGACATCTGACAAAGTTATGCATCAAAACATTGGATGCCACGCCCCCAAACAACGGGACATGCCCCAACTCCCTAAAAAAAACCGGAAGTCATGTATCTTTGTCAGTTTTTAAGCTAGAGTCACCAAATTTGGTATGAACATTGGTAGTGACATCCGTAACAGTTCTGCTTCAATGTTTTGGATGCCACGCCCACTTATACCGCCCACCTCTATATCTTTCTTAGTTTATGGGCTAGAGTCACCAAATTTGGAATGAACATTGGTTGTAACATCCGAAACAGTGTGCATAAAATTTTTATGCCACGCCCACTTATACTGCCCACCTCTATATCTTTGTCGGGTTTTGCGCTAGAGTCTTCAAACTTGGTAGGATAGAAATTGCCATCCGCCACAGATAAATGTCATGCCTACCCCCCCTTCTGCCTGATTTTTATACCCAAAGCCCTCATATATTACTATTTGCACTAGGAATCCTTAAAACAGCTATGTAAACTGGTATCAAAGTATATCGCAGTTGGTTGCGTCCGACTGCAACGTTTTTACTTGTTTTTTATATCGAGCACTTTGTGCGAAAATAATTAGTCTTGAACATCTTTGTATTGTGGTAGATTTGTTAACTTGCTGCTTATCTAACTCAGACAAAACGTAACACACACTCATTATTGATATACAATTTCGAACAAGCAAGCAAAGCACATATGTAAGTTTGTAAAGTATGGGGGTTTTTTGGGTATAAAAAGGCAGGCAGAAGAGGTAGGCGTGACATTCAAATTTGTGATGCATATCAGTGGCGGATGGCACTTTCTATCTCCCTATCAAGTTTGGAGGCTGGAGCGAAAAAACTGAGAAAGATATTGAGGTGGGCGTGGCATCTAATATTGCACATTTGTTACGGATGTTACTAACAATGTTTCCAAGTTTGGTGACTCTAGCGCAAAACTGGGAAAGATATAGAAATTTCAGATTTTACGAGTTGGGTGGAAAAGGTGGGCGTGGCGAATAAAACTTTGATGTAGATCGGTTACGGATGTCACTTACAATGTTTCTACCAAATTTGGTGACTCTAGCCCAAAAACTGAAAAAGATATAGAGTTTTCAGATCTTAGAAGGTGGGCGGTATCAGTGGGGGCTTGGCATCCAAAGTTTTAATGCATATTTTTGTAAGACTTCAGCATCTACCTTCCCATCAAATTTTGTGAGTATAGCTTTAAAACTGTGGGAAATACAGTAGTTTTTTGGGGAATGCAATCGGCTATCTTGCCCCTTAATTTGGTGACTATAGCTTCTAAAATGTGGGACACATATATGTTTCATTGATTTGCACATCGAGGGGTATCGATTTCCCAGGCTCCTGAGGTCGTATAGCCAAATTTAACACTTTGTCTGACGAAGGTATGAACCAAGATGTTTGCAAAGTTGCAAAGCTCTATCTTTAAGGGTGTTGAAAAAAGTTGCGTCCAAACGGACGGGCGGACGGACGGACGGACGGACGGACAGACACCTTAACGGACATTGCATAAGCCCAATATAATATGATACTATTGGTATCAAAGTAAAATGACGCGTCTGATTCTTAACCTCAATGGTGGCGTGAAAAAGAGAATATTAAATACTTTGCTAATATGTTGTTATTATTAACTAATCTATATACATATATAAAATAGTTTGTCCTGACTGACTGACTGACTGACTGAGTGACTGATTGTTGAGAGGCCCACAGCCTAAACGATAAGAGCTAGAAGGCTGAAATTTACACCAAATATTCCATTCAGGTAGAAAGTGAGCACTAAGAAAGGATTTTTAATTTGGACCTCTCGTTCGAGTACCTCCCATTGAAATCAAGGTCCTGCGTTAATCATTTTACCTTATTCCACCACTCTGGCGCCTCATTGTCGCACAAGCTGTGAGTTTCAACGCCACCGAGTTTACAAAAACAAAATACATGACCCATGCCACTACTGCCGTCTGGGCACAAGCTATTGCGGCCGAGTTTACAAAAAAAAAACACATGACCCATTCCACTTTTGCCGTCTGTACAAGCGATCGCCAGCGAGTTTACAAAAACAAAATACATGCGCTGTGTATGTGTCTCCGTTATTCTCTTTTCTTCTTTGTGCCTTTGACAATTGATTTACGACCCCAGTAGCGTTTGTTGTTTTTGGGCTCGCAGTGCTTCTTTTTGTTGGTATCATTGATTTAAAACAAATCAATTAAAACATAACTTGGTGCGCGTAGAAGTGTTTTGCACACCAGAATATGTTACGGGAGTGGTTTTCACCTACATACGTGCTAATTATCAAACAAAATTTAACACACAAATACCTATTGCCATTGTTGTTCTGATATAATTTTCGAGCTGACATTTGTAACTTTGCTTGGTGTTGCAAATGCCCATATGTACAAACATACACATGTCTGTACGTACATTTAACATTCTTTTGTACATACATATATATAACAAAAAATGCATGTGCAAATATATGTATATACAGTTAAAAAAAAACGCACTAGCAAATAGAAACTTATGAAAATGTAATCTGCATACATATGTATGTTTATTTAATGCAAAAAAGTTGTATAGATATGTACATATGTACATACATTCAATTTGTATTTGTTTTTTATAGCGAGCAATTTGTGCGAAAATAATTAATCTCGAACATCTTTGTATAGTGGTAGATTTGCTTACTTGCTGCTTATCTAACTCAGACGTAACGTCGTACCACACAAACATTGTTGATATACAATTTCGAACAATCAAGCAAAGCACATATGTAAGGTTTGTATATATTTGTAACGTATGGAGGTTTGTGAATTAAAGGCAGGCAGAAGGGGTAGGCGTAACATTCAAATTTGTGATGCATATCAGTGGCGGATGGCACCTTCTATCTCCCTATCAAGTTTGGAGACTCTAGCGCTAAAAATGAGAAAGATATAGAGGTGGGCGATATAAGTGAGCGTGGCATCGAATATTGCACATTTGATACGGATGTCACTAACAATGTTTCTACCAAATTTGGTGACTCTAGCCCAAAAACTAAAAAAAGATATAGAGTTTTCAGATTTTAGGAGGTGGGCGGTATACGTGGGGCGTGGCATCCAAAATTTTAATGCATATCTTTGTAAGATCTACCTTCCCATCAAATTTCGTGAGTATTGCTTTAAGACTGTGGGAAATACACTCATTTTCGATTATAACTGAAAGGGGGGCTGGGGGCGGATGAGGTGGGCGTGGCATCCAAACTTTCGATGCAGTTTTTAAGGAATGTCACCAGCTATCTTGCCCCTTAATTTGGTGACTATAGCTTCTAAAATGTGGGATATATATGTGTTTTATCGATTTGCACATCGAGGGGTATCGATTTGTTGTCGATTTCCCAGGCCCCTGAGGTCGTAGAGCCAAATTTAACACCTTATCTGACGAAGGTATGTACCAAAATGTTTGCAAAGTTGCAAAGCTCTAGCCTTAAGGGTGTTGAAAAAAGTTGCGTTCAAACGGACGGGCGGACGGACGGACGGACAGACACCTTGACGGACATTGCATAAGCCCAATATAATATAATACTATTGGTATCAAAGTAAAATGACGCGTCTGATTCTTAACCTCAATGGTGGCGTGAAAAAGAGAATATTAAATATTTTGCTTACATGTTGTTAAACATTAACTAATTTATTTTAAATATATTGCTAAAATTTTGTAAAAACTATTGGCGCAGCGAAGCAAGCGAGGGCCTTACTAGTATATACATATGTATGCGGATTACATTTTCTAAAGTTTCTATTTGTTAGTGCGTTTGTTTTTGCACTGAATATACATATATGTATTTGCACTTGCATTTTTTGTTATATAAGTTAACAACACTTATTACAAAAGCTTCAACGTCAGGTCAAGGGCATCCAAAATGCACCTTAACAAAAACATCAGCATAATAACAGCGCGTGGAAGACATCCGCCACGTGCGCTGTGTCAGCAGATTCCGCAAGGCACCTGCATGGGAATAACAACCTGCGCAAACACCACCGTGGGACCGAACCTGGATACCCGACACCTAGCGACAACGGCAGCAGCAGCGACAGCAGCGACGACGGCAGCAGCAGCAGCGACAACGGCAGCAGCAGCGACAGCAGCGACAACGGCGACAGCAGCGACGGCGAAGCGGGATTTAGTATAAAACCAAATTGTAATTATTGTAAGACTTCAGTTCGAAAAAAGAATAAATAAGAACAACAGTTTTTTTTATAAAAAAACCTTAACAGTTTTCTTAATTGGCGCCCGAGCAGGGACCGGTTTTTGTCCTAACGAAGGATATCGTGTCGCGTACCAGTGCCGTAAAAAGTCACATAGTGTATACTCCGAAAAGTGCCTTAAAAAAAGGCACACCGCGAGTGCGATTTAAAAGGAGCCGACTCCTTTCACGAATTTCTTCAAAGACAGAACCGGCCGTCTACCGTCGACGGATCTGTTAGAAAAAGATTCACAGATCACCACGCAAACAAGTGTTCCCCAGGATCCGGAGTAACCTGTCGCACAGCCGCAGGACAAAAGGGAAGCAATCCGAAGGACCAGCGCGGGAGAGTCGCCGGATGTTCTACATATTGTAAGATTATTATTTAAGTGATTAAAACATATAGAAAATAAGAAAAAGAATTGAATTGACATAGTTAAAAATTAAAAAAAAAAAAAAGGAATATATATTTTTAAGTTATCTTCAACATATTGCCAATCTATAATAGTTAAGTGACCCCCAAGAAAATAAAAGCTTGCGCTTTGATAATTACTGTGAAAAATTCCGAATCGTGTTGTAGTTTAGATCATTGTGGTCCGCTTAATTGAAATCTAAATCTCACAGTTTCGTTAACAACATGCCAGACGGTATAGTAGACGCCATGGCAAACTTAGGAATAGATGAGGGCACAGGCCAGGCAACGGGCGGACAACCGGTTACTAGTACTCCAGTTACAAGTCCCGCCCTACGAACAGTCATAATGAATATGATAAGAGAAACATTGCAAGACAATGTAAACCCAAACTTCGGACATGAGAACCTCCGTGACATTCCATTCGTTAGACCCAGAGTGGGTGAGGATCAAGAAAAAATACCAGAAATAGCAAGGTTAATCAGAGAGTTCTCAGGGGATAGAACCACGTTCAATTCTTGGAAAAAGAATGTCGAACGAATTATGAGTATCTATGCAGGACAAGAACATTCTTATAAATATTACGTGATGACTTTATCTGTTCGTAACAAAGTAATTGGTGAAGCCGATGCAGTCTTAGAATCATACAACACCCCAATGAATTGGAAAGCTATTTCCAAATGCCTGACTGCACACTACGCCGATAAACGAGATTTAAAGACACTCGAATATCAAATGTTCTCCCTTAAACAAGGGCGTATGACAATAAGCGAATTCTATCAGGCGGTCTATCACCAATTATCACTGATCCTAAACCAAATAGGAGCACAAGAAGAATCTCCAGAGACTATTAGAGCTTTAACCGACAACTATCGAGGTAAAGCTTTAGATACGTTTATAAGAGGTTTAATGAACATTGGTAGTGACATCCGTAACAGTTCTGCATCAATGTTTTGGATGCCACGCCCACTTATACCGCCCACCTCTATATCTTTCTTAGTTTATGGGCTAGAGTCACCAAATTTGGAATGAACATTGGTTGTAACATCCGAAACAGGTGTGCATAAAATTTTATGCCACGCCCACTATACTGCCCACCTCTATATCTTTGTCGGTTTTTGCGCTAGAGTCTTCAAACTTGGTAGGAGGATAGAAATTGCCATCCGCCACAGATAAATGTCATGCCTACCCCTTCTGCCTGATTTTTATACCCAAAGTCCTCATATATTACTATTTGCACTAGGAATCCTTAAAAAAGCTATGTAAACTGGTATCAAAGTATATCGCAGTTGGTTGCGTCCGACTGCAACGTTTTTACTTGTTTTTTATATCGAGCACTTTGTGCGAAAATAATTAGTCTTAAACATCTTTGTATTGTGGTAGATTTGTTAACTTGCTGCTTATCTAACTCAGACAAAACGTAACACACACTCATTATTGATATACAATTTCGAACAAGCAAGCAAAGCACATATGTAAGTTTGTAAAGTATGGGGGTTTTTTGGGTATAAAAAGGCAGGCAGAAGAGGTAGGCGTGACATTCAAATTTGTGATGCATATCAGTGGCGGATGGCACTTTCTATCTCCCTATCAAGTTTGGAGGCTGGAGCGAAAAAACTGAGAAAGATATTGAGGTGGGCGTGGCATCTAATATTGCACATTTGTTACGGATGTTACTAACAATGTTTCCAAGTTTGGTGACTCTAGCGCAAAACTGGGAAAGATATAGAAATTTCAGATTTTACGAGTTGGGTGGAAAAGGTGGGCGTGGCGAATAAAACTTTGATGTAGATCGGTTACGGATGTCACTAACAATGTTTCTACCAAATTTGGTGACTCTAGCCCAAAAACTGAAAAAGATATAGAGTTTTCAGATCTTAGAAGGTGGGCGGTATCAGTGGGGGCTTGGCATCCAAAGTTTTAATGCATATTTTTGTAAGTTTCAGCATCTACCTTCCCATCAAATTTTGTGAGTATAGCTTTAAAACTGTGGGAAATACAGTAGTTTTTTGGGGAATGCAATCGGCTATCTTGCCCCTTAATTTGGTGACTATAGCTTCTAAAATGTGGGACATATACATGTTTCATTGATTTGCACATCGAGGGGTATCGATTTCCCAGGCTCCTGAGGTCGTATAGCCAAATTTAACACTTTGTCTGACGAAGGTATGTACAAAGATGTTTGCAAAGTTGCAAAGCTCTATCTTTAAGGGTGTTGAAAAAAGTTGCGTCCAAACGGACGGGCGGACTATATGATACTATTGGTATCAAAGTAAAATGACGCGTCTGATTCTTAGCCTCAATGGTGGCGTGAAAAAGAGAATATTAAATACTTTGCTAATATGTTGTTATTATTAACTAATCTATATACATATATAAAATAGTTTGTCCTGACTGACTGACTGACTGACTGAGTGACTGATTGTTGAGAGGCCCACAGCCTAAACGATAAGAGCTAGAAGGCTGAAATTTACACCAAATATTCCATTCAGGTAGAAAGTGAGCACTAAGAAAGGATTTTTAATTTGGACCTCTCGTTCGAGTACCTCCCATTGAAATCAAGGTCCTGCGTTAATCATTTTACCTTATTCCACCACTCTGGCGCCTCATTGTCGCACAAGCTGTGAGTTTCAACGCCACCGAGTTTACAAAAACAAAATACATGACCCATGCCACTACTGCCGTCTGGGCACAAGCTATTGCGGCCGAGTTTACAAAAAAAAAACACATGACCCATTCCACTTTTGCCGTCTGTACAAGCGATCGCCAGCGAGTTTACAAAAACAAAATACATGCGCTGTGTATGTGTCTCCGTTATTCTCTTTTCTTCTTTGTGCCTTCGACAATTGATTTACGACCCCAGTAGCGTTTGTTGTTTTTGGGCTCGCAGTGCTTCTTTTTGTTGGTATCATTGATTTAAAACAAATCAATTAAAACATAACTTGGTGCGCGTAGAAGTGTTTTGCACACCAGAATATGTTACGGGAGTGGTTTTCACCTACATACGTGCTAATTATCAAACAAAATTTAACACACAAATACCTATTGCCATTGTTGTTCTGATATAATTTTCGAGCTGACATTTGTAACTTTGCTTGGTGTTGCAAATGCCCATATGTACAAACATACACATGTCTGTACGTACATTTAACATTCTTTTGTACATACATATATATAACAAAAAATGCATGTGCAAATATATGTATATACAGTTAAAAAAAAAACGCACTAGCAAATAGAAACTTATGAAAATGTAATCTGCATACATATGTATGTTTATTTAATGCAAAAAAGTTGTATAGATATGTACATATGTACATACATTCAATTTGTATTTGTTTTTTATAGCGAGCAATTTGTGCGAAAATAATTAATCTTGAACATCTTTGTATAGTGGTAGATTTGCTTACTTGCTGCTTATCTAACTCAGACGTAACGTCGTACCACACAAACATTGTTGATATACAATTTCGAACAATCAAGCAAAGCACATATGTAAGGTTTGTATATATTTGTAACGTATGGAGGTTTGTGAATTAAAGGCAGGCAGAAGGGGTAGGCGTAACATTCAAATTTGTGATGCATATCAGTGGCGGATGGCACCTTCTATCTCCCTATCAAGTTTGGAGACTCTAGCGCTAAAAATGAGAAAGATATAGAGGTGGGCGATATAAGTGGGCGTGGCATCGAATATTGCACATTTGATACGGATGTCACTAACAATGTTTCTACCAAATTTGGTGACTCTAGCCCAAAAACTAAAAAAAGATATAGAGTTTTCAGATTTTAGGAGGTGGGCGGTATACGTGGGGCGTGCATCCAAAATTTTAATGCATATCTTTGTAAGATCTACCTTCCCATCAAATTTCGTGAGTATTGCTTTAAGACTGTGGGAAATACACTCATTTTCGATTATACCTGAAAGGGGGGCTGGGGGCGGATGAGGTGGGCGTGGCATCCAAACTTTCGATGCAGTTTTTAAGGAATGTCACCAGCTATCTTGCCCCTTAATTTGGTGACTATAGCTTCTAAAATGTGGGATATATATGTGTTTTATCGATTTGCACATCGAGGGGTATCGATTTGTTGTCGATTTCCCAGGCCCCTGAGGTCGTAGAGCCAAATTTAACACCTTATCTGACGAAGGTATGTACCAAAATGTTTGCAAAGTTGCAAAGCTCTAGCCTTAAGGGTGTTGAAAAAGTTGCGTTCAAACGGACGGGCGGACGGACGGACGGACAGACACCTTGACGGACATTGCATAAGCCCAATATAATATAATACTATTGGTATCAAAGTAAAATGACGCGTCTGATTCTTAACCTCAATGGTGGCGTGAAAAAGAGAATATTAAATATTTTGCTTACATGTTGTTAAACATTAACTAATTTATTTTAAATATATTGCTAAAATTTTGTAAAAACTATTGGCGCAGCGAAGCAAGCGAGGGCCTTACTAGTATATACATATGTATGCGGATTACATTTTCTAAAGTTTCTATTTGTTAGTGCGTTTGTTTTTGCACTGAATATACATATATGTATTTGCACTTGCATTTTTTGTTATATAAGTTAACAACACTTATTACAAAAGCTTCAACGTCAAGTCAAGGGCATCCAAAATGCACCTTAACAAAAACATCAGCATAATAACAGCGCGTGGAAGACATCCGCCACGTGCGCTGTGTCAGCAGATTCCACAAGGCACCTGCATGGGAATAACAACCTGCGCAAACACCACCGTGGGACCGAACCTGGATACCCGACACCTAGCGACAACGGCAGCAGCAGCGACAGCAGCGACGACGGCAGCAGCAGCAGCGACAACGGCAACAGCAGCGACAGCAGCGACAACGGCGACAGCAGCGACGGCGAAGCGGGATTTAGTATAAAACCAAATTGTAATTATTGTAAGACTTCAGTTCGAAAAAGAATAAATAAGAACAACAGTTTTTTTTAAAAAAAACCTTAACAGTTTTCTTAATTGGCGCCCGAGCGGGGACCGGTTTTGTCCTAACGAAGAATATCGTGTCGCGTACCAGTGCCGTAAAAAGTCACATAGTGTATACTCCGAAAAGTGCCTTAAAAAAAGCCACACCGCGAGTGCGATTTAAAAGGAGCCGACTCCTTTCACGAATTTCTTCAAAGACAGAACCGGCCGTCTACCGTCGACGGATCTGTTAGAAAAAGATTCACAGATCACCACGCAAACAAGTGTTCCCCAGGATCCGAAGTAACCTGTCGCACAGCCGCAGGACAAAAGGGAAGCAATCCGAAGGACCAGCGCGGGAGAGTCGCCGGATGTTCTACATATTGTAAGATTATTATTTAAGTGATTAAAACATATAGAAAATAAGAAAAAGAATTGAATTGACATAGTTAAAAATTAAAAAAAAAAAAAAAGGAATATATATTTTTAAGTTATCTTCAACATATTGCCAATCTATAATAGTTAAGTGACCCCCAAAGAAAATAAAAGCTTGCGCTTTGATAATTACTGTGAAAAATTCCGAATCGTGTTGTAGTTTAGATCATTGTGGTCCGCTTAATTGAAATCTAAATCTCACAGTTTCGTTAACAACATGCCAGACGGTATAGTAGACGCCATGGCAAACTTAGGAATAGATGAGGGCACAGGCCAGGCAACGGGCGGACAACCGGTTACTAGTACTCCAGTTACAAGTCCCGCCCTACGAACAGTCATAATGAATATGATAAGAGAAACATTGCAAGACAATGTAAACCCAAACTTCGGACATGAGAACCTCCGTGACATTCCATTCGTTAGACCCAGAGTGGGTGAGGATCAAGAAAAAATACCAGAAATAGCAAGGTTAATCAGAGAGTTCTCAGGGGATAGAACCACGTTCAATTCTTGGAAAAAGAATGTCGAACGAATTATGAGTATCTATGCAGGACAAGAACATTCTTATAAATATTACGTGATGACTTTATCTGTTCGTAACAAAGTAATTGGTGAAGCCGATGCAGTCTTAGAATCATACAACACCCCAATGAATTGGAAACCTATTTCCAAATGCCTGACTGACTGCACACTACGCCGATAAACGAGATTTAAAGACACTCGAATATCAAATGTTCTCCCTTAAACAAGGGCGTATGACAATAAGCGAATTCTATCAGGCGGTCTATCACCAATTATCACTGATCCTAAACCAAATAGGAGCACAAGAAGAATCTCCAGAGACTATTAGAGCTTTAACCGACAACTATCGAGGTAAAGCTTTAGATACGTTTATAAGAGGTTTAAATGGGGATCTGCCAAGACTATTGGCCATCAAAGAGCCAAGGGATATAAGCCATGCTCTTCACTTATGTAGTCTAGTTGAGAATCAAGAACAACGAAATTCTTTTGTGCCTAGAATAGTGCAACAACCCCCACCTTTGCCACCTAGACAAACAGCGATAAGATTCGCGGCACAAAGACCCTTACAGAGCATAAATCAGGGGAGAAATTTCGATCCTAGACTTTATTATAATCCACGACCCGGTAATTATCAACATCAAGTACCCAAGACAGGGTCATTCCCTAGCAATCCAATTTCCCAACCTACGAGGCCTCAATTCGCTTATCAACAGCAACCGCCTGTCCAAGGCCAACAATACGCTGCGCCTCCTAGACCATTCGGTCCAAAACCAGAGCACAAGCCAGAACCTATGGAAGTAGATCATTCTATTCGATCAAGAAACCTCAATTACATGAACAGGATGCAATGTAATGATTTAGCAGGAAAACGTCCTCCACCGCAAGGTCAACCAGGACCACTTCAAAAGCATCAGAGGCAGTTTTATGTTTACGACAGGCGAACTAGAGCCAGTTACAGAAGAACAACAATATGACGCACTAGCAGAGGAATCTGCACAGGCCTATCTAGAGTATCTAGAGCATATAGGAGCAGACGGCTTATCAGAGGCCGCGCCATACGAAATCGATAACGAGCAAGCCACAGAATTAGTAGACACTGCCGACATTCATTTTTTAGACTAAACAGTTCCTCGTTACCTTATTTTGACTGTAGAACGAGGGACGGAAAGATATTTAAATTTCTAATAGATACAGGATCAAATCAAAATTATATTCAAACCAATTTAGTACCAAAACCTAAACTTAACGAAAACTCATTTTTTGCAAACTCTGTCGGTGGAAAGACAAAAATAACTCATCATACTTATCTTAGCTTATTCAAGCGCGACCAAGAACCGATCAAATTCTTTATACTCCCAACCTTAAAAACGTTTCATGGGATATTGGGTAATGATACCCTCAAACAGCTTAACGCTGTCATAGACGTTCGAAATAATGTATTGGTAATAGATGGGAATTACAGAATAAACATCAAGCAATTGGCTACTCAAGCAGTTAATAATATTAAGGTCAGGGCTGAGCACATGTCAGTAGAACAAAAAGAAGTCATGAATCGGTTGACCAAGACGCATGTAGAGCTATTTGCCGAACCCGACGAAAAGTTAACTTACACAACAGTAGTAACCGGTGAAATAAGAACCACGTCAGACACACCAATATACAGTAAACATTATCAGTGCCCTGTTGTTTCTTTAAAAGCGGAAGTAGAGAAACAAATAGACCAGTTATTACGAGATGGCATAATAAGACCTTCAAGGTCACCGTACAACGCACCAGTGTGGATGGTGCCGAAAAAACAAGACGCTTCAGGGCAGAGAAAATTTAGGTTAGTAATAGACTACCGAAAACTCAATAAAGTCACTATATCGGATCGATACCCGATACCGGATATTGGGGATATCATAGCGCAACTGGGTGACAACAAATATTTTTCCGTGCTGGATCTGAAAAGTGGGTTTCACCAAATTCCTCTCAAAGAAAAAGATATAGAGAAAACCGCTTTTTCAGTAAATGGTGAGAAATTCGAGTTCACAAGGTTACCTTTTGGTCTCAAGAACTCCCCATCAATATTTCAAAGGGCCCTAGACGATATTCTAAGGGACCACGTCGGTAAGAGATGTTACGTTTACATCGACGACATCATAGTTTTTAGTAAATCGGAAAAAGAACATGCCGAAAACCTAGAGAAAATCTTCTCTACTCTTTCCGAAGCGAACATGAAGGTCCAAATCGACAAATGCGAGTTCTTCCGAACAGAAGTCGATTTCCTAGGTTTTACAATTTCAGCTAATGGGGTTAAAACCAATGTCGAAAAAGTAAAAGCAATACAGCAATTCCCAGAGCCTAAAACGTTAAAAAACTTGAGAAGTTTTTTAGGGCTTAGTAACTATTACAGACGTTTCATCTGTGACTACGCCAAGATAGCGAAACCACTTTCCAATCTACTTAGGGGAGAAAATGGGCGTTTATCAAAAAATGTTTCTAGTAAAATAGCGATCTCCTTAGACCAAAGTGCCGTAGAAGCTTTTCAAAAGATAAAAAACACATTAGCTTCAGAAGACGTAATACTAGCTTACCCCGATTTTAAAAAAGAGTTCCATCTCACTACGGACGCTTCGAATTACGCCATTGGCGCAGTTCTGGAACAGAACGGGAGACCAATCACATTTATTTCGCGTACGCTTACAAGAACCGAGGAAAATTATGCCGCAAATGAAAAGGAAATGCTGGCAATAGTATGGGCATTGTATACTCTACGCATGTACCTTTACGGTACTTCTAAAGTAATTATCTATACCGACCATCAACCATTGACATTTGCTCTGAGCAACAAAAACCACAATGGTAAACTCAAAAGGTGGAAAAGCTACCTGGAAGAGTATAACCATGAACTCCACTATAAACCAGGCACATCAAACGTAGTGGCCGATGCGCTCTCAAGAAACCCCACAGATACGCAGATAAACACCACAACTGCATCGATACATAGTGATGAAAGTTCATCACACAACTTAATACCGGCCATGGAAGTACCAATCAATGTATTCAAGAATCAACTTTTTCTGTTAACATCCGAAGAGGAATCATATAGATTCGAAATACCCTTCCCACAGTACCACAGACACATCGTCAAAAAGAGAACCTATACAGAGTCCGATTTAATAAATATACTCAAGGAAAGATTAGACCCAAAATTAATTAATGGATTATTTACCTCCGAGAGTATAATGGGAAAAATACAGAATATATTCCCCACTCACTTTAGTAACTATAAAGTAAGGTATACTCAGAAAAAAGTAACGGACGTACCGTTAGAAGGAGAACAGAATGAGATAATCACAAAAGAACATATTAGAGCTCATAGAAATCCGACAGAAAGTAAAGCCCAAATACTAAATAATTTCTTTTTCCCTGGGTTAAGTAAAAAAGTTATCGCAATGGCTAAACAGTGCGAAACTTGTAAGCTATCAAAATACGATAGGCACCCACAATCAGGCGAAATACAAAAGACGCCAATTCCCACTTACCCTGGTCAAATCATACACATAGATTTGTACACCACAGAAAAAAAGTTAGTCCTGACGGCAATAGACAAATTTTCTAAATACGCACAAATAAAGATAGTTAGGTCAAAGGCGTCAGAGGACCTAAAAATTCCTCTCAGAGAAATCATGATAGCTTTTGGAATGCCACAATCGGTTGTCATGGATAACGAAAAAGCTATGAACTCAGCAACGATCAAGTTCTTACTTAAAGATCAACTGAAAGCTACAGTCTATACGACACCCCCATACGCTTCCACAAGCAATGGACAGATTGAGCGATTCCATTCGACAATGACCGAAATTATGAGATGTCTTAAAAAAGATGACGATACAGCTGGTTTCGAAGATTTAATCTTTAAAGCCGTACAAGAGTACAACCAGACAATCCATTCCACCACCAAGAAAAAACCCATAGATTTATTTTTCTCAAACATAACATTAGACCCACAGGAACTAAAGAAAACCAGAGAACATAATAGTAACAAAATTAAAGAAAAACAGGAAAAAGATCTGACATTCCATAACAAAAAGAGAAGGGCAATGGTTGAATATAAAGAAGGGGATATAATCTACGTCAGAATATATAAACGGCTGGGTTCAAAGTTGACGCCGAAGTATAAGAAAGAAAAAGTCGCAATAGATCAAAATACGACAGTCAAAACACAATCAGGAAAAATAGTTCACAAAAATAACATTAAATCTTAATGTCCATCCATCCACAGGTTATTCGTACCACTATGCCATGGGTTGGCAACAATCCTTGACTACTCTCACTCGCAGTTAATTCCCATAAAAACAGGAATTGCAGCAGTGCAGAATAGCGAATTTAGAATTATTCATGTCTTTGACATGGAAGAGTACGAAACCGCCACTTGGAAACTAGAAGAAGCCGTACTAAATGTGAGCCGCGAACACCAGTTGTACCCTTTTTTAGAATACGAGTTGAAAACAATAAAAAGCGATTTACTTAGACTTAGGCCACCCAAAAGGGCGATCAGGTCTAAAGATGCGTTAGGGACAGCATGGAAGTGGTTGGCCGGCACGCCGGACAAAAGTGATCATGAGATTCTAATAGCAAAAATCAATGAGCAACTAGTGAACAACAATAGACAAGTAATTATCAATAAAGCCCTAAGCAATAGAATGACTGAAATAAGCAAAATCACTAATGCCATCCTCAAATCAACTCAAGAAGATAAATTATTAAAAGAAGAGGCAACAGCCGTTCTTAGATTCAAATTACAAATTTTTAAAGAGGATTTAACAAATTTAATACACGCACTAAACTGGGCCAAAACTAATACTGTTAACTCTATTATATTATCAGAAGCAGAGGTTACTAAAGTAGAAGAAATATTAGAGAACGAGGAAGGCATGTTTATCAATGTGGAAGAATTATTAGAATTTGCAAAGATAAAAATAGCCACAAACGGCAAAAACCTACTTTACATGATAAACATACCTTTAATCGGAAAAGAACCCTGCTTCTCGATGATCATAAAACCAGTCAAACAAGACAATGTTATTTACGAAATAAAATACTAAAATATTCTAATGTGCAACAAAACTGTGTACGCCCAAATACAGAAGTGTGAAACACATAGCGATAAAACAATTTGTAATAGAAATAATATCCTAAATTTAAGTAACAACACCTGTATAACGCCACTTTTGCAAAACCGAAAACCATATTGTAAATCCATAAATAACCAACACATCCCAGACCACGAAGAATTAGTTGCCGGTATGATACTGTTAAATGACTACGAGGGAAAAATACGCATAGACGAGGATGAGATGGAACTCCAGGGAACTTATCTAATACAATTCCAGAACAGCACAATAAGGATCGCAGAGGACGAATATAAAGTTAGAGAAGCGGTATACGCAGAAGCGACTCCCCCACTTTTCCAAATGTTGGCAGAAAACAGCAAGATCGACGAAATATTGTCTCTACAAATGCTCAGGGAGATCAACATCAACAACACAAAAAAACTAGAGATGTTGAAAAAGGCAAACTTTAACACGACAACTATTAGCCTGTCACTCTCTGGACTCTTGATGTTCACATTGGTCACAATCGCAATGTGGAAAGTGTGTCAAAAATCAGTCAAAACACCATCAGACGAAACTAATGGAGAACGTAAAGAAACAAGTTCGTCCGACAACAAAATACAACAGCGCTTTTACATCGCGACCGAGGACGTCCGCGTTTAAAGGGGGAGGAGTTAACAACACTTATTACAAAAGATTCAACGTCAAGTCAAGGGCATCCAAAATGCACCTTAACAAAAACATCAGCATAATAACAGCGCGTGGAAGACATCCGCCACGTGCGCTGTGTCAGCAGATTCCACAAGGCACCTGCATGGGAATAACAACCTGCGCAAACAGCACCGTGGGACCGAACCTGGATACCCGACACCTAGCGACAACGGCAGCAGCAGCGACAGCAGCGACGACGGCAGCAGCAGCAACAGCAGCGACAACGGCAGCAGCAGCGACAGCAGCGACAACGGCGACAGCAGCGACGGCGAAGCGGGATTTAGTATAAAACCAAATTGTAATTATTGTAAGACTTCAGTTCGAAAAAAGACTAAATAAGAACAACAGTTTTTTTTATAAAAAAACCTTAACAGTTTTCTTAATTTATATATGTACAAACAAAAGAATGTTAAATGTTCGTACATACATGTGTATGTATGTACATATGTACATGCGTGCATTTGCAGTACCAACCAAAGTTACAAATGTCATCTCGGAACGTATATCAAAACAACAATGGCAATAGGTATTTGGGTTTGTGTGTTAAGTTTTGTTTGATAATTAGCAAGTATGTAGGTAAAACCACTCCCGTAACATATTCTGGTGTACAAAACCAAGTTATGTTTTAATTGTTTTGTTTTAAATCAATGACACAAACAAAAAAAAGGATTGCGATCCCAACAACAACACTTACTTACAACAACAACAAACGCTACTTGATTCGAAAATCAATTGTCATAGGCACAAAGAAGAAAAGAAAAAAACTCATGTGTATATATGTATATGTACAAAACAATGAAAAATGTACATACATACATGTACAAAACAATGAAAAGAATGTTATTTTAAGTTAAATAAAAAAAATATGTATTCATACATAATTGAGCATAAAAAGGCTTAAATGACTTTTATTAAGAATTTTTTTATCATTTTTAGTTATCATTCTTACTGTAGTAGTCTGTTAGTTTTTTTTTTTTTTTTTTTTAAATTAGACTGAACATTGTCTTTACGGAGCTCCAAAAAATTATCCGTGTGCTTACTATTATGCGTCTCACTATTTTTGCACCATTTAAGCAAATTATTATTATTAAATTATTTGTTTGGTGAATCCCCTTTTTATATGCAATTCGTTAAAAGGCAAACCTAAATAATAATTCACGTAAAAAAAAACGCTCCGAAATTAGAACTGAGGTAAAGTGATAAATTCAGGACATGTTTTGTATGGGAGGTACCCGAAGGAGTAGTCCAAATTAAAATCCCTTTCTTGGTGCTCACTTTCAACCTGAATGGAATATTTTGTGAAAATTTCAGCCGTCTAGCTCTTATCGTTTAGGCTGTGGGTCTCTCAACAATCATTCAGTCGGTCAGTCAGTCAGGACTAACTATTTTATATATATAGACTAGCTTACCTAGCCACGCGTTGTAGCGTGGCTTATTTTTGTTCAAGTTCCTGAGGTTACATTTTTATACTTTGATACCAAAGGTATCATAGTATATTGGGTTTGTGCAATGTCCGTCATGGTGTCTGTCCGTCTGTCCGCATGAACGCAACTTTTTTCGACACCCTTAAAGCTTGAGCCTTGCAACTTTGCAAATGTCTCGGTACATGCCTTTGTCAGACAAAGTGTAAAATTTTGGGCTCTACGACCTAAGAGGGCCTGGGAAATCGATAACAAGTCGATACACCTCGATGTGCAAATCGATAAAACACATATATATCACACATTTTAGCAGCTAGGGTCACCAAATTTGGGGGCAAGATAGCCGGTGGCATTCCCTTAAAAAACTGCATCAAAAGTTTGGATGCCACGCCCCCAAATAACGGGCCATGCTCCGCCGCCCTAAAAACACCCGAAATGCATGTAGCTTCGCCAGTTTTTAAGCTAGTCACCAAATTTGTTGAGCATATTGTTAGTGACATCCGTAACAGATGTGCATCATGATTCCACGCCTACTTATACCGCCCACGTCTGTATCTTTCTCAGTTTTTGCGCAAGAGTCTCCAAATTTTGTAGGGGGATACAGGGTGCCATCCGCTGATATTCATCACATATTTGGATATCACGCCTGATATTTATACCCAAAACCCCCAAATATTAATATTTGCACACAGAATCCTTAATACAGCTATGTAAACTTGTATCATAGTATATCGCAGTCGGTTGCGTCCGACTGCAACGTTTTTAGTTTTTTCGGTTGCATTTGACTAAAATTAATAAATGCCCTGGGTGGGCACAGAATTTGCAATTGTGAGCACTACAACAACATCTACAACAAACACAACTTTTGAAGTCATAAATTAAAGGAAAATGAACACTTTCATTACTCTGTTCGTCACCACAAAAAAAAACCGGCTCTTGTTGTGCTTTCCAACGAAAAAAAAACTATGCACTAAGAGAAATTCATTAGTTTTTCAAAATCTAATGTTTCTTTACCTATTAATCACTTCAAAACAAACTATACTTTTTTACACAGTGTACAAAATGATTGTGAGGTCGTAAATTTTTACAAATGAACACTTATGACCCTACAATTGGGGGTCGTAAATTTTTACAAATAAACATTTTTATGACCCTACGTTTGACAGTCAAATCTCGATCAATTGCTGTGTGTTTGTTATTTTGTTTTATTGGGGGTCATAATCACTTGCTCGCGGCGTCAAAAGTTGTTGTAGCAAAAAAAAACGGATTGAGTAGTCTGTATAACGTGTGCAAAGGGCTGCCCATCGCGGATTTAAAGCCATATGATATCAAAAGTTTCTGTTTTTATTTTTTATTTTTTTTGCGTTTTAACCTCAGAGCTTTGCGACTGGGTAAACCAATTTTTTTTTTTTTTTTTTATTTGTCTAGTTCTGACAATGGTTTAATAGCCATAGCTCTTAAATTTGCATATTTAGAAAACCTGGCGAGCTCCGTTACGCCACCTCATTCTTTTAAACATTTCGAGAATCGGGATCACTTCCATCGAATAATGCTTTCAGTGGCTGTTGTGGTGTAAGTTATGTATCCAGTTTGACTTTTCCACTTGCGCGGCACAATCCAGCCGGCATAAAGTCGTCATTGGTCCAATATCTTAATTGACATCATCACTGTAGTTTGCAGTGGGATCATATTGGAATGCCAAGCGATTATATGATGCCAATGATCTTCGTGTACTCACGCGTTGTATCAATCGGGCGTTTTCTCTTATTATATTTAGTCTTTCTTCGCTGAAGTTCTGTGTATACACTTGTTGCTGGCTTACATGTCTTGTGCCTCGGCCGATGTTCGCACAACGTCCCCTAGGCATTTTAGACTATAGACAGTGTAGTGGGCAGAATACTACCCCAAACGTTTTTAACTTTCTTAGCATAATAATAACATGTTTTTGCCATGAAAAAGACAAAGCAGTCCCATTGTCTTTGTTAGCGAATCTCGCTCGCAGCTTTTGATCCCGTTCTTTTTGTAAGCATATTTTGGGCTCACCTTTTGTTGCGCTTTTTGTTGTTCAGCATTGGAATTACACCGTTTGAAAGCTCTTGGCTGCTACCAAGCCACGCTGCATTAGACAAAACGTTTTAGGCTTTCGATCTTTTCTGTCTCAGCATTTAAAGAGTCAAGACGTGTGCAAGTTATTTAAATTTAATATAACAATAAAACACGTGATCTGTCTGGACATATATAGACCACCAAATTGGGCAGTGCGACCGAAAACCGACAGTCAGCAGCTCTAATAATTGCACAAAAGATTCGTATTTATTATTGGTAAAGCCTCCATTTAAGTATCGACGGAAAGCGCTCCACGCGCTGTGCGCGTTTTGTTCACGGACACACACACATAGTGTCGACCGCTGCAACTCTATACTGGTACATGGTACAGTGGCACATGGCCATTCCTTAATGTTCAATCAACCGAATCAAGGATCTTCTCTGGAGGTCTGGATTGTGATACTTTGCTGCACGAGTTCGATATAATAGTTGTGACATAACCCTGAAAACTGCAGAGCTCATGTTTTCTTCGTCCCACGGTGCACAGTTTTGAAAGCGTTGGCTAAAACAGTTATATTTGACCAGATGAGAGAAGATTGGCAATGAGAGTAACGCTAAATTGCCCTGCTCTTCTTCGTTCCGCAATTGCGAATTGCTTTCAGATGTTACTTGTATTTGTATTGGAAGTTTATATCGCTGTCATGCAACATTAAAGAAAATTCGGTTAAATATCAAAATTATATAAAATTATAATATTAGTTGGTAAATTGAAATTGTGGAAACTTGTTAATCGAACTATTTGGCAGGACACCTTTTTAATCGATTGACCACACGATTATACATGCATAAATTCAACATTTGACTCCACAGCCGCAGCAGTTCTTTGGTACCAACGGACTCAGCGATGGATTTGTAATTGTGAGTAAACAACAAAAAAGTAAAAGTAGTGTGATTTCTTGTACATGCTTATAAAATATCGTATGGCCATCTTAAAAATGATTTTGCCGAGTAATTCTTATATTTTCGATGAAAACTACATTTATAAGAAAGTTATTTAAATATCTAAAATTGTGTAAGATTATCTTAAAGGCGTGAATAACGTAATGAAACCTAAAAATTGTATAAAATATCTTTTGATTGCGAATAATGATAATTGTTTAAAAATTAATTCTTAAATAAACCTAGTATCGTCATGATCACATCATAATGAAGGAATATAAAGTGTAAACCAAATTAGCTGCAATCTTATTTTCGCTCACAAATTGCTAAGGCAGGGGGGGTATAGAGAGCGTATGAACAACAACATCAAGTTCATACAACTTTAGCATTGGCTATGCTGTATAACTAATCCGACCGATCTTATAATTTACTTTTGATTCGATTTTTGTAGACTTTTAGAGTAGTATCAGTATCATGTGCACTTAAACTTTATTTTTGTGTCCTAAGTGTGCCAACCCCATCCGGCGAGCAATCCACAGAGCGTAGCATAGTGCACACACCCGATTCCCTTTCCCAGGCGAGGCTGTATCGAAAAGACCGACAGCTCAGTTCTACTGCTTATAGACAGAACCCCTATACATAAGACTATTGTGTAAGGGGGACGTTACATAAAAATAATTGGCGTCCAACTCGTGTGGCCTATCGGGGTAGTAAAATATCAGCCACCTCTTACATAAAACTGAACATCTAGTAAGTGAATATTACCCAAATAAAATAAATCAATCAAGGACAAAATTTTGAAACTTATCTATATATATAAAATAGTTTGTCCTAACTGACAGACTGACTGACTGACTGACTGATTGTTGAGAGGCCCACAGCCTAAACGATAAGAGCTAGAAGGCTGAAATTTTCACATAATATTCCATTCAGGTTGAAAGTGAGCACTAAGAAAGCATTTTTAATTTGGACCACTCCTTCGAGTACCTCCTAAACACTTAAGTCCTTTTTTTCTCAACTTTTGTACTAGAGCTATGCTTTAAAATTATTCAATTATTACAAAACTTGGTCAGGACATGGAGGCGTGTAAAAAAATTATGGATTCAAAATTTGGACCCGATCCGACAACTCCTTGGGGCACCTCCCATACACTTATGTTATGGAGCGTGCATATCCTACTTCCTAAAAGTATGCCACACATTTTATTATTTGCAAACCAATGTAGCCAATGCAGTAACCTTTAGATATTCAGGTGCGTGAACTTGCTAGCAAGCTAATCTATATATATAAAATAGTTTGTCCTAACTGACTGACTGATTGTTGAGAGGCCCACAGCCTAAACGAGCACTAAGAAAGGATTTTTAATTTGGACCACTCCTTCGAGTACCTCCTGAACACCTAAGTCCTTTTTTTTCTCAACTTTTGTACTAGAGCTATGCTTTTAAATTAATTAATTATTACGAAACTTGGTCAGGACAAGCTGTGAGTTTCAACGTTTTGTTTTTTTGTTATTTCTTATTTGTTTTTTATAACGAGCCATTTGCGCGAAAATAATTAATCTTGAACATCTTTGTATAGTGGTTGATTTGCTTACTTGCTGCTTATGTAACTCAGACGTAACGTCGTACCACACAAACATTGTTGATATACATTTTCGACCAATTAAGCAAAGCACATATGTAAGTTTGTATGTATTTGTAACGTATGTGGGTTTTGGGTATAAAAAGGCGGTCAGAAGGAGTAGGCGCGACATTCAAATTTGTGATGCATATCTGTGGCGGATGGTACCTTCTATCTCCTAATCAAGTTTGGAGAGTCTAGCGCAAAAACTGAGAAAGATATTTCGGTGGGCGGTATAAGTGGGTGGGCATCCAATATTGCACATTTGTTACGGATGTCACTAGCAATGTTTCCAAGTTTGGTGACTCTAGCGCAAAATCTGGGAAAGATATAGAAATTTCAGATTTTACGAGTTGGGTGGAAAAGGTGGGCGTGGCGTATAAAACTTTGATGTAGATCGGCTACGGATGTCGCTAACAATGTTCATACCAAATTTTAAGAGCCTAGGTCGAAAACTGAGAGAGATATAGCGGTGGGCGGTATAAGTTGGCGTGGCATCCAAAATTTGTATGCACACCAGTTACGGATGTCACTACCAATATTCATACCGAATTTGGTGAATCTAGCTTAAAAACTGGCGAAGATACATGCCTTCCGGTTTTAGGGCGCTGGGGCATGTCCCGTTGTTTGGGAGCGTGGAATCCAAAGTTTTCATGCATATCTGTGTCAAATGTCAGCATCCACCTTCATGTCAATTTTGGTGCCTATAGCTTGAAAACTGTAGAAGATACAGGCATTTTTGTTTATAATTGGAGCGGGACTGGGGGCGGAATAGGTGGCCGTAGCATCCGTGGCTGGGGGCGGAAGAGGTGGACGTGGCATCCAAACTTTCGATGCAGTTTTTGAGGAATGTCATCGGCTATCTTGCCCACAAATTTGGTGACTCTAGCTGCTAAAATGTGAGATATATATATATGTGTTTCATCGATTTGCACTTTGAGGTTTCGATTTGTTATCGATTTCCCAGGCCCCTGAGGTCGTAGAGCCAAATTTAACACTTTTTCTGACGAAGGTATGTACCAAAATATTTGCAAAGTTGCAAAGCTCTAGCTTCCAGCGTGTTGAAAAAAGTTGCGTTCAAACGGACGGACGGGCGGACGGACGGACAGACACCTTGACGGGCATTGCATAAACCCAATATAATATAATACCTTTGGTATCAAAGTATAAAGACGCGTCTGATTCTCAACCTCAATGGTGGCGTGAAAAAGAGAATATTTAATACTTTGCTAATATGTTATTAAACATTAACTAATTTATTTATTTTATATGTATTGCTAAAATTTTGTAAAAACTATCGGCGTAGCGAAGCAAGCGGGGCACTTACTAGTAATATATATATAATTCTAAAGAGGAAAGACTATGTGGAGTAACTAAATTATAAATTTTTGCCTTGAGGACCACACAATATCCAGCTCTGTTTAACCATCCTTACACAACTTTTGTTTTCGGAATTGTATTGAGTTCTTATGATTTAGTATGCGAGTATTTCGATTCTAGAAATTGAGAAGCGAATCATGTTTTTGGTTTGATCTCCCAGAGGAGATTATTCACAAACTTAGACTTGAGACATACAGTTCAAATTAAATAATTTCTTATATCTATTTGTTATTTGAGTAGGTAAAGCCTTGTAGATCCATTAAAAGAATTGCGATAGCTATTCATTATTTTGGCTAGGTCGACTTTAATAGGACTTCATTTCTTTTACCATCTCAACTCATTAGTCAATTATATTGTTTTGTGGTTGCTGTGAAATACAAGTCTTAGATGGAAATTTGAGGTCTTGTCCAGTACGCATAGGACTCTACAGTTAGACTAAAGGTTAGGTTAGGTTAGAGCGGTAGTGAGAGGAAAAGACCCCCCACTCACGTAGGCCAGAGTTGGCCCGTTGTGGTACCGCGTTTGGTTTGCGTCCAAAACCGTCTACTTAGACGCAGAGTGTGTAACACCGCTTTCAAGGGCGTGGTCCCAGCCCGAGGCTCTTATAAAAGACAGGATATTTTTCGGGCTTATATCCGCTAGTTGGGAGAGGTCCGTTAAGAAAAAGGAGCCGAGGTGGCGATTTCTGGTCTTGCAGAGTGCCGGACAGTCGCAGAAAAGGTGGGAAACCGTTTCCTCCTCTCGACAGCTTCTGCAGAAATCATTGAAAAGGGCTAGAAGTCTCCCTGTGTGAGTCCCTACTAGCCAATGTCCCGTAATTGCCCTTATTACAGCAGCACAGCCTAATCTGTTTAAGTTGATTAGGCCAGAAGAACGCTTTCTACAGCGCGTTGGCCAGGTTTGCCTAGCAACCCTAGCCGTTGCATTATTGAGTTGCCACCTTTTATTAGCTTCAAGTTCAAAATGTGAAAGAACTCTTAGCATACAGCTGGCCATGGGAATACCCATGCCCTCCTTGTCTGTGAGGAGAGGCAAAGTAGTTCCATGCCTTGCCAGCTCGTCCGCCTTACAATTGCCCTCGATGCCCTCATGTCCGGGCAACCAAATTAGGTAAAGCTCGAACTGCTCAGCCATCTCTTGAAGAGATTTGCGGCAGTTTGTGACGGATATCGAGTTTGATGATATCGAATGAAGGGCTTTCATAGCCGCCTGGCTATTAGAGAAGATGCATATGTTTTCTGCTGAGCACTCTTTTTCAGCGAGGCATAGAAGTGCCTCCTGTATTGCAGTCATTTCGGCTTGGAAGACACTGCAATGATCAGAGAGGCTAAAAGATTTTTACTAATGGATAGCTCTTCGCAAAAGACGCCTCCCCCAACTCGGTCGTCTAGCTTAGAGCCATCCGTGAAGATTCTGATAGAGTTTGTCGGCCCTGGAGTGCCTAAGAACCAGTTTTCCCTTGGGGGGATAATTACTTTAAAAGTAGTTCTAGGGAATTCCTGAGGACAGCAGTAGTCCGTGTTTGAGGGGATAAGTTGGTTTCCCACAAGGATATTGGAGTGACCGTAGGTCATTTCGGGCCACTGTTTTGTTTCCCTCATGCGTAGGGCAGAGAGAGTTGCTACTAACTTCCCCATTTGGTCGATTGGTAGAAGGTTTAGAATGTTGTCTAGAGTCTTAGTTGGGGTCGTTCTGAGAGCTCCTGTTGTTGTCAGTCCTGCGGCGCGCTGCACTTTGCCGAGCTTATGGACTGTTGTTTTCTTTGACAGTGCTGGCCACCATACTGATACTCCGTACAGCAGTCCAATAGACTTTTTGCAGGTATATAGAGCGACCGAGGCTTTCTTAACACGTTCCTCTGTATTGAGATTCCAGTCTAGTTTACTATCTAAAGTGAGTCCTAAGTATTTGGCCGATTTGCTAAAAGCAAGTTCCACCCCGTTTAGTGTTGGAGGTTTGAGTGGAGGAATCTTATATTTCCTAGTAAATAGGACTAAATCAGTTTTAGCTGGGTTTGGTCCGAGACCCTTTGACGTGGTCCAGGTGGACAGGGTTCGAAGTGCAGTGGTCATACATTCGCACAGTGTTTGGGGGTATTTTCCCGAGAAAGCAATAGCGACATCGTCTGCATAGGTGATCACCTTGCCGCCCCTACCCTCCATGGAGCGCAGCAGACTGTTGACTGCCACATTCCATAGGAGAGGGGAGAGGACACCTCCTTGTGGGGTGCCTCTACTTACGAACCTGGAGATAGTCGAGGACCCCCAAGTGGATCTGACGATTCTTCGTTTGAGAAGTTGATCAATCAGATCCACGATGCGATGCTCGACCCCCAAATTCGATAGCGCCTCGGTGATCGCCTCTGGTACAACGTTATTAAACGCGCCCTCTATGTCTAGGAAGGCTATGAGACAATACTCTCTTCAGTAGAGAGCCTTTTCAACTGTAGAGACAACAGCGTGAAGCGCTGTCTCGGTTGATTTACCTTTCTGGTAAGCATGTTGTGCTTGAGAGAAATGATCTGTCTTGATCGAGCTTATGATGTGTAAGCCCAAAACCCTTTCTAGCGTTTTAAGTAGAAAGGTTGACAGGCTGATAGGGCGGAAATCCTTCGGGGTCGTATGTGAGGCTTTACCCGCTTTTGGAATGAAGACGACTTTGGATTCCAGCCATGTCTTGGGAATCAAGCCTGTCGCTAGGATATCTTTAAAGATTTTATGAAGCCAGTTAACGGCAGTTGCCCCTGCTTGCTGCAATTGGGCTGGAATGATGCCGTCAGGTCCTGGTGATTTGAAGGGCGAGAAACTTTGTATAGCCCATGTGATGATTTCTTTGGAGAGAAAATCGGTCGCTAAGTGCCCTTGAAATTCTCTGGCTAAGACAAGTGGTGACTCGACTGAGCAACCGGGAAAGTGGGTTTCCATAAGAAGTTCTAGAGATTTCGAACTGGTCGTTGTCCACGAGTCGTCTGGTTTCTTAAGGAACCCAACGGTTGTCTGAGTACAGGAGAGAAGCTTTCTGAGCCTTGCGGCATCAGTAGTGTTTTCAATTGAGGAGCAGAAGTTTTTCCACGAAAGGCGTTTAGCCTGTCTAAGTCTCTTTTTAAAAGTTGCAAGGCTGGCTTTGTAGAGATCCCAAGATTGGTCGTCTCCACTTTGCTTTGCATAATTGAAGAGCTTACGTGATGTCTTACGAAGCTCACCTATTTCCGGGGACCACCATGGTGGTTTTGTTTTTCCTCTTGGTTTACTCAGGGGACATGACATGTTGAGGGCGGCCATGCATGCCTCCGTGAGTTTCTGAGTGAGCATCTCTGTATGCTCAGGGGATGGGAGTCCCGAAGGAGGCTGTTCGGGAATTAGTCTCCCAATTTGGGCTTTTAAAACGGTCCAGTTTGTACGTTTGTAATTTTTGCACCATTTTGGCTTTGGTGTATCAAGGGAGAATTCTATATCTATATACCTATGGTCAGAGAACGAATGTTCATCAAGCACCCTCCATCTAATGAGTCTTTGATGGAGGGACGCCGTTGCAAGCGTCATGTCTAAGACTTCTTGCCTATTTCTAGTAATAAAGGTAGGGTCGTTACCTATATTGCAGATGTTGAGGTTGGTGGACAGGATATAGTTAAAGAGTGACTCACCCCCTTCGTTTATGTCAGTGCTGCCCCACTGATGGTGATGTGCGTTGGCATCGCATCCTATGATGAGCTCCGTGTGGGTCGCCTCGCAGTCGGCGATCAGGCTACGCAGGAGCGTGTGTGGTAGGGGGCCTTGTTGGTCGTGTGCCATATAGCTTGAGCTTAGCTTGACACAGCCCGACTTCAGCTCCAGGCAGGCAGCAGTGTTGTCGCCATTGCTGTAGTTAGAGAGCAGAAAAATATCTAGGTATTTTTTTGCCATAATGCAGGTGCGAACTTTACCTTCGTTGCTGGCTACAAGTAGCTTGTAGTCCTTCGTCCCCAATCCAGAAACCCTGCCACCGCAGACCCAAGGTTCCTGAATGAGGACTATGTCTGCTCCGCATTGGCCTATGCGGAGCAGAAGAGCGGCTGCAGCCGCCTTACAGTGGTGGAGGTTTATCTGTAGAAGTCGTAGTGACATCTTCAGACTTAATCTCCACCACCGTACGCTCCGCTTCTTCTTCTGTGTCCGTGTCGGAGAGGCAGATCAGGTTGGCTAACTTGGCCAGCTCGGAGCCCTCCGACTGGTAGCCTGCAAGGTTGTCTCCCTCTTTTTTAATTGCAGATGACTCACCGCCCGTGGCTTGGGCTGGGGTGCCATTTGCAGCGGCGCTGGTTGTTGCATCCTCTTCTCGGTCTGGCGCTACGTCGTCAGCCGAAGATTTGCCGGCCGCGTTCGACCGGTACACCCTTATTACTACGGGTTTAAAACCGTAGTGGGCTGCACCGCTGGATTTGGCCAGTTTCTGCGCCGACTCATCATTTATAATCAGGACCACTTGTCTTGTGGTACCTTCGGACGCCTCCACCTTGGCTACCCTCCAATCGCCGGTGGGCAAGTCAGGGTTGCATAACTGGAAAAGCTTGAGAATCCTTTCGGGATCCTCAGGCTTTGTAGAGATCCAAGCCCTGGCGCGGGGGCGACTGGGTATGTCATTCCAATCGACCGCCTCTAATTTCGCACCAGGGTAGATCTCCCCCAGCATGGCGACGGCTTGCTTATATATGACGGCAGACGCCATATCCTCACAAGCTATCGCTTTTATACATCCCTGATGCTAACCGGCGTCAGAGCAGCGTGGTGGTGGTCCTCCGGACTTGATCATGAAGTCGAGTAGCTTCTCTTGGAGCTCACACTCGATTTCCCCCCACCTATGCCGCGGGATCTGGCACTCACTTTGGCCCCTGTCAAGGACCCCAATGAGTACCTTCTCCCTGGCGGCTTCGGCGAAGGACCGGGTGAATGGTTGTGGGCGAGGGGAAGGCCGGATCCGCTTGGCTTGCGGGGCCGTCTCTTCAGCTGAGCGTTGCCGTTTCGGCTTGGCTTTTCCGGAAACGGGCGCTACAGCCGGCTTAAAGTTGGGGAGGACGGTCTTTGCCCACTCCACAAGCTGGGCTCCGTCTGGGGACGCTGGTTGGGCCGTGAGGTTTTGCTGAAGAATATCAGCAGCCCGTTGCCGATCCTTAAAGGATGGCTTGCAAGTTGGAACTGTGGCTGACCCTGAGGCAGTCGCCACAGTCGCGGACCCGGGAGCCGGTGCCGCAAACTTAGGTTGCGGTCGCCGCAACCTTAGGTTGCGGTCGCCGCGCTCCAGGAGCTGTTACCGGTCGACGCCCAGGGTAGAGGGACGACTGTCTTTGTCGCCTCCAGCTTGCCCCCTTAGCAACATTTCGCATGCCTGCTGGCGTACCAGGCTTAGAAGTGGAGGTGCTCGCACCTGAAGTGGCCGTTGCTATTTTCTTGTCGTCTGCTGGCTTACCAGACGTATTTAAGGTGTTGCCACCCGAAGAGGGATTGTCATCTCCCACCGAGGTTTTGAGTGTCTCGGACACTGATTTTAAATTGTTATTTGAGGTCTTATTTTGGTCCCACAAGTAGAAGGGAAGGACGGTCACCCGCGACATAGCCCGAGTATCGCGGGAAGCCTGATTGAAACTGGAGGTCGGCAGGTATCCAGAGTTCGCAAAGTAGAGACCGAGCAACTCCTCGGCCGCGAGTCCCTCGGCACAATGCTATTCACCTTGGACTGGGGTAATTTTATAGAATGTTCTTCTCTCGCCCGACTACAATTCGTCAGCACCCTTGGCAGAGACATGACCGTACCAAGGGCCTGCTTCCAGCCGCCCTCAAGAGGAGAGTATAGTCGCACTACCAATTGTAAGCTCCAAGGACGGCACGCACTGCGAGGGTGGCAACATACATATTGTCGGTATATATGTGCCTCCCCGAAGTTGCGCGTTGTTTCCCTTGTTGCTTCAATCGGCTGACGGCCTAAACAGTTAGACTATACAATAGACACATTCTTTAAAATAGGTTAGGATGCAGAAGCCAAATGCTTTTAACACTTACCAATATTCTTTCATTATGTATGGAGAATGACGATCTTTTTTTTGAATAAGTAAAAACCTTAATATATATAAGATACCATTACAACACAGCATCACTGAAAACCGACCTACTCCAGAACTGGAGCAGGCTAAAATATGCGTAATTTGTAACGATAACATAACAACATACCAGATTACAGTAACAACTTCTTGCAATCATGAGTTTAATAGCAATTGTCTAGTTGAGAGATTCAAGGAGTCATCTAACTGTCCAACCTGTCATGTAATATGCACAGCTGAGCCATTTAGCAACCCGAGTCTAGCTGTTGAAACGTTGGAAGCAGAAGAGCGCAACTCTCGAAATGCTAGTAACTTAGATTTTGATTCGTTAGATTTGCTTCTACGAATTGTAGAGCCCAGCGTTCAGCACGTGGAAGAGGTAGAGGAGCTATACCCAAGAGAGGAATGCATACCAGATCCAGAAGTAAGCAAGTAGCGGGCTCAGTAAATGGAAATACTATTCCTAGACATTCTTTCCAACAGGAAATACCAACTTCACCTATAAGTCCTAATGAAATTGCAAGTTATGTGCAGACAGCTATGCAAGCACAACAAAAGATCATGCTAGAAGAACTTACTGCACACATATCATCTTCGTTGTAAACTCAGTTAGCGCAGTTACAATTAAACCATCAAGCATCATCTAGGCAGTCAAATGCAAACAACGGTAATTCAGCTCGACCTGTTGTAAGTTCAAATGTTAGTAGTCCAATCAACACTCTAAAACACGGTAGTGTAGCGTCAAGCCTACCGCCCGATAAGGTTGGAAATATCATCCAAAATTGGCATGTTCGTTTTGATGGAACTAAAAATAAATTATCGGCTAGTAAATTTATTTACCGCGTCCGATCCCTCACAGCTCAAACACTGCGTGGTGAATTTCAAATTATTTGAGACCATTTACATTTGCTTTTAGCAGATAAAGCGTCCGGTTGGTTTTGGCACTTTCATCACAAGCACCCACACTTTAATTGGGAAACGTTTTGTTCCGCTTTTTGTGATAAATATGATGATACGGATAGCGATGTGGATATTTGGAGAAAGATTGCGAAACGTCGTCTAGGCGAAATGGAGTCGTTCGATGTCTATCAGGTAGGCATTGAAGATTTAACCAAGAGGGTTTTACGCTCCATATCCGAATCAGAATTAGATCAGCTTTTAATTGATAATTCAAAAACTCCACTTCGACATGAATTGTTGCATTTGCGTATTCGTACTCTCGATGTTTTACATGAAGAAGTACAGAAACATGAACATTTTTATGGTGAGCTTCGACACTCGTCAAATAAAACTCCGTTTAACTATCGTCGTAATATATCTGAACTTTTACAAGAAGAAGACCAGAACTCAGAAGCAACGATAGCAGGTGTTGTTTGAAACAAAAAAGTATGTTGGAATTGTGACAAAGTTGGTCATCGATACGACGACTGTTTTGAAGTGCGCAGAGTATTTTGTTACGGCTGTGGTACTAAAGATGTATATAAACCACGGTGCGTTAAGTGTAATCTTTCGGAAAACCGGCTAAAGGATGCGCAGACCAATTAGGCGCATCCAAAACCTTACTTAACGAGAGCTCTACTCAAACGGATAGTGAACTAAATTCCTTTCCGCAGTCAAGCTCATCGTTAACCAAATTAGTATTAAATAAGGAAATTATACCATTTCATGTTAGATATGAAAATTACATGAAAGTCAGAGATAGAATTTTTGGAGATCAGCAAAACTTAGAATTGATAAGCAATCCGCTTGAGAAAATTTTGGAAAAATGTCATTGGCACTCGGAAGAGACTAGTATCGTCAATATTTTTCAACTCTGATAATAGATTATATATTGAAATTCAGATTGAAGGTAAAAACCATAAAGCTTTATTAGACTCTGGCGCATCTATAGTTGCATCGGCAGCGAATTGGCTCTTGAATGGCAATCCATTTGTAAAACTCGTCCGTGCTCCGGCAACGTTAAACAGCTGATGGGAGCACTTGTAAAGTAGTAGGGATTTTTACGTCTTCAATAACCTATCGAAATATTACCAAACCTATCAAATTCTTTCTCATACCAGCACTAAAACAAACAGTATACCTAGGCATAGATTTTTGGTCAAGTTTTGGTTTAGTTGACCTAATTTCAAATCCAAAAATATCCGAATTGGATGTAGGAGACTCAGATAATGAAGAAGAGACTTCAAACCTGAATTCTCTTTCATCGGAACAACGGCAGCGATTAGCCGCCGTGATTAAGATTTTTCCATCTTTCGAAATTGAAGGATTAGGTAGAACTAGTGTAATTTCACATTCTATAGATGTAGGGGACTCTAAGCCCATTAAGCAAAGGCATTGGCCAGTGTCACCTGCTCGAGAAAAATTGATGTTTGCTGAAATAGATAATATGTTGGCTTTATATGTTATCGAACCATCTAATAGTGCATGGAGCAGCAATTGTGTAATTGTAGAGAAAAATAACAAGGTACGATTGTGTTTAGACCAGCTATGTCCACAGTTTACCCATTTTGGGTAAATTGACACTTCGTTTCACACTGACACAAGCCGAAGCAAGTCAAGTAACAGCCGAACAACAGCCGAAGTTATTATTTGTTCAGTGTTACGCACACCAATGCACTGACAGCTCTCTCAGCTTGGACATAGCGGGTTTAGACTCACGCGAGGTAAATAAGCATACTCGAAAAGACGCTTATCCTTTATATATCGATGGGATACTCAGTCGCTAGCCTCCTGCTCGTTTTATTTCCGGACTAGACTTGAAGCATAAGTTTAGGCAAATCCCTTTAGAAGAACAGTCACGCCAATACACTGCTTTCACAATACCTAATAGACCATTGTATCAATACAAGGTGATGCCATTCGGCTTAACTAACGCACCGCAAACGATGTGTAGGCTAATGGATCATGTGGTTCCACCTTATCTTCGAAATCGAGTTTTTTTTATCTCGATGACCTTCTCGTACTCTCAGACGATTTTGAATCCCATTTGTTGTTACTGCAGGAGATTGCACTTTGTCTTCGCAAGGCTAATATAACTATTGTTTAAGCCGAAAAGTATGCACCGGCACCTGTAACTCCCCATCCAAGCAGTGTTCTCTTTCCATAACTCTCATGTAGTTATGTTAACCAAAATATTGTAATTATGTTAGGAGCCTGCTGAGCAAGCTCAACAGGCTGTTACATTTAGTATCAATTCAACATTAAAACGAATTACAACCCACACAAAAACCGCGCGTTATTCTTTTAAACCGCTTTCTATCGCATTTTTAATACAAAGGTATTAAAATACTTGTATTGTGTGTGCATCAATTGTTTTCACCCCTCCACGATTTTACATGGTCCCTCGAGCCGGATGATTTGATTTTGGAAACCATCCCTCGCCCCAGCTCCGTTTTTTTTTCTGGCGCCACTTGAGCATACATACGTATGTATGTACATGGACCAAGACCTGTTCTCACAATTTCGTCCAAAAATATAAACGCGTCATATTTATGTGCGTTTTTAATTGTGTCCAACTTCCAGCTTTTGCCCTTTTTGTGAATATATGCATACATACATATATGTATATACATATATTTATAACATAAAAGTGCAGAAGAAACTAACAAGTGTTCTCTCTTAATCCGCCACTACTTGTACCTCCACAACATTAAACGTATTTACATATTTATAACAAGTGATTATACATATATTTGACTTCAAAACGTTAACCTTGGTTTGACCTACTGGCTGTCAAATCAAAGCTCTCATACATACATACATATCCAAATCAACGGTGACACTCAACGCATATGCTGTGGTCACTGACTCCAGCTAGCTGCAGCTGTCCAAGTGTGTTTACCGCTGCACATGTTTTGTATACCCTGCACTTTTGTTGAAACAAGTGGGGTATATGCGTTTCCGAGTCAACTTGCATAATTTCTCAGAGACCCTTCCGCAAGTGGGGTATATCCGTCCGTGCAATACTTTGCTCGATAAGTGTGGCATATCTGACTGCGAGACACTTTGTTAATAAAAATATTATATAAAAAAAAATAATAATAATTTTTTTTGTTGTTCCAAATAAACATTCTCACTGCCTCCAGATGAGTGTGGCATATCCGACTGCGCAACACTTTGTTAAAACAAAAAATAAAAATAATACAATTTTTTTTTTTTTTGTTCCAAATACATTTCCACCTTGTTGTGTGTGAGAAAATATCCGACTGCGCAATACTCTGTTTATATAAAAAAAAAAAAAATAAAATACTAAAAATTTTTATTATTTTATTATTCCACTTATTTTATTATTCCAAATAAACATTTTCACTGCAATATATCCAAATCTGGTATATTTTGTTGTTTATTTTTCCTGGTATTTGTTTTTTTGTTTGTTTTTTATTTACTCCAAATAAAAAACAATTATCCGTGTCCGTTTCCGACATTACCCTAAGCTGGTATTTTGTAGTATTTTTTTGGTATTTTTCTCGGAATTTTCCGTTCTGATGAACAAATAAAGTCCCGCTCATACGCACCACTGTATACCTTTGGATTCTTTGTACCTTGTGTGAACGTTTTCGGCTCCGTAGAGAGCATATTATGTCCGAAGGCTCCAAGCAACAAGAGACACGTCGTCTTTCCGTCCGTCGCTCTTCCTTCCCAGGCGCTCGCAGCTCTTCAGCGCCAAGCGAAAAAGCCAGTTTAAGCTACTCCAAACTTCCGTCTGAATCAGAACAGTCCGCTGTCCAATCCAAATCACTAGCTATCACTCAATCCAAGCTTAAGGCAGAGAGTGTAGCAATTCAAGACAGCGCCCGTGAAACAAGACAAACTTCACAAAAAATAGCTGACAACTCCAAAATGGCGCTGAATGCCTTTATTGCCGTTTCGGACAGATTGAGCCAATTTGAAGCGAGATTTGCAAGCTCAGCAGGCGTATCGCTGTTCACATTACAGGTGCGTCAGGATCAAATCAAATAACGCAAGGCGCCGGGTCCAGCGACGATCTTGCGATTCTAACCAACAAGTATGAGCAAGTATGATGTCCTCCATGCAGGTCCCGTTTTACAATCTGATTTAACTATTCAGATCTTGAAATGGCGTTTTTTCCGTTACGGCTTCAACGCTGACATTACTAAAATGTATCGTCAGATTTTAGTAAAGCCCATCCACACGCCTTTTCAGAGGATCCTCTACCGTAATTCCAACCAAGAGCTTTGTGATTATGAGCTTAATACTGTTACGTTTGGGGTAAATTGCGCGCCATTCCTGGCAATTCGCGTGTTGCAGCAGCTCGCTAAAGACGTATTAGCTAAATTTCCGCGTGCTAGTGACATCATTTCCAACTACATGTATGTTGACGATGTACTAGCAGGAGCACACTCCAAGCAATGCGCGATTTCCAGTATCAAGGAACTCCAAGAAGCTATGGGTACAGCGGGGTTTCCACTTCGCAAGTGGACTTCCAATGAAATGGAGCTGCTTCGCGACATTCCTAAAGACCACCGGTTAAGAGAGGATTTTCTAGAACTTGATGAGGCCAGCGTTGCTAAGACATTAGGGATCCGATGGCAAGCAAACACCGACGAGTTCTTCTTTGCGCCTTCGAACATAGCGACAAAGGGTTCGTTCACAAAACGTGAAGTCTTGTCGGAGATAGCCAAGCTCTTCGATCCAGCGGGATGGCTGGCACCTGTCATCGTTCGCGCGAAGATTTTCATGCAGGAAATCTGGCTTCACGAGCTTGGCTGGGATGATCCGTTGCCGTCTGAATTGGTTCAGCGATGGGAAGAATTCCTCTCCTGTCACCCCCGTCTTGGCGATATTCGAATACCACGATGGGTCGCCTATCAGCCAAAAGCGACCATCCAGATTCATGGCTTCTGAGACGCCTCCCAAAAGGCATATGGAGCAGCGCTGTATGTTCGCGTGGAAGCGGGTCTCCAAGTGTCAGTCCACCTCTTAACGTCCAAGACCAGAGTAGCTCCAGTCAAAACAGTGTCACTGCCGCGACTCGAGCTGTGCGGAGCCGTTCTACTCGCAGAGTTGTCCTCAGCCCTCATCCCTCAAATGCCAGTTGAGAATTGCAAATTGTTTCATTGGACGGATTCAACAATTGTTCTTGCCTGGCTTCGCAAATCTCCATGTTCCTGGACAACGTTCGTCGCCAACCGCATTTCTAAAATCGGCCAAGCAACCGATTGTCAATCGTGGTCTCACGTACGGTCAGAGGACAATCCAGCTGACTTAGCCAGCCGCGGAGTTTCGCCACAGGAGCTGAAGGACAGCCATCTGTGGTGGAATGGACCTGATTGGTTAGGCTTGCCTCAAGAGCAATGGCCAGTCCCAGCTGACTCGTGTCTGGAGACTGACATAGAGCAGCGTCCCATTAAAGTCCACATTGCGGAGCTGTCTCCATCAGATCCTCTTGACCGCTTCTCCGACTTTGGCAGAGCATTACAGGTTCTCGCCTACGTTTTTAGATTTTCCAAACGGTGTTGCAATCCCTCGGTGCTGTTTCCATCTCAGCAACTTCAAAACAGTGAGCTTAAAGAAGCTCAAGAGCAACTCATTGTCTTAACGCAACGCAACTCATACTCAAGGGAGTATAAGTGCCTTTGTGACAAGCATGGCTTGCCACCTTCCAGTTCCATACTCAATTTAAACCCATTCCGTGATCCAAAAGGAATCATGCGAGCTTCCGGTCGAATCAGCAGATCGTGCAATTTAAATTACGATGAACGCCATCCTATTATCCTCCCATACTCTTGTGCGTTTAGTCGTTTACTCGTCCAATTCACGCATCGGATCTCGCTGCATGGCGGAAATCATCTAATGATGCGCCTTATCCGTTCCAAGTACTGGATTCCGAAGCTCAAGAAGCTTATTACATCCATGACCAATTCCTGTCGAGTCTGCGTGGTGTACCGAAAAAGGCTTCAAACGCAGCTCATGGGCTGTTTGCCGGAAGAGAGGTCGACTTTTTCACGCCCTTTTACGCACACTGGTATTGATTTTGCTGGGCCGTTCGACATTAAGAACTATACCGGTCGTGCCTGCCTTATCACCAAAGGCTATGTATGTGTCTTTGTGTGCTTCAGCACAAAGGCAATCCATCTTGAAGCTACATCCGACTTAACTACGGACAAATTCCAAGCAGCGTTTGCTCGTTTTATAGCAAGACGCGGCTGCTCGTCCGAAGTTTACTCCGACAATGGAAAGACGTTTGTTGGAGCCTCGAGAGCCTTTGCTCGAGATTTCCTGGAGGCTACCAAAAAGCAAGTCGAAACAAAGCACAGTCTCTCGTGGCATTTCAATCCGCCAGGTGCGCCTCACATGGGCGGCCTGTGGGAAGTCGGCGTCAAAAGCTTTAAGACGCTATTTTACAAGTCGACCTCATCTTTTAAATACACTTTTGAAGAGCTTTCCACCCTCCTCTCCAAGATTGAAGCCTGCCTTAATTCGAGACCAATCTCCCCCTCTGGCCGAGGACGTGACGGATTTGTTGGCTCTGACTCCAGGGCACTTCTTAGTAGGGGGCCCACTTCTTTCCGTGACGGAGCCAGAGATAGAAGGAAATGCGGCATCAATCCTCAATAGATGGCAGCGACTTAAGGCTCTCAACCAACACTTCTGTTTCCGTTGGAAGGAAGAGTACTTGAAGGAGTTGCACAAAAGAAACAAATGGCAATTACCTGAGAAGAACCTGAAGCAAGGTGACATGGTAATTATCAAGGAGGATAACCTTCCATCACACGAATGGCGCTTGGGACGCGTCAAGGAAACTTACCCGGGACAAGATGACCAGGTCCGAGTGGGCGACGTGCTTACGACCCGCGGAGTTATTAAGAGGCCAGTGGCCAAACTTATCCTCCTTCCACTCCTTTCCGAGTCCAATCCAACTTCTGTGTCAAAATCGTGACTAGTCGTTTCACTAACTAATATGTGTGTTTTATCTTTTTCCAGAACCTCCTCACGACGCAACATGGCACCAACCAAGGCAAAGAAGCAAGCACAGAGGCTGCGTGGCACAGCATCCTTCCGTTGCCGTGTGCGCCGAGGGGTCCACGCCCTAAAAAAGTGCCAGCGCTTCATGCATTTAACTGCAGAGAAGCGTCTCCGGGCAGTGCTTATCAATAAGTACTGTCCTAATTGCCTGGCACACCAGCACTCGGGGCGTTCGTGCAGGAGCGGCGACAAATGCCGCGTTTGTGGTGGTGAGCACCACACCTTGCTCCATCTAGAGGAGGAGAGCTCGCCCCGTTCCTCGTCAACAAGCAGATCGCCCCGTTCCAGATCCAGATCGCCCGTCGTCAGGAGAAGCGCATCGCCCAGGAACCATTCACCCGTCCGAGTGCGTCCATCAACGCCACCCTCAGTTGGAGGGATCACAATTTTGCATACTGTGACGGCTATCGTTGCGGTAGGTGAAAAATCCTTTAGACTGCGAGCCCTGATTGATCCGTGCAGTCGCGTCAGCCGCATTGACGCCTCTTTTGCAAAGGCGTTGGGCCTTTCCGCAACCTGGTTCAATGCGGGTGAACGAGTCACGGCTCGCATAAAATCCATAAGTGGTCCCTTCGACCGAGAGGTGCGTCTGTGCATTGAGGATGATTTCAAATTCCTGACTCCGGACGCGCTGATAGACGAGGCATACCGGAAAGGCGTGGCCAACATTGTCCTAGCAGACGACGGATGGTTTAAGCCATCGCCGGTCAGCTTGGTGCTAGGCGCCGATGTTTACAGCCTGATCATACAGCCAGGAGTGCTTCCAACCGATCACGGCTTAGTGATCCAGAATACCGTATTTGGGTGAATCCTGTCCGGAGTTTACAGTCAGTAAAATCCGCTCCCCCCCCTCCATTCATTTTTTTTGCAATTATATTGCAAGGGGGGCGGAATGTTAAAGCCGAAAAGTGTGCACCGGCACCTGAAACTCCCCATCCAAGCAGTGTTCTCTTTCCATAACTCTCATGTAATTATGTTAACCAAAATATTGTAATTATGTTAACAGCCTGCTGAGCAAGCTCAACAGGCGTACAACCCACACAAAAACCGCGCGTTATTCTTTTAAACCGCTTTCTATCGCATTTTAATACAAAGGTATTAAAAATCCTTATTGTATCGTGAGTGCTGTTCTGTTCACCCCTCCACGATTTTACAACTATTAATGTGAGCTTTCTGCCTGAAAGAGATAAAATATCTCGGATTTATAATTCGAGATGGCCAAATAAAAACAGACCCATTTAAAATTCAAGCAATAAACGATTTTCCCGTTCCAATTACAGTCAGACAACTTATTCGTTTCCTAGGATTAACTGGTTGGTACCGTCGATTACGCTGACTTGAGTTTTCCGTTAACTGCTTTTAAGTGGACTGATGAGGCAAATAATGCATTTCTTGAGTTAAGGAAACGGTTGACAAGCGCACCAATTCTAATATCTCCGAACTTTTCTAAAAGATTTAAATTGCTTTGTGATGCAAGCTCGTATGGACTTGAATGCGTGCTATCACAAGAAAATGACCAAGGTATAGAAATGCCAATTTATGTCGGTAAAGCTTACTAAGGCTCAAAGGAATTATTCCGTCATAAAGGGTATAAAGAAATTCCGTCCTTATATTGAAGGCCAGGACTTTTTGGTTGTGACCGATCATGCAGCATTGCAATGGATCATGCGTCAAAAAGACTTGTCAGGTCGTTTAGCACGATGGGCTATTCAATTGCAAGGTTTTGTATTTAAAATTGAACACAGAAGAGGATCTCTGAATGTTGTCGCGGACACTCTGTCCAGACAAAACGATACATCAATCGAAGAGTTTGCACAAACTGGACCTATCATTGATTTATCTTCTGACCACTTTCGTAGCCCTGAGTATATGAATTTAATTGATCGCGTTAAGAAAAATAAAGCTCGATTGCCCGATCTTAAAATTGCTGATGGCTTTGTGTATAAGCGGACAGAAATGGCAACAGGCAACGCAGATCAAGAGTCAGAATCATGGAAGTTATGGGTACCGTCAGGAATTGTTAGTAATGTCTTGCAGCAGGCTCATGACCCTCCAAGTTCTTCGCATTGTGGTATGGGTAAAACGATTGATAAACTGAAACGATACTTTTTTTGGCCACGGATGGTTGCACAAACTCGTGAGTATATCAAGAATTGTCCAATCTGTAAGCAAACCAAGAGTCCGAATGTTGTATTAAGACCACCTATGGGTAGGCCAGTTGTTTCTGATAGACCATTTTAACGATTATATTTAGATTTGCGAGGACCATATCCGCGATCTAGATCTGGAAACATTGGATTATTGATTGTTGTCGATCATTGTACGAATTTCCATTTTCTTTGCCCGTTAAAGCGTTTTACTTCACCAAAAATCTGTGATTTTCTTGAAAGTTCTATTTTCTTCACATTTGGTGTACCTGAATCTGTTTTAACAGATATCGGCTCTCAGTTTCGATCAGGATATTTTGAAGCATTTCTAACTCGATTTTCTGTTAAGCATATATGCACTGCAATACACTCTCCGCAAGCAAATGCAAGCGAGCGGGTGTTAGCAGCCATACGTGCCTATATTGGAACTGATCATACTTGTTGGGATCAGAAATTAAATGAAATAAATGGTGCGATTAGATCTTGTATACATATGAGTACCGGTTACTCCCCATACTTTTTAACTTTTGGTCAAAACATGATACTAAATGGAAAAGACTATGACCTTCTTAGAAAACTGCATTTACCTACAGATGACACTAGAATCAGTTATCCTGATGCATTACAATTGGCTAGAAGCGAAATATTGCCAAGGCTCACGAAGTTAATACTCGAGATTACAATTTGCGTAGCAGAAACATTACCCTAGCACCAGGCCAAGAGGTTTATGCTCGGAAATTCTCACAAAGTAATGCTAGCAAAAAGTTCAGTCACAAACTTGATCGTGTATTTTTCAAGGCTAAAGTAAATCGCAAATTAAGCCCTTTGTACTATGAACTACAAAACGAACAAGGCAAGAAAATCGGAGTTTATCATTTGAAAGATATTCAGATTAGGTAGTAAACCGTCCTGTAGTCAGATTATGCCACTTCGTAGACTTCAATGGCATTATCTGTGGTCTGTAGTGGACAGAATACTACCCCAAACGTTTTTAACTTTCTTTGCATAATAATAACATGTTTTTGCCATGAAAAAGACAAAGCAGTCCCATTGTCATTGTTAGCGAATCTCTCTCACAGCTTTTGATCCCGTTCTTTTTGTAAGCATATTTTGGGTTCACCTTTTGTTGCGCTCTTTTGTTGTTCAGCATTGGAAGTACACCGTTTGAAAGCTCTGCATTAGACAAAACGCTCTCTTCGATCTTTTCTGTCTCAGCGTTTAAAGAGTCAAGACGTGTGCAAGTTATTTAAATTTAATATAACAATAAAACACGTGATCTGTCTGGACATATATAGACCACCAAATTGGGCAGTGCGACCGAAAACCGACAGTCAGCAGCTCTAATAATTGCACAAAAGATTCGTATTTATTATTGGTAAAGCCACCATTTAAGTATCGACGGAAAGCGCTCCACGCGCTGTGCGCGTTTTGTTCACGGACACACACACATAGTGTCGACCGCTGCAACTCTATACTGGTACATGGTACAGTGGCACATGGCCAATCCTTAATGTTCAATCAACCGAATCAAGGATCTTCTCTGGAGGCCTGGATTGTGATACTTTGCTGCACGAGTTCGATATAAAAGTTGTGACATAACCCTGAAAACTGCAGAGCTCATGATTTCTTCGTCCCACGGTGCACAGTTTTGAAAGCGTTGGCTAAAACAGTTATATTTGACCAGATGAGAGAAGATTGGCAATGAGAGTAACGCTAAATTGCCCTGCTCTTCTTCGTTCCGCAATTGCGAATTGCTTTCAGATGTTACTTGTATTTGTATTGGAAGTTTATATCGCTGTCATGCAACATTAAAGAAAATTCGGTTAAATATCAAAATTATATAAAATTATAATATTAGTTGGTAAATTGAAATTGTGGAAACTTGTTAATCGAACTATTTGGCAGGACACCTTTTTAATCGATTGACCACACGATTATACATGCATAAATTCAACATTTGACTCCACAGCCGCAGCAGTTCTTTGGTACCAACGGACTCAGCGATGGATTTGTAATTGTGAGTAAACAACAAAAAAGTAAAAGTAGTGTGATTTCTTGTACATGCTTATAAAATATCGTATGGCCATCTTGAAAATGATTTTGCCGAGTAATTCTTATATTTTCGATGAAAACCACATTTATAAGAAAGTTATTTAAATATCTAAAATTGTGTAAGATTATCTTAAAGGCGTGAATAACGTAATGAAACCTAAAAATTGTATAAAATATCTTTTGATTGCGAATAATGATAATTGTTTAAAAACGAATTCTTAAATAAACCTAGTATCGTCATGATCACATCATAATGAAGGAATATAAAGTGTAAACCAAATTAGCTGCAATCTTATTTTCGCTCACAAATTGCTAAGGCAGGGGGGGTATAGAGAGCGTATGAACAACAACATCAAGTTCATACAACTTTAGCATTGGCTATGCTGTATAACTAATCCGACCGATCTTATAATTTACTTTTGATTCGATTTTTGTAGACTTTTAGAGTAGTATCAGTATCATGTGCACTTAAGCTTTATTTTTGTGTCGTAAGTGTGCCAAAGGAGAAGCATAGTGCACACACCCGATTCCCTTTCCCAGGCTGTATCGAAAAGACCGACAGGTCAGTTCTACTGCTTATAGACAGAACCCCTATACATAAGACTATTGTGTAAGGGGGACGTTACAACAGACTGGTGAATTTTCCCTCAAATGCACAATCCACATAATTTACACAGTTCTATTCTTCATTGCGATTCAGCTTGATGCAATCGAGACATGCTCACACGCACATTTGCATTGTCTTGCTGGATTTGGTGTTGTACTTTTGTTTTTTGCATTTCGTATTCTTGCACATCTACGTGTTTGACGGCCTATGGAAGCTCTTCTGCGTCTTGCAAGCATTTTAAAAATTTACGATTTAAATAATAGTTTAAAAAAAAATGTTTTGATTTATAAGCTGAATTAAATATTTATGTTTTTTTTTTAAATTTATTTTAGTTGCTGGCGTAGCAACGCGCGCCATAAACCATACTTGAACTCAGGCGTTGTTGAGTTCTGCGCTTTGCAACACATTTTTCGATTCATCAATATATATAAAATAGTTTGTCCTGATTGTTGAGAGGCCCACAGCCTAAACGATAAGAGCTAGAAGGCTGAAATTTTCACAAAATATTCCATTCAGTTTGAAAGTGTGCACTAAGAAAGGATTTTTAATTTGGACCACTCCTTCGAGTACCTGCCAAAATCTAATTGCATTAATCACTTTACCTCATTCCACCATTCTGGCGCCTCATCGTCGCACAAGCTGTGAGTTTCAACGCCGCCGATTGCGGCCGCATATACAAAAACAAAACAAATCACCCATTCCACTTCTGCCGTCTGTAGATGTGTCTCCGTTATTCTCTTTTCTTCTTTGTGCCTTTGACAATTGTTTTTCGAATCAAGTAGCATTTGTTGTTGTTGTTGTAAGTGTTGTTGTTGCTTCTTTTTGTTGGTATCATTGATTTAAAACAAATCAATTAAAACTGTGAAGTAGTAAACTCCTTCCCAACATTTCTAGTAGTACTAAGCCCAGGAGGAGAAACACGTAAGAAAAGTATTTATATTTAAGGGACAGGGTATATTTAAGGCTATGCACGCAGCACTATTAGATACGGGCATCACTATCAGAGGAGAGAAGCAGAGGCTACGACTGGACAAGCAAAGAAAAACAGCGGTAGCGGCAGAGAACGCAGCAGCCGAGAAGACCAACAGAGAACGCAGCAGCAAACGGCACGCGACAAACAAAGCCACCGACGCACCGCGCTGACTTAGCAGCCGAGAAGACCGACAGAGAACGCAGCAGCAGACGGCACGCGGCAAACGAAGCCACCGACGCAGCGCGCTAACAACCGACTTAGCAGCCGAGAAGACTTGCCGAGGGCAAAGCAAGCCAACAACAACAACAACAGAAAAGGATTATTTAAGAACAATGGACAGCGGGTAAGCTGGCCCCCAACAACTAGATTTTACATGGGCGGGCGGGAGCTTTTAAGTGCGGTGTGTTAGGCAGGTACAGGCTGTGAATAAATGATGCGAAGTTATTAAGTGCAAGCAAGTGTATATAATAGTTCTCAGCGTAGCCACGGCGTGCCGTATGGCCCCAACATGTGTTCCGAGCGTTTCTCTGCACATGTTGGGGGTATTCGGTAGCGTGCCGGCTAGCCCCAACACGTGTTCCGAGCGTTTCTCTGCACGTGTTGAAGCTGGTCGGTGCCACCGGCCATCGGTAGTGTACACCAAGACGCATTTCGAGGGTTTCTCTGTGCGTTTTGGTGGCCCTACGGATGCTCCCTCGCCAGGTTTGTAGTGTTGTTGTTTTCTAATAGCTCTCAGCGTAGCCACGGCGTGCCGTATGGCCCCAACATGTGTTCCGAGCGTTTCTCTGCACATGTTGAGGCTATTCGGTAGCGTGCCGCCTGGCCCCAATACGTGTTCCGAGCGTTTCTCTGCACGTGTTGAGGTTGATCGGTGCCGCCGGCCACCCATAGCGACCATCAAAACGCATTCCGAGGGCTTCTCTGTGCGCTTTGGTGGGTTTGCAGTTGCCCCGAAACTCCTCTCGAGTCTCGGCATTTTATAAATTTTGTTGTAAAAGACCCTGGATATGACTGAGTATTTACCCCAGCCCTAGAAAGCTTCTTTACAGATGGCGCCCGAGCAGGGACTCCGAGATTTATGTTGTTTCGAGGGGGGATTTTTTTGTTTGGTGTGGTCACCGACGACCAAGTTATACAAAAAGTATAAATAAATGTAGATCTTTTCTTGTATTTTTTTTTTAAATGACTATGGCAAAAGGCCCCACTTTGTAGGCAGAATGGTGACATAGTCCATACTTTCGGCCTGTCCGAAAGTACAGTCTCGGGGAGAAAAACAACAGACGCGTTCTGTTTATATTTTTTTTCATGTGCTTGAGCACATAGCCGGCGTACCGCCCCACGGAAAGGAAAAAACGTGACCACGCTAGTTACACGTGGGATCATGTGGGCAGCGACATATGGAACAGTTTCACGCACAAGCGGGCAAACGCTTGGCAAGACATGCTAGGTACGAGATTATTTTGTTTTTTTTGCTAACCAACCGCATTCGAGAACTTTCCCCCAAACATTGGTTCCCTGGAGTACAGTAGGGCTCAGCTTCCCATTAACCATTTTTTTTTTGTAAACCTACATAGTTTTTTTTGTTGTTGTTGAGAGCGGAACAATCGTGGAAACAAGCCGAACGCAGCAACTACGCATCAGTCGCTAACGCAGCGACGAAGCTACTCAGCAACAGAGCGGCTCAGCAGCAGAGCCGAATACCAGCCGAACCGAGCGACGAAGCTACTCAGCAACAGAGCGGCTCAGCAGCAGAGCCGAATACCAGCCGAACCGAGCGACGAAGCTATTCAGCAGCAGAGCGGCTCAGCAGCAGAGCCGAATACCAGCCGAACCAAGCAGCAGAGCGACTCAGCAACGGTGAGGCTCAGCCGCAAAGCCGAGGATCAGCCGACGCAACGACAGAACACAGCCGACGAAGACAGCGGACGGCAGAGGTCCCGAAGTCCGCACGACCAGGCAGCTGAGGCGGGTAGCCCAGCATATATAAGGCGGTCACTGACAGCGGGATAAGCAGTTTTAGCAACGAGAGTCAACCAGTGACAACAGTCAGTGATACAGTGCTCAAATAAAGAACCAAATTTAAATGAAGACTTCCTTGACAAGTGAAACCTCACGCAAAGAAAAGGAATCGCAGGACCAACAGCAGGACCAACAGCAGGACTCGCAGGACCAACAGCAGGATCGGCAGGACTCGCAGGACCAACAGTAGCACCCGTTACAGCACACGCTACAGAACCAACAGCAGGACCAGCAGCTCCCGTAACAGCGGTGTATCAACAACACACGCAGCAGAACTACCAGCACTACCTGACATGGGTGTAAAGTGGATCACTTTTCGGCGCAAGGAAGAGCTACTGCAGCTTGCCCAAGAATTCGGGTTGGGAACTACTGGCACGGTTACTACTGTTACGCAGGAGGACCACGAACTGCCGGGTACCAGTACCGCAGACCCAGGAGGACGTCGAGAGGAAATTTCGTGCTCCATGCTGGCGGATAAGCTGCGCAACTGGGGTATCGTGTTTGACGGCATCTCGGACCCACTGAGTTTTATCGAGAAACTCGAGGGGCGTGTGACCACTTGCCGGGGAAGTGTCGACCAAATACCACGAGCCATATTCGGGCTATTGACCGGTCGGGCTGAAGGATGGTACCGCGCCTACAACATGCAGGATAAACCTTGGGAGTCGTTTAAGAAAGAGTTCTTGGACTTTTTCTTGCCGCCACAGTACTTTCAACGCCCAGGTGAAGCCTTCCGTGACTACATTATTGAGCTGCGTTTACTGATCCAACGGGCCCAATACTCGCCGGAACAAGAGCTGGATCGCATATACGACAACTTGCTGCCAGAGTACCAACTATTTACACGCTGGCACGAATTTAACACATTGGCCAGGTTAACCCAGCTGGTCACAAGCTTTGAGACAGTTCGGGACCGGAACAAGAAGGGATATGCAGCATTGGTCCCAGCAAGTACGCCAAAAGCACTCGGCCACGCGCATAACATCGGAGACCACGGACAAGAAAACTGGGACTTGGCAGTACCAACCATGAACGCGACAACGATCAAGACGATACCACAGGACACGGAGGGAGCAGTGGACGTAAAGCGGGCTTGCCGAAATTGCGGAGAAATCGGGCATTTCTCTTAAGATTGTCGGAATCCTCAAATGTTCTTCTGCTGGGAATGTGGCCGGCGTGGGACACGCACCATCGGATCGGGAAACGGTCAGCGTCTCCGCCCAGCAGAGGACAGGGCGGAGAGCAACAGCAGTTGGAGCCCTCGTCGATAGATCACCCATTACGCTTGAAGGAGGGGAGGATCGCGGTTTCGGTGACCATAAGGGACACCCCGGTAGTAGCAACACTGGACACAGGAGCCACGCGATCATTTATAAGTGAACGTTTAGCAAAGATCGTCGGTACCAAGGATAACATTCGCGACATCCAGGTACGAATAATCCTCGCAGATGGTTCACCAAAGCACATAACCCGGGCAGTAGTAGAAAAGATAAAGCTCGAAAAACAAGATGCTGTAGTACCCCTACTGGTTATGCCAGGGATCCTGGACGATGTAATTTTGGGCATTGACTTTTTATGTGGAGTTCGCACAACAATTCAGTGTGGCCGATCTTTCTTACAACTCTCGCCTTCACCCGCTTCACGAGCGTATCCGATTCTGATGACTCCAGCCCAACCAACGACGACCAATACAACATCGCAGGATGCACAGGACGAACATGACACTGAGCTAGCCGACTTCGTAGAGACCGCGCAGGCTAGTGAATCAACATCGCAGGATGCACAGGACGGACATGCCACTGAGCTAGCCGACTTCGTAGAGACCGTGCAGGCTAGTGAATCAACATCGCAGGACGTACAGGACGGACATGCCACGGAGCTAGCCGATTTCGTAGAGACAGCGCAGGCTAATGTTGCACCAACGCAGGATGCCCGCAACACTGAGCTAGCCGACTTCATAGAGACCGCGCAGGCTAGTGAATCAACATCGCAGGATGCACAGGACGGACATGCCACTGAGCTAGCCGACTTCGTAGAGACCGTGCAGGCTAGTGAATCAACATCGCAGGACGCACGGGACGGACATGCCACTGAGCCAGCCGACTTCGTAGAGACAGCGCCGGCTAGTGTTGCACCAACGCAGGATGCCCGCAGCACTGAGCTAGCCGACTTCGTAGAGACCGCGCAGGCTAGTGAATCCACATCGCAGGACGCACAGGACGGACTTGCCACTGAGCTAGCCGACTTCGTAGAGACAGCGCAGGCTAGTGTTGCACCAACGCAGGATGCCCGCAACATTGAGCTAGTCGACTTCGTAGAGACCGCGCAGGCTAGTGAATCAACATCGCAGGACGTACCGGATTCGGAGCTAGTCGATTTCATAACAACCGTGCAGGCCAGTCAGACGAAGACGCAGGCGAAACAACATCGAACCAACAGAGGTTATGCACTCAAACCACTGGCGGACGCTCACAAGGCCCGGAGAACGAACCCATTTCGGAGACAACCACGGGCATTACCGGACATTTTGGAAGAGCAGGAAAGCACGCAACGAACTGTCCCGATAAGCCTAGCAGTCGTCACGACAGAGGAAGGAGACAAGGGGCCCCCAGCGGAAGCAAACGCAACGGAACACGCATTGCACGCCTGGATCGACGACTTTCTGGAGAAGGAACTAGCCCGATTTGAGAACATGACAGGAGTATCACACATTTCGCTTCCCCATCAACCGGCAACGACAGGTGACGATTAGTTTACTTCCCCCGAAGTAGGAAGGGAGTGTGAAGTAGTAAACTCCTTCCCAACATTTCTAGTAGTACTAAGCCCAGGAGGAGAAACACGTAAGAAAAGTATTTATATTTAAGGGACAGGGTATATTTAAGGCTAGGCACGCAGCACTATTAGATACGGGCATCACTATCAGAGGAGAGAAGCAGAGGCCACGACTGGACAGGCAAAGAAAAACAGCGGTAGCGGCAGAGAACGCAGCAGCCGAGAAGACCAACAGAGAACGCAGCAGCAAACGGCACGCGACAAACGAAGCCACCGACGCACCGCGCTGACTTAGCAGCCGAGAAGACCGACAGAGAACGCAGCAGCAGACGGCACGCGGCAAACGAAGCCACCGACGCAGCGCGCTAACAACCGACTTAGCAGCCGAGAAGACTTGCCGAGGGCAAAGCAGCAGCGAAGACGACACGCAATCCAAGGCGTATTTAACAAGGTGGCATCGACGTCGACGTCGCGTTGCCTTATGAAAAATGAGAGCAATCGAGAGAAAGAGAGCAAGAGCAAGAGAGTAATAAATTCAAAGAAATTTGTTCTCGCATGCACATGTATACACACATACATATGCATATCACAAAGCAAAACGTCCGTAGCCGTGCGTCGCTTACAACGCTCGACTCGAGACTGAAGAAATAAGGCAACAGCAAAGAGGGCGACGTCGACGTCGATGCCACCTTGTTAAATACGCCTTGACGCAATCGATGCAAAATTAGGCGCAGCAGCAACAAACGAAAACGAGAGCGTCGTCAGCAGCTCAAAAGGGCAGAAGGCGCAGCAGCGCATTAAGCAGCGATCGCGACTGCATGAGGGTACAGCAAGCATTGAAAATGCGTAGCTCGACAGTCGTTGCGGAATTGTAAAAGAGTGCGGTCATACGCGTGCCAAAGTACGGCAAGAAAAGTGATTAACACGCGGCGTCGATCTGCACAGCCAGGATACACACAAGGAGCCAACAACAACAACAACAGAAAAGGATTATTTAAGAACAATGGACATGGGTAAGCTGGCCCCCAACTCTAGATTTTACATGGGCGGGCGGGAGTTTTTAAGTGCGGTGTGTTAGGCAGGTACAGGCTGTGAATAAATGATGCGAAGTTATTAAGTGCAAGCAAGTGTATATAATAGTTCCCAGCGTAGCCACGGCGTGCCGTATGGCCCCAACATGTGTTCCGAGCGTTTCTCTGCACATGTTGGGGGTATTCGGTAGCGTGCCGGCTAGCCCCAACACGTGTTCCGAGCGTTTCTCTGCACGTGTTGAAGCTGGTCGGTGCCACCGGCCATCGGTAGTGTACACCAAGACGCATTTCGAGGGTTTCTCTGTGCGTTTTGGTGGCCCTACGGATGCTCCCTCGCCAGGTTTGTAGTGTTGTTGTTTTCTAATAGCTCTCAGCGTAGCCACGGCGTGCCGTATGGCCCCAACATGTGTTCCGAGCGTTTCTCTGCACATGTTGGGGGTATTCGGTAGCGTGCCGGCTAGCCCCAACACGTGTTCCGAGCGTTTCTCTGCACGTGTTGAAGCTGGTCGGTGCCACCGGCCATCGGTAGTGTACACCAAGACGCATTCCGAGGGTTTCTCTGTGCGTTTTGGTGGCCCTACGGATGCTCCCTCGCCAGGTTTGCAGTGTTGTTGTTTTTTTCTAATAGCTCCCAGCGTAGCCACGGCGTGCCGTATGGCCCCAGCATGTGTTCCGAGCGTTTCTCTGCACATGTTGAGGCTATTCGGTAGCGTGCCGCCTAGCCCCAACACGTGTCCCGAGCGTTTCTCTGCACGTGTTGAAGCTGGTCGGTGCCACCGGCCATCGGTAGTGTACACCAAGACGCATTCCGAGCGTTTCTCTGTGCGTTTTGGTGGCCCTACGGATGCTCCCTCGCCAGGTTTGTAGTGTTGTTGTTTTCTAATAGCTCTCAGCGTAGCCACGGCGTGCCGTATGGCCCCAACATGTGTTCCGAGCGTTTCTCTGCACATGTTGGGGGTATTCGGTAGCGTGCCGGCTAGCCCCAACACGTGTTCCGAGCGTTTCTCTGCACGTGTTGAAGCTGGTCGGTGCCACCGGCCATCGGTAGTGTACACCAAGACGCATTCCGAGGGTTTCTCTGTGCGTTTTGGTGGCCCTACGGATGCTCCCTCGCCAGGTTTGCAGTGTTGTTGTTTTTTTCTAATAGCTCTCAGCGTAGCCACGGCGTGCCGTATGGCCCCAGCATGTGTTCCGAGCGTTTCTCTGCACATGTTGAGGCTATTCGGTAGCGTGCCGCCTGGCCCCAATACGTGTTCCGAGCGTTTCTCCGCACGTGTTGAGGTTGATCGGTGCCGCCAGCCACCCATAGCGACCATCAAAACGCATTCCGAGGGCTTCTCTGTGCGCTTTGGTGGGTCTGCAGTTGCCCCGAAACTCCTCTCAAGTCTCGGCATTTTATAAATTTTGTTGTAAAAGACCCTGGATATGACTGAGTATTTACCCCAGCCCTAGAAAGCTTCTTTACAAAACATAACTTGGTTTTGTACACCAGAATATGTTACGCGAGTGGTTTTACCTACATACTTGCTAATTATCAAACAAAACTTAACACATAAATACCTATTGCCATTGTTGTTTTGATATAATTTTCGAGCTGACATTTGTAACTTTAGTTGGTGTTGCAAATGCACATATGTACATACATACACATGTATGTACGTGCATTTTTTATTATTTAGTACATACATATATATTAACAAAAATGCAAGTGCAAATATTGGTTAATGCACGCATACATTGTTGTATCTGTAGCAAGCTAAATGAAAGCAATAAACATGTTCACCAAATACAGACAGTGCAAAAACAAATACACTAACAAATAGGATCTTAAGAAATGTAATCTATATATAGGTCTACAACTTTGCTTCCGCCGTTTTTTTCGTAAATTCAAGGCTTTATTGTAAAAAAACGGTTACAGAAATGTTATTTAAAATATTGGCCGTCGCTAGCTACTACTTTTGACCATCTTTCTGGCAGCATGCGTATTCCGTGACGCAAGAACTCCTCATCTTCCGAGTCGATCCAAGTATCAATCCAATTTTTGACTTCTTCATAAGAACTGAAGTGCTCGTTAGCTAGACCGTGTGCCATCGGTCGGAACAGGTGGTAGTCAGATGGAGCAACGTCTGGAGAATACGGCAGGCGGGGTAAGATCTCCCATTTCAGCGTCTCCAAATATTTTTTGACCACCTTTGCGACGTGAGGCCGAGCATTGTCATGCTGGAGAATGACTTTATCGTGTCTTTCCTCGTACTGTGGCCGTTTTACTTTAAGTGCTTGGCTCAAACGCATCAATTGCGTTCGGTATCGATCTCCTGTGATGGTTTCACTTGGCTTTAGCAGTTCATAATATATCACCCCCAGCTGGTCCCACCAAATGCAGAGCATGACCTTGGCGCCGTGAATGTTCGGTTTTGCCGTCGACGTGGAGGCATGTCCAGGCCTTCCCCATGACTTTCGTCGCTTAGGATTATCGTAATGGACCCATTTTTCGTCGCCAGTTAAGATGCGATGTAGAAATCCCTTCCGGTTTTGCCTTTGGAGCAGCTGTTCACATGCAAAAAATGCATTCCCGCAAATGTCGAGAATTCGGCTCAAAAAGTGACATTTTCAGTTGAGAATAAAGTTTGGGATGCAAACAGATTTCCACAAATATTTTGTTGGTTTAACGTTGACAGATGTCCAAGATCGATATAAAACGATTAAATCGATTTATATCGACCAATGCTTGACCCTAGAGACATCTATTGGAAAACGGCGGAAGCAAAGTTGTAGACCTAAAATATAAAATAGTTTGTCCTGATTGTTGAGAGGCCCACAGCCTTAACGATAAAAGCTAGAAGGCTGAAACTTTCACAAAATATTCCATTCAGTTTGAAAGTGAGCACTAAGAAAGGATTTTCAATTTGGACCACTCCTTCGAGTACCTCCCAAAATCTAATTGCATTAATCACTTTACCTCATTCCACCATTCTGGCGCCTCATTGTCGCACAGGCTGTGAGTTTCAACGCCGCCGTGTGTACAAAAAAAAAATACATGACCCATTCCACTACTGCCGTCTGCGCACAAGCTATTGCGGCCGCATATACAAAAACAAAACAAATCAACCATTCCACTTCTGCCGTCTGTAGATGTGTCTCCGTTATTCTATTTTCTTCTTTGTGCCTTTGACAATTGTTTTTCGAATCAAGTACCATTTGTTGTTGTTGTTGTAAGTGTTGTTGTTGCTTCTATTTGTTGGTATCATTGATTTAAAACAAATCAATTAAAACATAACTTGGTTTTGTACACCAGAATATGTTACGCGAGTGGTTTTACATACTTACTTGCTAATTATCAAACAGAACTTAACACACAAATACCTACTGCCATTGTTGTTTTTATATAATTTTCAAACTGACATTTGTAACTTTAGTTGGTGTTGCAAATGCACATATGTACATACGTACACATGTATTTACGTGCATTTTTTATTATTTAGTACATACATATATATTAACAAAAATGCAAGTGCAAATATTGGTTAATGCACGCATACATTGTTGTATCTGTAGCAAGCTAAATGAAAGCAATAAACATGTTCACCAAATACAGACAGTGCAAAAACAAATACACTAACAAATAGGATCTTAAGTAATGTAATCTACATGTACATAAATACATAAGCTGGGAGTTTGACCGCGAGTGAGTTTACAAAAACAAAACACATGAGTCTTTTTCTCTTCTTCTTTGTGCCTTTGACAATTGATTTTCGAATCAAGTAGCGTTTGTTGTTGTTGTAAGTGTTGTTTTTGGGCTCGCAATGCTTCTTTTTGATTGTGTCATTAATTTAAAACAAAACAATTAAAACATAACTTGGTGCGCCTAGAAGAGTTTTGCACACCAGAATATGTTACGGGAGTGGTTTTCACCTACATACGTGCTAATTATCAAACAAAATTTAACACACAAATACCTATTGCCATTGTTGTTCTGATATAATTTTCGAGCTGACATTTGTAACTTTAGTTGGTGTTGCAAATGCACATATGTACATACATACACACGTATGTACGTACATTAAACATTCTTTTGTTCAAAAACAAACGCACTAACAAATAGAAACTTATGAAAATGTAGTCTGCATACATATGTATGTTTATTTAATGCAAAAAAGTTGTATGGATATGTACATATGTACATACAATCAATTTGTATTTGTTTTTTATATCGAGCCATTTGCGCGAAAATAATTAATCTTGATCATCTTTGTATAGTGGTGGATTTGCTTACTTGCTGCTTATCTAACTCAGACGTTACGTCGTAACACACAATCATTATTGATATACAATTTCGAACAAGCAAGCAAAGCACATATGTAAGTTTGTAAAGTATGGGGGTTTTGGGTATAAAAAGGCAGGCAGAAGAGGTAGGCGTGACATTCAAATTTGTGATGCACATCTGTGGCGGATGGCACCTTCTGTCTCCGTATCAAGTTTGGAGACTCTAGCGCTAAAAATGAGATAGATATTGAGGTGGGCGACATAAGTGGGCGTGGCATCCAATATTGGACATTTGTTACGGATGTCACTAACAATGTTTCTACCAAATTTGATGACTCTAGCGTAAATGCTGGGAAAAAATATAGAAACTTCTGATTTTACGAGGTGGGTGGAAAAGGTGGGCGTGGCATATAAAACTTTGTTGTAGATCGGTTACGGATGTCACTAACAATGTTTCTACCGAATTTGGGGACTCTAGCCCAAAAACTGAAAAAGATATAGAGTTTTCAGATTTTAAAAGGTGGGCGGTATCAGTGGGGGCGTGGCATCCAAAGTTTGAATGCATATCTTTTGTTTAAACTACTAAAGCGACACCTTTCAAGTAAGCGATTATCAGAAGTAAGCAGTGGCGCCATCTATTGAATCCCATGAGTACTGCAATAAACAATTCAAACTAGCGCCTTCGCGAAGCTTCCGTACCAGAAGATTCTCGAAGTATTTTTTTAACTATTTTCTATTAAATAGCTACAAACTTATAATTAAATTACTTAGAATAAAATCTACATTCAGTCTGCACTAACAATCATATATTCCAATAATCAAATAAGGAAAAGTTACAAAAAGAATTCTCTCGAAATCACTCGAGAAGCTTCCAGCCGAAATTTCACGAATCCCGCCAGTAGAGTATATAAGCTGGTCCGATCGGCGCTGCAAGTCAGTCAAAATTAAAACTCGCTACTGTTCACATCGTGATAAAAAGAAAAGTAAAAGTTTAAATTGTGTCAATCATCTTTCAAAGTTATAATAAGTGAAGTGTAATTAATAATAACAGAGAAACTATAAATATTACCACTGTGTTATACATTGTAATATTTCTAAGTGTGCTATTGACCTCTTTGACGGCTTCTAGACGAGAAAATCATCGTGTTCAAGACTCGGTTATTGCTTTCACCCTGCCAGGTGGCCTACAAGCTCCCTTGAGGTACACCTCATAGAAAATCATCGTACCCAAGGCCCGGCTGATCATCACCTTGTGAGGTTCACCTGGAGGCTCTCTTGAACACATTCTAGAAGTCGGTTCCTTTTTTGAGTCAGCAACTCTTTGACGGCTTCTAGACGAGAAAATCATCGTGTTCAAGACTCGGTTATTGCTTTCACCCTGCCAGGTGGCCTACAAGCTCCCTTGAGGTACACCTCATAGAAAATCATCGTACCCAAGGCCCGGCTGATCACCACCTTGTGAGGTTCACCTGGAGGCTCTCTTGAACACACTCTAGAAGTCGGTTCCTTCTTTCAGTCAGCACCTCTATGTTCTAGTCACCCTAGACTACACTGAAGAGATTTCTAGTCGTTCGAGACTAATTCTGATTTCGTGCAAAGTTACTCAAAACTAATCATCATAAGTATCAGATTTAAGAATATTGTGTTTAAGACTCTTGTGTTAATTAGATTAATTCATATAATTACTATTGTACTAAGTTAATATTACAAATAATAACTTAAAAATAAACTGACTCTCTGACTCTTGTTATTTAACATCTTTGTAAGACTTCAGCATCTACCTTCCCATCAAATTTCGTGAGTATAGCTTTAAAACTGTGGAAAATACAGTCATTTTCGATTATAACTGAAGGGGGGGCTGGGGCGGAAGAGGTGGGCGTGGCATCCAAACTTTCGATGCAGTTTTTGAGGAATGTCATCGGCTATCTTGCCCACAAATTTGGTGACTCTAGCTGTTAAAATGTGATATATATATATGTGTTTTATCGATTTGCACATCGAAGTATCGATTTGTTATCGATTTCCCAGGCCCCTGAGGTCGTAGAGCCAAATTTAACACTTTGTCCGACGAAGGTATGTACCAAGATATTTGCAAAGTTGCAAGGCTCTAGCTTTAAGGGTGTCGAAAAAAGTTGCGTTCAAACGGACGGACGGGCGGACGGACGGACAGACACCTTGACGGGCATAGCATAAACCCAATATAATATGATACCTGTAAAGAAGCTTTCTAAGGCTGGGGTAAATACTCAGTCATATCCAGGATCTTTTACAACAAAATTTATAAAATACCGAGACTCGAGAGGTGTTTCGGGGCAACTGCAGACCCACCAAAGCGCACAGAGAAGCCCTCGGAATGCGTTTTGATGGTCGCTATGGGTGGCCGGCGGCACCGACCAACCTCAACACGTGCAGAGAACGCTCGGAACACGTATTGGGGCTAGGCGGCACGCTACCGAATAGCCTCAACATGTGCAGAGAAACGCTCGGAACACATGCTGGGGCCATACGGCACGCCGTGGCTACGCTGGGAACTATTAGAACAAAAAAACAACAACACTGCAAACCTGGCGAGGGAGCATCCGTAGAGCCACCAAAACGCACAGAGAAACGCTCGGAATGCGTCCTGGTGTACACTACCGATGGCCGGTGGCACCGACCAGCCTCAACACGTGCAGAGAAACGCTCGGAACACGTGTTGGGGCTAGCCCACGCTACCGAATACCCCCAACATGTGCAGAGAAACGCTCGGAACACATGTTGGGGCCAAACGGCACGCCGTGGCTACGCTGAGAACGATTAGAAAACACTTGCTTGCACTTAATAACTTTGCATAATTTATTCGCAGCCTGTACCTGCCTAACACACCGCACTTAAAAACTCCCGCCCGCCCATGTAATATCTAGAGTTAGGGGCCAGCTTACCCGCTGTCCATGGTTCTTAAGTAATCCTTTGCTGTTGTTGTTGTTGTTGGCTCCTTGTATGTATCCTGGGCTGTGCAGATCGACGCCGCGTGTTGTTCACTTTTCTTGCCGTACTTTGGCACGCGTATGACCGCACTTTTTAACAATTCTGCAACGACTGACGGGCCACGCATTTTCAATGCATGCTGTACCCTCATGCAGTCGCGATCGCTGCTTAATGCGCTGCTGCGCCCTCTGCCCTTTTGAGCTGCTGACGACGCTTTCGTTTTCGTTTGTTGCTGCTGCGCCTAATTTTTGCATTGCGTGTCGTCTTCGCTGCTGCTTTGCCCTCGGCAAGGCTTCTCGGCTGCTAAGTCGGTTGTTAGCGCGCTGCGTCGGTGGCTTCGTTTGCCGCGTGCCGTCTGCTGCTGCGTTCTCTGTCGGTCTTCTCGGCTGCTAAGTCAGCGCGGTGCGTCGGTGGCTTCGTTTGTCGCGTGCCGTTTGCTGCTGCGTTCTCTGTCGGTCTTCTCGGCTGCTGCGTTCTCTGCCGCTACCGCTGTTTTTCTTTGCCTGTCCAGTCGTGGCCTCTGCTTCTCTCCTCTGATAGTGATGCCCGTATCTAATAGTGCTGCGTGCCTAGCCTTAAATATACCCTGTCCCTTAAATACAAATACTTTTCTTACGTTTTTCTCCTCCTGGGCTTAGTACTACTAGAAATGTTGGGAAGGAGTTTACTACTTCACACTCCCTTCCTACTTCGGGGAAGTAAACTAATCGTCACCTGTCGTTGCCGGTTGATGGAGAAGCGAAATGTGTGGTACTCCTGTCATGTTCTCAAATCGGGCTAGTTCCTTCTCCAGAAAGTCATCGATCCAGGCATGCAATGCGTGTTCCGTTGCGTTTGCTTCCGCCGGGGGCCCCTTGTCTCCTTCCTCTGTCGTGACGACTAGGCTTATCGGGACAGTTCGTTGCGTGCTTTCCTGCTCTTCCAAAATGGCCGGTAATGCCCGTGGTTGTCTCCGAAATGGGTTCGTTCTCCGGGCCTTGTGAGCGTCCGCCAGTGGTTCGAGTGCATAACCTCGGTTGGTTCGATGTTGTTTCGCCTGCGTCTTCGTCTGACTGGCCTGCACGGTGGTTATAAAGTCGGTTAGCTCTGAGTCCGGTGCGTCCTGCGATGTTGGTTCACTAGCCGGCGCGGTCTCTACGAAGTCGGCTAGCTCAGTATTGCGGGCATCCTGCGTTGGTGCAACACTAGCCGGCGCTGTCTCTACGAAGTCGGCAGGATCAGTGGCGTGTCCGTCCTGTGCGTCCTGCGATGTTGATTCACTAGCCTGCGCGGTCTCTACGAAGTCGGCTAGCTCAGTGTCATGTTCGTCCTGTGCATCCTGCGATGTTGTATTGGTCATCGTTGGTTGGGCTGGAGTCATCAGAATCGGATACGCTCGTGAAGCGGGTGAAGACGAGAGTTGTAAGAAGGCTCGGCCGCACTGAATTTTTGTGCGAACTCCACACAAGAAGTCAATACCCAAAATTACATCGTCCAGGATCCCTGGCATAACCAGTAGGGGTACCACAGCATCTTGTTGGTCGAGCTTTATCTTTTCTACTACTGCCCGGGTTATGTGCTTTGGTGAACCATCTGCGAGGATTATTCGTACCTGGATGTCGCGAATGTTATCCTTGGTACCGACGATCTTTGCTAGACGTTCACACTGTGTCCAGTGTTGCTACTACCGGGGTATCCCGTATGGTCACCGAAACCGCGATCCTCCCCTCCTTCAAGCGTAATGGGTGATCTATCGACGAGGGCTCCAACTGCTGTTGCTCTCCGCCCTGTCCTCTGCTGGGCGGAGACGCTGACCGTTTCCCGATCGAGCGACACGGCAGCATCCGATGGTGCGTGTCCCACGCCGGCCACATTCCCAGCAGAACAACATTTGAGGGTTCTGACAATCTTTAGAGAAATGCCCGATTTCTCCGCAATTTCGGCACGCCCGCTTTACGTCCACTGCTCCCTCCGTGTCCTGTGGTATCGTCTTGATCGTTGTCTCGTTCATGGTTGGTACTGCTAAGTCCCAGTTTTCTTGTCCGTGGTCTCCGATGTTATGCGCGTGGCCGAGTGCTTTTGGCGTACTTGCTGGGACCAATGCTGCATATCCCTTCTTGTTCCGGTCCCGAACTGTCTCAAAGCTTGTGACCAGCTGGGTCAACCTGGCCAATGTGTTAAATTCGTGCCGGCGTGTAAATAGTTGGTACTCTGGCAGCAAGTTGTCGTATATGCGATCCAGCTCTTGTTCCGGCGAGTATTGGGCCCGTTGAATCAGTAAACGCAGCTCAATAATGTAGTCACGGAAGGCTTCACCTGGGCGTTGAACACGAGCCTGGATTGTACTTTCTAAGCGTTGAAAGTACTGTGGCGGCAACAAAAAGTCCAAGAACTCTTTCTTAAACGACTCCCAAGGTTTGTCCTGCATGTTGTAAGCGCGGTACCATCCTTCAGCCCGACCGGTCAATAGCCCAAATATGGCTCGTGGTAGTTGGTCGACACTTCCCCGGCAAGTGGTCACACGCCCCTCGAGTTTCTCGATAAAACTCAGTGGGTCCGAGATGCCGTCAAACACGATACCCCAGTTGCGCAGCTTATCCGCCAGCATGGAGCACGAAATTTCCTCTCGACGTCCTCCTGGGTCTGCTATACTGGTACCCGGTAGTTCGTTGTCCTCCTGCGTAACAGTTTTCATCGCCGGCACCGGTAGCTGAAGCTGCTTGTAGTTTCCACGGCTTTCAGGGCATGGAGACACTGACGGCGAGCGACCATCTCGAGGGCTGGCCATATCTCCGTAGCTAGCTTCCAGTTCCACCAGACGGTCTCGTGTTGCCTCCGAGTGTTCGCCCCTGGTGACAAACGCCGAAATCCTGCCCCGCAATTCCTCGACCGTGCCAGTAGTTCCCAACCCGAATTCTTGGGCAAGCTGCTGTAGCTCTTCCTTGCGCCGAAAAGTGATCCACTTTACACCCATGTCAGGTACTGCTGGTAGTTCTGCTGCGTGTGTTGTTGATACACCTCTGCTACGGGTGCTGCTGGTCCTGCTGTTGGTTCTGTAGCGTGTGCTGTAACGGGTGCTACTGTTGGTCCTGCGAGTCCTGCCGGTGCTACTGTTGGTCCTGCGAGTCCTGCCGATCCTGCTGTTGGTCCTGCGAGTCCTGCCGATCCTGCTGTTGGTCCTGCGAGTCCTGCTGTTGGTCCTGCGAGTCCTGCTGTTGGTCCTGCGAGTCCTTTTCTTTGCGTGAGGATTCACTTGTCAAGGCTGTGTTTAAATTTGGTTCTTTATTTGAGCACTGTATCACTGACTGTTGTCACTGGTTGACTCTCGTTGCTAAACTCCTATCCCGCTGTCAGTGACCGCCTTATATATGCTGGGCTACCCGCCTCAGCTGCCTGGTCGTGCGGACTTCGGGACCTCTGCCGTCCGATGTCTTCGTCGGCTCTGCTCTGTCGTTGCGTCGGCTGATCCTCGGCTTTGCGGCTGCGCCTCACCGTTGCTAAGTCGCTGCGTCGCTCGGTTCGGCGGGTGTTCGGCTCTGCTGCTGAGCCGCTCTGTTGCTGAATAGCTTCGTCGCTGCGTTAGCGACTAATGCGTAGTTGCTGCGTTCGGCTTGTTTCTACGATTATTCCGCTCTCAACAACAACAAAAAAAAAAAATTTTGTAGGTTTACAAAAAAAAATGGTTAATGGGAAGCTGAGCCCTACTGTACTCCAGGAAACCAATGTTTGGGGGAAAGTTCTCGAATGCGGTTGGTTAGCAAAAAAAACAAAATAATCTCGTACCTAGCATGTCTTGCCAAGCGTTTGCCCGCTTGTGCGTGAAACTGTTCCATATGTCGCTGCCCACATGATCCCACGTGTAACTAGCGTGGTCACGTTTTTCTCCTTCCGTGGGGCGGTACGCCGGCTATGTGCACAAGCACATGAAAAAAAATATAAACAGAACGCGTCTGTTGTTTTTCTCCCCGAGACTGTACTTTCGGACAGGCCGAAAGTATGGACTATGTCACCATTCTGCCTACAAAGTGGGGCCTTTTGCCATAGACATTTAAAAAAAAATACAAGAAAAGATCTACATTTATTTATACTTTTTGTATAACTTGGTCGTCGGTGACCACACCAAACAAAAAAATCCCCCCCTCGAAACAACATAAATCTCGGAGTCCCTGCTCGGGCGCCATCTGTAAAGAAGCTTTCTAAGGCTGGGGTAAATACTCAGTCATATCCAGGGTCTTTTACAACAAAATTTATAAAATGCCGAGACTCGAGAGGTGTTTCGGGGCAACTGCAGACCCACCAAGGCGCACAGAACGCTCGGAACACGTATTGGGGCCAGGCGGCACGCCGTGGCTACGCTGGGAACTATTAGACAAACAACAACACTACAAACCTGGCAAGGGGGCATCCGTAGGGCCACCAAAACGCACAGAGAAACGCTCGGAATGCGTCTTGGTGTACACTACCGATGGCCGGTGGCACCGACCAGCTTCAACACGTGCAGAGAAACGCTCGGAACACGTGTTGGGGCTAGGCGGCACGCTACCGAATAGCCTCAACATGTGCAGAGAAACGCTCGGAACACATGCTGGGGCCATACGGCACGCCGTGGCTACGCTGGGAACTATTAGAACAAAAAAACAACAACACTGCAAACCTGGCGAGGGAGCATCCGTAGAGCCACCAAAACGCACAGAGAAACGCTCGGAATGCGTCCTGGTGTACACTACCGATGGCCGGTGGCACCGACCAGCCTCAACACGTGCAGAGAAACGCTCGGAACACGTGTTGGGGCTAGCCGGCACGCTACCGAATACCCCCAACATGTGCAGAGAAACGCTCGGAACACATGCTGGGGCCATACGGCACGCCGTGGCTACGCTGAGAACGATTAGAAAACACTTGCTTGCACTTAATAACTTTGCATAATTTATTCGCAGCCTGTACCTGCCTAACACACCGCACTTAAAAACTCCCGCCCGCCCATGTAATATCTAGAGTTAGGGGCCAGCTTACCCGCTGTCCATGGTTCTTAAGTAATCCTTTGCTGTTGTTGTTGTTGTTGGCTCTTTGTATGTATCCTGGGCTGTGCAGATCGACGCCGCGTGTTGTTCACTTTTCTTGCCGTACTTTGGCACGCGTATGACCGCACTTTTTAACAATTCTGCAACGACTGACGGGCCACGCATTTTCAATGCATGCTGTACCCTCATGCAGTCGCGATCGCTGCTTAATGCGCTGCTGCGCCCTCTGCCCTTTTGAGCTGCTGACGACGCTTTCGTTTTCGTTTGTTGCTGCTGCGCCTAATTTTTGCATTGCGTGTCGTCTTCGCTGCTGCTTTGCCCTCGGCAAGGCTTCTCGGCTGCTAAGTCGGTTGTTAGCGCGCTGCGTCGGTGGCTTCGTTTGCCGCGTGCCGTCTGCTGCTGCGTTCTCTGTCGGTCTTCTCGGCTGCTAAGTCAGCGCGGTGCGTCGGTGGCTTCGTTTGTCGCGTGCCGTTTGCTGCTGCGTTCTCTGTCGGTCTTCTCGGCTGCTGCGTTCTCTGCCGCTACCGCTGTTTTTCTTTGCCTGTCCAGTCGTGGCCTCTGCTTCTCTCCTCTGATAGTGATGCCCGTATCTAATAGTGCTGCGTGCCTAGCCTTAAATATACCCTGTCCCTTAAATACAAATACTTTTCTTACGTTTTTCTCCTCCTGGGCTTAGTACTACTAGAAATGTTGGGAAGGAGTTTACTACTTCACATACCTTTGGTATCAAAGTATATTGACGCGTCTGATTCTCAACCTCAATGGTGGCGTGTAAAAGGAAATATTAAATACTTTGAGAATATGTTGTTAAACATTTTCTAACTTATTTATTTTATATCTATTGGCGCAGCGCAGCAAGCAGGGCACTTACTAGTTTTTATTATATAGATAAATGTTTAACAACATATTAGCAAACTTTTTAATATTCTCTTTTTCACGGCACCATTGAGGTTGAGAATGAGACGCGTCATTTTACATTGATACCAAAGGTATCATATTATATTGGGTTTATTCAATGTCCGTCATGGTGTCTGTCCGCCCATCCACCCACCTTGTAAAATCTGAAATTTCTATATCTTTCCCTGTTTTTGTGCTAGAGTCACCAAACTTGGAAACATTCTTTGACATCCGTTACAAATGTGCAATATTGGATGCCACGCCCACTTATACCGCCCACCTCTATATCTTTCTCAGTTTTCGCTAGAGTCTCCAAACTTGATACGGGGATAGAAGGTGCCATCCGCCACAGATACGCATCAGAAATTTGAATGTCACGCCTACCCCTTCCGCCTGCCTATTTATACCCAAAACCCCCATACGTTACAAATACATACAAACTTACATATGTGCTTTGCTTGCTTGTTCGAAATTGTATATCAAAAATGTTTGGGTGGTACGACGTTACGTCTGAGTTAGATAAGCAGCAAGTAAGCAAATCCACCACTATACAAAGATGATCAAGATTAATTATTTTCGCGCAAATGGCTCGATATAAAAAACAAATACAAATTGATTGTATGTACATATGTACATATCTACACAACTTTTTGCATCAAATAAACATACATATGTATGCAGACTACATTTTCATAAGTTTCTATTTGTTAGTGCGTTTTTTTTTTAACTGTATATACATATATTTGCACTTGCATTTTTTGTTATATATATGTATGTACAAAAGAATGTTTAATGTACGTACATACATGTGTATGTATGTACATATGTGCATTTGCAACACCAAGCAAAGTTACAAATGTCAGCTCGAAAATTATATCAGAACAACAATGGCAATAGGTATTTGTGTGTTAAATTTTGTTTGATAATTAGCACGTATGTAGGTGAAAACCACTCCCGTAACATATTCTGGTGTGCAAAACTCTTCTAGGCGCACCAAGTTAAAATTTAATTGTTTTGTTTTAAATTAATGACACAATCAAAAAGAAGCATTGCGAGCCCAAAAACAACAAACGCTACTGGGGTCGTAAATCAATTGTCAAAGGCACAAAGAAGAAAAGAGAATAGCGGAGACACATACACAGCGCATGTGTTTTGTTTTTGTAAACTCGCTGGCGATCGCTTGTACAGACGGCAAAAGTGGAATGGGTCATGTGTTTTTTTTTTTAAACTCGGCCGCAATAGCTTGTGCCCAGACGGCAGTAGTGGAATGGGTCATGTATTTTGTTTTTGTAAACTCGGTGGCGTTGAAACTCACAGCTTGTGCGACAATGAGGCGCCAGAGTGGTGGAATAAGGTAAAGTGATTAACGTAGGACCTTGATTTCAATGGGAGGTACTCGAACGAGAGGTCCAAATTAAAAATCCTTTCTTAGTGCTCACTTTCTACCTGAATGGAATATTTGGTGTAAATTTCAGCCTTCTAGCTCTTATCGTTTAGGCTGTGGGCCTCTCAACAATCAGTCACTCAGTCAGTCAGTCAGGACAAACTATTTTATCTTAATATATATAAATCTCGTGTCACGATGTTTGTCTAAAAACTCCTCCTAAACCACTTAACCGATTTTAATAAAATTCGCACACCATGTGCAGTTCGATCCAACTTGAAAGATAAGGTAGTTTAAATCTCAAATTATTGTCGCAATTTGAATTTATTGCTAATTATTTGTCTGACAGTCCTAGAGCTGTGTTTTGCAAAATCTTAGTAGGCTACATTTAAAATTCAGTAGGAAAAATAATTCTATTCAACGTATAAATGAAATTATTTAGTTATCCGGCGCGCGTTGCTTCGCCAACAACTAAAATAAATAAAAAAAAATTTTTAAAAAACAAAAAAAGTTTAGCTTCTGAATCAAAACAGTTTTTTTTACTATTTAAAATCGTACATTTTTAAAATGCCTGCAATACGCAGAGGAGCTAACCTCAACAACGCGATCAGCAATGGGACACGACGCAAACGTGTTGAAAGAGCTCAGCAATTACCATACCAAATCGAAACAGGAAATGCAGCTCAAAGAATCAGGACTGCACAAAGTCGTGCACAAGAATCTCAAGAACAGCGTGACGAACGTCTGCAACAGAATATTACGAGACAAAGAGCGGCACGAGAACGAAACATAGATACAGTACGAGTACTAGATCGACAAAGGCAACGGATCAGCCGCTCATTAACACGTGCATCATTCGTTCGGCTTGCCTTTGAATATGCACCAGATATTAACTACTCAGCGCATTCAAAAATTGCTATCGGTGGAATGGATAAAGTATTTCAATATTGTCAGGCATTGAAATTTCGGAATGAAGCAGCCGGCATGTGTTGCGCATCAGGAAAAGTTGTGCTGTCACCTCTACCCGCTCCGTCGGAGCCTTTATTATCCCTTCTTACTGGCAATTCAGATGATTCCAAATTATTTTTGCGTAAGATACGCAAATTTAATTCTTGCTTCCAAATGACGTCATTTGGGGCAACTAAAAATTGTGATCGTGCATCCGATGGACGTAATTTTGAAACTACATTCAAAATTCAATATTTTCGTCTTTGTTCGTAAATAATTTCATTGTACTAAAGGGATATAGTAGTAAAATTTTTTGCCCCGGATATAAAATACGTAGAATCAAAACAATTCAACATTACAAATCTTTTTGACAGGAAGAAGTCTGTCGGGTCCGCCGCTGCAACGCGTGGCTGAGTTAGCTAGTATATGTATATAGATTAGTTAATAATAACAACATATTAGCAAAGTATTTAATATTCTCTTTTTCACGCCATCATTGAGGTTAAGAATCAGACGCGTCATTTTACTTTGATACCAATAGTATCATATTATATTGGGCTTATGCAATGTCCGTTAAGGTGTCTGTCCGTCCGTCCGTCCGCCCGTCCGTTTGGACGCAACTTTTTTCAACACCCTTAAAGATAGAGCTTTGCAACTTTGCAAACATCTTGGTACATACCTTCGTCAGACAAAGTGTTAAATTTGGCTATACGACCTCAGGAGCCTGGGAAATCGATACCCCTCGATGTGCAAATCAATAAAACATATATATGTCCCACATTTTAGAAGCTATAGTCACCAAATTAAGGGGCAAGATAGCCGATTGCATTCCCCAAAAAACTACTGTATTTCCCACAGTTTTAAGGCTATACTCACAAAATTTGATGGGAAGGTAGATGCTGAAATATGCATTAAAACTTTGGATGCCAAGCCCCCACTGATACCGCCCACCTTCTAAGATCTGAAAACTCTATATCTTTTTCAGTTTTTGGGCTAGAGTCACCAAATTTGGTAGAAACATTGTTAGTGACATCCGTAACCGATCTACATCAAAGTTTTATTCGCCACGCCCACCTTTTCCACCCAACTCGTAAGATCTGAAATTTCTATATCTTTCCCAGTTTTGCGCTAGAGTCACCAAACTTGGAAACATTGTTAGTAACATCCGTAACAAATGTGCAATATTAGATGCCACGCCCACCTCAATATCTTTCTCAGTTTTTTCGCTCCAGCCTCCAAACTTGATAGGGAGATAGAAAGTGCCATCCACCACAGATATGCATCACAAATTTGAATGTCACGCCTACCTCTTCTGCCTGCCTTTTTATACCCAAAACCCCCATACTTTACAAACCTACATATGTGCTTTGCTTGCTTGTTCGAAATTGTATATCAATAATGAGTGTGTGTTACGTTTTGTCTGAGTTAGATAAGCAGCAAGTTAACAAATCTACCACAATACAAAAATGTTCAAGACGAATTATTTTCGCACAAACTGCTCGATATAAAAAACAAGTAAAAACGTTGCAGTCGGACGCAACCGACTGCGATATACTTTGATACCAGTTTACATAGCTGTTTTAAGGATTCCTAGTGCAAATAGTAATATATGAGGGCTTTGGGTATAAAAATCAGGCAGAAGGGGTAGGCATGACATTTATCTGTGGCGGATGGCAATTTCTATCCTCCTACCAAGTTTGAAGACTCTAGCGCAAAAACCAACAAAGATATAGAGGTGGGCAGTATAAGTGGGCGTGGCATAAACAATTTTATGCACACCTGTTTCGGATGTTACAACCAATGTTTATTCCAAATTTGGTGACTCTATCCCATAAACTAAGAAAGATATAGAGGTGGGCGGTATAAGTGGGCGTGGCATCCAAAATTGATGCAGAACTGTTACGGATGTCACTACCAATGTTCATACCAAATTTGGTGACTCTAGCTTAAAAACTGACAAAGATACATGACTTCCGGTTTTTTTTTTAGGGCGGTGGGGCATGTCCCGTTGTTTGGGGGCGTGGCATCCTATGTTTTGATGCATAACTTTGTCAGATGTCAGCATCTACCTTCATGTCAAATTTGGTGGCTATAGCTTCAAAACTGTAGAAGATACAGGCATTTTTAATTATAATTTAAGAGGGGCTGGGGGTGGAAAAGGTGGGCGTGGCATCCAAACTTTTGATGCAATTTTTTGGGGAATGTCATCAGCTATATTGCTATTAAATTTGGTGACTCTAGCCTTAAAACTGGCGAAGATACGGACATTCCGGTTTTTTTATGGCGGTGGGGCGTGGCCCCTCGTTTGGGGCGTGGCATCCAAAGTTTTGATGCATATCTGTGTCAGATGTTAGCATCTACCTTTATGCTAATTTGGATGGCTATAGCTTGAAAACTGTAGAAGATACAGGCATTTTTGTTTATAATTTGAGGGGGGCTGGGGGCGGAACAGGTGGGCGTGGCATCCAAACTTTTGATGCAATTTTTTGAAGAATGTCACCAGCTATCTTGCCATCAAATTTGGTGACTCTATCTACTAAAATGTGGGATATATATGTGTTTTATCGATTTGCACTTCGAGGTGTATCGACTTGTTATCGATTTCCCAGGCCCCCTGAGGTCGTAGAGCCCTAGATTTAACACTTTGTCTGACGAAGACATGTACCAAGATATTTGCAAAGTTGCAAGGCTCTAGCTTTAAGGGTGTCGAAAAAAGTTGCGTTCATACGGAGAGACGGACAGACGGACAGACACCATGACGGACATTGCACAAACCCAATATACTTTGATACCAAAGGTATAAAAACAAATACAAATTACATGAATGTACATATGTACATATCTATGCCACGTTTATGCATTACGTATATGCATATGTAGATGTAGATTACATTTTCTATTTCTATTTGTTAGTGCGTTTGTTTTTGCACTGCTTAAGTGAGAGTGACACTCGTCGCATGCAGACGTGTTTTCTTGTGCTCCGGCTATAAACGCTAAAACAGTAAATTAATAAATAAAAAAATTAAAATTAACGCGGAAAGACGCTTTGTGCAGTGAAAATTCACACATCTATAAAAACAAATATATATATTTACATATATATACATGGACACTCGTGTGTGAGCTATACAAGTGCGGCCGCGTTTTTCAATTCGCTCCGTCGTTATTTCTCGTCGGGTTTTTCGTGGTCCAAACCTGTAGAAAAACTTTTGTTCGTATTATTCTGCTCCGTGGAAGTCTGCGCAACCTACCTGCTGTTCCCATCACCGAGGCCAATCGCTTTCATTGGCATATGGCCGATGAGACAGTGTAGAGCCTTTCGCGGTCAATTTGGGGTATGCAGTTAGTGTGCGTGCTTATTTTACACGAAAAAAACACACTTACTGCACACTTTCTTCTCCGTGGTGTGCGAGTTGCTACCTGCGTATTGTAGGAGGACCATAGCACCAGCTGATCGCAAAACTTACCAGGGCTGCTCGCTCGGCCTAACAGTGCCAGCTGAGCGACCAGCGTGTATCGGCCTTCGCTGCCAAACACAGGTGGCGCCTCCACTTTTTATACCCTTAACCCATAAAATGGGTAAATAAGGGTATAATGGTTTTGTGCAAATGTATGTAACAGACAGAAGGAAGCATCTCCGACCCTATAAAGTATATATTTTCTTGATCAGCATCAACAGCCGAGTCGATATAGCCATGTCCGTCTGTCCGTCTGTCCGTCTGTCTGTCTGTCCGTATGAACGCGCCGATCTCAGAGACTATAAAAGCTAGAGACTTCAAACTTAAAACTTAAGCTCTCCTATACCATGAGAAGATCAAGTTTGCTTCAAATTTTCGATAACATTTCTGGTTTCCGATATACACATGTGATCGATAACAAAAGAATCTTGAATTTCGAAATTGTGAAAATAAGGTTTCAAACTATGGATAAAATAATGAACATTTGAAAAAATTTGATTAAAATCGGTTAAGAAACACCAGAGATATCGCAGTTTGAAGTTTGGTCATATTGGTAACAAATTTAATATAACTGTAAGCGTTAAGTATCGGGTTAAGGGTATGTCCTAGTCGGGATTTCTCGACTAGAGCCTTCTTACTTGTTTTTTTTTTTTTTAACAAATATTATTTTATTTTAATTCAGAAGGAATCGTTCAGTTAATTATGAACATGACCTTATGGTGGGTAACATTAATATGAAATTACAAAGTTTCTTGATTAATATTTACAAAAGTATTAGCTGATTATTAATTATTAAACTAATTATTATAAATTACGATATCCTCCGGGTGGGGAGATCGCTGGGATGAATTCTCTTTAGTCTACGGAGGGAGATGGGGTTTACTAATTCATTTGCTAGTTGATTTTGGTGGGTCGGCATATCGGCTGCTGTGAAAGTTAATCTGATCCCCAAGAAGGGCAACTTTCAGATCCCTTTCGATTACGCGGTTCGTCACGTACCAGGGGAGCCCAGATGCGTGTCGTGCAGCTCTCGACTGAACCACTCGAAGCCTATTGAGCTGGGATTTGGTGGCAGTTCCCCACACCTGGATGGCATATGTCCAGGTTGGAGCTAATATGGCTTTGATTAAAAGAGCCTTAGAGCTCATTTGTAGCTTGCTGGAGCGGAAGAGCCAGTCGAGCTTCTTCAGCTTCGCCAGAGATTTGAACTTTACAGCCGTGATGTGGGCCCTCCAGGTCAGTCTCCGATCCAGATGCACTCCAAGGTAGCAGTGCGATGTGACGCTGTTTATGGGGTTTCCATCGAAAGTCAGACCTGTGCAAGTTCCGGGCCGCAGGGAAAATGTGACACAGGCTGACTTAGAGGAGTTAATGGCCACATTCCATTTGGCAGTCCATTCTTCTACTGCATGCAGCCATTCCTGGACTGCATTGGAGGCAGTTTGCAGTGAAGAGTGTGACGCCAGCATGGCGGTGTCATCGGCGTAAGTGGCCAGGAGCAGCTGAGCCGGGGGAACTTCGACGTTGTTGTTGGCGGGAATCGGGAGGTCGGCAGTGTACAGGGTGTACAGGAAGGGCCCAAGAACACTTCCCTGTGGAACTCCTGCGTGAACCTCTTCCAGACTGGACCGAGAATCACGCACTGCAACGTCGAACGTCCGATCAGAGATGAAGGATCTCAGGATGGCATAGTAGGGAGCAGGAAGGAGAGCTTTCATTTTGTAAAGAAGGCCCTCATGCCACACCTTATCAAACGCTTGCTTCACGTCAAAAAAGACGCCGACAGTGTACAGCTTGTGCTCGAGGCCATGCGTCACCTGATTTACAAGTCGATGTACTTGTTCAGGGCAACCATGGGACTTCCTGAACCCAAATTGGTGTCGAGGTATGTGGTCCACTACTTGCGGCACTTCCATCAGTCTGGCAAAGAGTATTCTCTCAAAAATCTTGGAGAAAGTTGATAGCAGGCTGATTGGCCGATATGCATCGATCTGCGTTGGCGGCTTTCCGGCTTTGGGAATCATGATGATGCGTGCACGCTTCCATTGCCTTGGAAAGTGCCCTAGCATGGCATTGAATATTCTTACTAGGGCAAGGACTTCTTTGCGTGGCAGAGACTTCGCAGCACGATTGTCGATGCCATCGTAGCCGGGTGTTTTCTTTAGTTGCAGCGCCTTCAGTTGCAACATGACTTTCTGCGGTGTAGTATGTCTCATTGGGCGAGCCGATGCAGTCGGAGTGTCCAAGAAGTTATTGATGGCTTCGCGGTTAAGGTCGTCTGTTAGGTTGAAGGTCGTGAAGGTGGAGGTCAGGTGCGAGGCAAATGCGCTCGCTTTTTCATCATCCGTCTTGAGCCAGTGGCCACTGTGACTCAGGATGATTCCTCTTGTGAGCCTCCATATCGAGAAGTTGCTGTTATTATCTGGGCCAGTACCCTCCAGTAGGGTATCCAGATTTTCTCGTCGGGTCCTGGCTAGCAAACGGCGCAGTCTGTTTGTGGTGCTAGAGTATAGCTGCTTGATGCTAGGGTCTCCCGTTGCAATGTACCGTCTTCTGAGGCGCCTTTTGTGGGAGAGCAGCTCCCTAGCCTCCAAGCTCAGGATGGGAGCCCTCCTTGCGGTCGTGTGTTGAGCTTGATGTGGGGGTGGTGTGGCCCTTCGTGCTGCTTCCGCGATTGTAGCTGCGAAGTAATCCACATACGCTTCCAGTCTATTGCAAGTGTCAATGGGGATGTTGAGATCTACTGTGGCCTCGATGTGCTCCTTAAAGGCCACAGAATTTGTAAGCGGTGACATCATTTTTGTGACACCTTTAAACAACTGGGCGTCTTCATCAAGCTCAAACAGCAAGGGCAGATGATCAGACGACAGTTCTGTCAGGACTTGCACCTTGATTTCCTGCTGTCTGAAGCCTTTGGATATCCCGAAATCAATGGCACTTGGAGTGGCACTTGCACGATAGGGGTAGCAAGTAGCTTCTCCAGTTGCAATGATCTGCTCAACGTCAGCTTCCGTCCACCTGAGGGTAGGAGGGCAGTACACTGAGGCAATGTTGAACCTTCCCCTGCTTGACGTCAGCTGAATAACTGCTGCCTGGATGTGATTTTCCGACAGAGTGGAGAAAGGTTGATGGGAGATAACTGATCTGACAAGGATCGCCGCACCTCCGTGTTGGCTGTCATCCGGGTGGTTGGCAGTATGGAGGGTAAAGCCAGGAACCGTGAAGGTGGACCGGGAGACAAAATGGGTTTTCGACAGCAGAAGGATGTCGATGTCGTGAAGCTCGATGAAGGCGAGAATTTCGTTGGTCTTCGAAGAAACCCCATTGGCATTCCAAGCTGCTACCTTAAGAGGACCCATTTTGAGGAGCAGAAGGGAAGGTGCGAGTCTGCAGAAGCAGTTGCATTAGCGATTCCACTAGTGACATCATCCTGTCAAGCCTAGTAAAAAGCTGTTCCAGTTTAGTCTCCAGGTTAGCGCTTGCATGTGGGACAGTAGCGGCAGGCTTGGCAACGTGCTGGCTTCCTCTCACAACATTCGCAAATGAAGGCTTTCCAGAGGTGTGGGCTGGTGGACTGGGCTGGTACGCTCCTTTTGCAGGACCAGTGGCAGAGGGTTCGTTGACCTTCCGTTGGTGTTTGCGGTTCGAAGCCTCCTGCAGGTACTTCTTGCAACCTTTAAAGTTGGCTGCATGGGGGCTGCCACAATGGAAGCAGCATCTGGCCGCGTTCTGCTCCAGCTTGCACTCCGAAGTGGGGTGATTTTCTCCACATTCTCTGCATATGAAGTGGCGAGAACAATATGCCTTGGTGTGGCCGTAGCCTTGACACCTGTGACATTGAATCGGCTCCAATTGCTTACGGGGTTTCTCCCATGTTACTCTGTGCCTGCAGACAACAGGTATGTCCTTGACTTCCTTGTTATTCTCCGCCTTTTTGAGATCAATGAACCTCAAATTAAGAGGAAGAGAAGTTGCCTTGTTGCGCGGGGTATAGATGCGTATAACGTTGTGTCCTTCGTTCTTGAGGGCTGCGGTGATATCCTCCGATGGGACTCCGGGATGAATGTTTCGCATTACAATTCTGTAGGGTCGGTCCTCCGGTAGCTGATGGTGATGAAATAAGGATCCTTTTCCAAGAAAGTGTTGGGCCACCAGCCTGTAGCTTTCGGGGGTGTTGCATTGAACAGCGCAGTCTCCCGAATTTAGGGCCTTGATTGTGTAGGAGTCTCCTACAAGTTCGTCCAGCTCACTGCTAAATGCTGTGAGGTTCACCACATTGGGAAACATCATTCTGGGCACCTTAGAGTGACGGCTTGATTTCGGGGGGCTGGTAATGTTTGGTGAGCATCATTCAGCTTTTGCTTTGGACCTGCTTTCCTTACGGTACGATTGTGGGCGGTTTTCGAGGAGCATGGCTCGTCATCGTCACTCGTGGATACCTCGCCCAGGACCATATCTTCCTCGTCGCTTAGGGCTTGGAAGCGATTGGCAGAGATTTTTATCAGCTGATCAGATGCCGCCTTTTTTTATCATTTTAGGGGTGAGAACTGCGCCTGCTCTCTTTTGATACCTCCTTTTCTTGGCTTAAAGGAGACATCCTGCCAGACGGTGGCAAGTTGTGGCTTCGCTGTTGAGCTGACAAATGTACTGCTGTGAGTTGTACCAGCAGCAGTAAAACATACGTTTCCGCTCAAGGAGGAGGTGTAGATATACGCGGATGGGATTGTCGAGCTGGTGGAGGTCAGTGTGAAGGTCGAACTGCAGTAGGTGTTAGAGATACCGGTAGTAGCGAAGGTTGGACCTTCACCTTGCCAGGTCTTCATCAATTGCTCCCGAATCTCTTTTGGGCCCGCGCCAGCAATTTGCTTCATCGACTCATGATCGATAGATTTATTCTGTGGACCGTTTTCCATTTTCAAACTGGTTAGCGACGACTCGAACCAGCTAGAAGCTTAAAGTTCTAGCGGCAGAGTATCTAAGGCACTAACCAGGTAAGGCACGTGAGTAGCAGTGTACCGTGGACACGAACCACACAGCTTAAAGTTCTCACAGCTGATCGCCGCTTGAGGTTTTTCAGTGAGGCTTGGGCTAGCACAGCCAGCCTCACCAAGCAGAAAAAACGACGCTGGCCAATCAAATTTGCCACACTTTCACTTGCAAACACTTAATTTACTTAATTTGTATGTGTTATTGTTTAATGCACTTTGTGCCACAGTTGTGGACTTGTCCGTAAGTTTTTAACACAAAACTTTGTCACTGCACCAAAAAACGCGTGCGGCTTTTGTCGCAGCCAACTTAGCACTGGCGCCTACACGCTGAGCGGAGTCCCAGCCGTGTAAGGTTCGGGAATTGGGTACAAGAGATTTCAAAAAAAATTTTCGTTGCATACGCGCAAGGGCCTGGCAAAAAGCGCTGCATATCATACAGGCGCATAACTTAGTGCCAACCGGGCAGCGACACGTGACCCAGCTGGTAAGGGAGCTAGCAGCCAAGGCTGTCAAGCAATACGAAGCTGCCGCTGGTAGGAACAACACAGCTGTCACTAGAGCGGATGCGGCCACGTAGACGTGGCCAGCTGCAGACCTGCCGACAGGCGTAGCCGACAAGGCTTTGCATAAAAGCAATGGTGCTGCGAGGGCGACAGCGACACCTAAAAGAAGGCGTGAACAAGAACAAGATCAGGCAACACCAATCCAGCAGCTCCGGAGGTGTTCCCGCAGAACGAGAACGAGTGGCAAGCAGTTAATGGGAAGAAGGCATCCAGACCAGCTGGCAGGACGCCCGGAAAGCAGTCATCAAAAACCAAACCAGATGCGCTGGTGATAAGCACCAGCGAGCTCTCCTACAGCGAAGTATTGTCGCTAGTTACGCGCAGGAGTGACGGGAAGCTCAATGGAGTACGCGACAAGGTATCCAAAGCTCACCGCACAGCGAAAGGTAACCTTTTATTGGAGCTTAATGGAGTTGGTATGGAGTGCACCAAGCAGCTTAAGGACGAGGTGGATTCAGTGCTGGGTAAGACCGCGGTAGTTCGTTCGCTCACCGAGCAAACCCATTTTTCCATTCGGGACTTGGACGAGCTAGCCTCCAAGGAAGAGATAGTGGCTGCAATATCTGAACAGGCCAAAATGCATGCGGAACACATTAATATCAAAAGTGTAAGACCTGGATACGGCAACACCCAGGTGGCACAATTCTCGGTGCCAACGCACTTGTCGAGCTGCATTACAGCCCTTCGCTCAGTGCGCATTGGCTGGATCAGCTGCGCCATCCGACTGCAGGAAGTGCGCACTCGGTGCTAACGCTGCCTGGAGATGGGACACACCGCAAGCAGCTGCCGTAACCCCGTGGATAGGTCAAACTGTTGCATCAGGTGCGGAGAAACTGGCCACAAGGCAGCGAGCTGTAAGAGCGACGTAGCGAAATGCTTTATCTGCTTCGCTAAGGGCAGCATTACGTACAGCCACCAGGCGGGCAGTAGCAGGTGCCCACTCAGCGGATATGGGTCAAGCCGTGCAAAATGAAGTTCATTCAGCTTAACCTCAACCACTGTGCAGCGGCTCAGGATCTACTGTCGCAAACAGTGCGTGAATGCGCTGCTGACCTAGCGGTACTTAGCGAGCCATACCGGCTGTGTGAGGGTCCCAGATGCGCCAAGGACACATCTGGGAGAGCGGCCAGAGTTGGAGTTGGAGCATCGACGATAGTTTCAATGCCAGCGATCACGTTGCCATATGGTGCACAGTTGGAGTTCGCCATGAGCGCAGACAAGCCCCAGCTCAACATAGGACGAGGTATCGCGTCGAGACGCTGGATACGCAGATCTTCAGCGCCCAGTTAGAGTCTGCGGGAATTCCAGATTGTTCTGATAGTACCGAAGTTTTGGTGGATAAGACGATGATGATGCTAAGCCGGGCTTGCGATGCCAGCATGAGGAAGAGCGGTAGTTACCAAAGGCACCACGTCCCAGTTTACTGGTGAAACGAGGAGATCGCCGAGGCGCGGAGCGATTGTTACTACGCTAGACGCCGCTACCAGCGCTCTCGCGGACTGCAGGCGTCCCAGGAACGACATGCGGAGCTCCTAGAATGCAGGAGGCGGTTCCAAAAGCTCGTCAAAGACAGCAAGCGGAGATGCTTCCTGGATCTATGCGATACCGCGGAACATGACCCGTGGGGAAATGCATATAAGCTGGTTGTTAAACGCTTTAACGCCACTTATCGTTGCCACCCGGTGGACCCAGTATCGCTTAGAGCGATCGTCACACAGCTTTTTCCCTTTGAACGCTCGCCCTTGCCCAACATGCCCCCCGTATCGGAGCTTATCACCCTGGATGAGATTCGTCAGGCGGCAACGCGAGTGAAGCCGAGCAAGTCGCCTGGCCCAGACGGAATTCCTAACCGAGCGCTCAGGCCAGCACTAGCACTTCGCCCTGACCTTTTTCAGAGCATGTACAACAGCTGGCTACATAACGGAGTTTTTCCAAACCGCTGGAAAATCCAGCGTCTGGTCCTACTACCAAAGCCAAGCAAACAGCTGGAGGATCCATCGGCATATCGTCCGATCTGCCTCATCGACACCGTCGGTAAAATTTTGGAGCATTTAATCTGCGTGCGCCTGGATAGTGCCATTGCCGCTGCTGGTGGAGTCACACCGCAGCAGTACGGCTTTCGCAAGGCCAAATCAACGTTGGATGCGATCGGCAAGGTAGTCGGCATAGCCTCTGAGGCGATCGCCGGAAGTAGGTGGAAAGGTGGTGCCAAGAGGTACTGCCTAGTGGCAACAATCGACGTCAAAAATGCCTTTAACTCGGCTAGATGGGGCTGCATCCTAGGGGCACTTGAGGCTCTCAGGGTTCCAGCGTATCTCCAAAAGATAACTAGGAGCTACTTCGAAGACAGGATCCTTAGATACGACACCAGCGAGGCGACCGAGGAGCACCGAGTTTCTGGAGGCGTGCCACAAGGGTCGGTACTAGGACCACTACTGTGGAACGTCATGTATGACGGCGTGTTTCGATTACTCATGCCAGAAGAAGTCCACCTTGTGGGCTTTGCGGACGATGTAGCGATAGTTGTCGTAGCCAAAGAACTAAAGACAGTGGAGGAAAAGTGCAATCTTGCGATCGCGAAAGCGATACAGTGGCTTTCGGCAGTTGGACTGCGGTTGGCCCCAGAGAAAACTGAGGCAGTGCTCTTTAGCAGCCGCAAGGCAGTGGAAACAGCTACCATCACCGTGGCAAATACTCCGGTCAGGTCGAAGAGGGCCATTAAATACCTGGGCGTGATGCTGGATACCAGGCTTTCCTTCAAGGAGCACTTGGAATACACCAGCACAAAGGCAGCGAAAACGAACCGGGCAATCTCGCGGATCATGCCTAATACCCGAGGCCCGAAACAAGGCAGGAGAGTCCTCCTATCCAGCGTCACAAGAGCGACGATGCTGTACGCGGCGCCGATATGGCAACCAGGCTGTCGCTTTGATAGCTACATGCGAGGCATGAGAGCCACTCACCGCCTTGGAGCCTTGAGAGTCTGCAGTGGCTTCCGAACCATCTCGGACGATGCTTGCCATGTTCTTGCTGGAGTAGCGCCAATAACTGAACTGGCCAGGGAGATCGCAGAAATATACAAAGGAACGCACGGCAAGGACCTTTCTGCAGCCCAAAAGCAGGCCGTGCGCTCTGCGGCCAAAACGTGAACGGTTGAAAACTGTCAAAGGCAATGGGAGGCATCGAGCAAAGGGCGTTGGACATATCGCCTCGTCCCGAACATTTCAGCATGGAAAAACAGGCGGCATGGTCAGCTTAATTACTATACCACGCAACTGTTAAGCGGGCATGGCTGTTTCCGCCAGTACTTGCATCGCTTCGGGCATGAGAGCGCTCCGTTCTGCACTTTGTGCGGAGAAAACACAACCGAGGACGCCGTACACGTTCTGCTCTACTGTGGACGGTTTACCAGTCTACGAGTCGAGCTGGAGAGGGTCTTCGGCTGCAGCATAGAGGGGGCCAGCCTGGTAACGAAAATGTTGGCCAGCAACACCAATTGGAACACGTTTAGCACGTTCGCGGCAGCAGCCATGACCGAGCTGCGCAGAATTGAGCGTAGAGGATTACTGGAGTAGGTGGAGCGCAGGCATTAGTGACGCATTACCTCACGGCCGTACCGCTGATGTTTCGTTCCGCCCACTTTCCCTTAGTAAATTGTATATATATAATAATATAGGATAGGCAATAAATGAATTTAAAAAAAAAAATATATATATATACATACTAGCTAACCTTGCCACGCGTTGCAGCGGCGGACCCGACAGACTTCTTCCTGTCAAAAAGATTTGTAATGTTAAATTGTTTTGTTTCTACGTATTTTATAGTGCTGCGTGCATAGCCTTAAGTATACCCTGTCCATTAAATATAAATACTTTTCTTAAGTTTTTCTCCTCCTCGGCCTGTAATCGTTTTAAACATAATTCTTACATCTATTGCTACCTTCGTGGTGCCTTTCATTATACTTAGTACTACTAGAAATGTTGGGAAGGAGTTTACTACTTCACATGTTGAATTGTTTTGTTTCTACGTATTTTATAGTCGGGGCAAAAAATTCTCGTGAACAGAACCGTCACCCGTGATATGGTGTTGAAATTAAAATTAAATAAAACATTATATAAGTACATATTTAAAAGTAGACTTTAGACATGCATTGAGTTCATCTGCTGGCGTTGATCGTGGAATCACTGGCAATGTTTGACGAAAATCTCCAGCTAATAAAATCAATGCACCACCAAATCGGTTATAATTTCTTCGTAGATCTTGTAAGGTTCTGTCTAATTTTTTCTGTATTTCAATGCCTCTCAATATGAGCAAACCGAGCTCATAGAACCAATAACAACACATTGGAAGTTTCTGTAGTCAAGTGACACATCGTAACTGAAAGCAGATCGATTCAAACTTGCACGAATATTTGTTGAATGTCGCGCTCGCTTTTCACGCGTTTGTGATATCCGAATTCTTTTACGAATATTTCGGTCCTCAAGTTCTTGAGCAGTACGATTAGATTGGTATTAAGCTTGGCTTGTAGTATTACGTGATCTTCTGCCTAAATTGCTTGTTTGACGGCGTATGGTAATTTTTTGCGTATTGCAGGCATTTTAAAAATGTACGATTTTAAATAGTAAAAAAAAACTGTTTTGATTCAGAAGCTGAATATTTTGTTTTTTAAAAAAATTTTTTTAATTTATTTTAGTTGTTGGCGAAGCAACGCGCGCCGGATAACTAAATAACTTCATTTATACGTTGAATAGAATTATTTTTCCTACTGAATTTTAAATGTAGCCAACTAAGATTTTGCAAAACACAACTCTAGGACTGTCAAATAATAACAGACAAATAATTAGCAATAAATTAAAATTGCGACTATAATTTGAGATTTAAACTATACTATCTCTCAAGTTGGATCGAACTGCACATGGTGTGCGAATTTTATTATAATCGGTTAAGTGGTTTAGGAGAAGTTTGAGGACAAACATCGTGACACGAGATTTATATATATTAAGAAGAAAGATATCTAATCATTTTTAGTTAAAACTCAAACCAATTACTCACAAATATATTTATTTTTAATTTGTACACAATGCAGCAGTGACACTCGTCGCATGCAGACGTGTTTTCTTTGTGCTCCGGCTATAAACGCAAAAACAGTAAATTAATAAATAAAAAAATTAAAATTAACGCGGAAAGACGCTTTGTGCAGTGAAAATGCACACATCTATAAAAACAAATATATATATTTACATATATATACATATATCTAATCATTTTTAGTTAAAACTCAAACCAATTACTCACAAATAAAATCAAAGAAATAAAAAACCATAAACGTAACTCCGCTCAATAAAATGAGCCAACGTAGCATTCGCGCTCTGGCGCAGCGCAAGCAAGACGAACGCCGGCTCTCTGTACAACGGAACAACAAATACGTCTCTGTGGTTTCCCAAGATATGGAGAGCGAGCGACCAAGGGAAGTCTTACCCTCACTGGGCGACTCTGAAAATTCGTGCTCCCCGTCACCGTCCGTACTATCAACGAAATCTGACCGCGCGCGGTCAATAACCCTAAACGCGAACAACGAACTCTTGCACGTAGAACGCGAAAGAGTACGATCATGCTCTCCGTCTCTTCTGACATCTGACGTAACTGTCACTGAACCAACAACTGCACCTGTGCCGACCGCCCGCTCAGCAAACGCAACAACTGCTGCGCCGTCAGCAAAACAATCCGCAGACAACGCAAATGAGAAGCCGGCTATACAGACAGGTATGGATCGCTACATACAGATCAAGCGTAAATTAAGCCCCCACCAAGCTACAAACAAACCAAAAATTCCTCGCGCTAATATAGGCGAAGCACCAAACAATACCAATAGATTTGAAATCTTGGCAGATAACGCTGACGATTTGCCCCCTGAAGATAATGTTGACAAAAAAAGCAAAAGCCTCACCCGATATTCATACGTGAAATAAGCTCTAGCGCTTTTGTTAACAATGTTGTAAAGCTCGTTGGCAATGACAATTTCCACATCATCCCTCTAATGAGGGGAAGCATCCATGAGATTTTTATTGTTATTTATCTTTATTTTCTTTCCTTTCTCAGTAAATTCAGCTTTATAACTCGCTTATAGGGGAGTGGGTGTACTTGAGCAGTGTTAGGCTTCTTCATGTAAGATGCCCCTAATGTCAGCCAAAGTCCGCGTCTGTAGGAGGGTCAAGCATGATAGTATGTATGACATTGTTCTGTATGCTAGCTCCCTTCTCTCCTATCTTTATTTGCTTTTCTTCTCTCGGTAAACTCAGCTTTATAACTCACTTGCAGGGGAGTGGGTGTACTTGAGCAGTGTTAGGCTTCTTCATGTAAGGTGCCCCTGTTGTCAGCCAAAGCCCGCGTCTGTAGGAGGGTCAAGCATGATAGTATGTCTGACATTGTTCTGTATGCTAGCTCCCTTCTCTCCTATCCTTCTTTTCTTTTCTTTTCTCAGTAAACTCAGCTTTATAACTCTTTTGCAGGGGAGTGGGTGAACTTGAGCGGTGTTAGGCTTCCGCCGTTAAATCAGTTCTAAATATTCAAAACAAAACCAGGCAGCCACAACCACTCTTTAAAATTGAGCTTGAGCCTCAGGCTCTGATTATGAAAAAAAATGAGGTGCACCCCTATTACAAGCTTCAGTTCCTATTGCACCGCAGAATCACCGTTGAAGAGTCACACAAACGTAACGGCCCGGTACAATGCATGAACTGCCAAGAATATGGTCACACAAGGTCTTACTGCAAGCTGCGCCCTGTATGTGTGGTTTGCGGCGATCTTCATGACTCGTCGAGCTGCCCAGCAAGCAAAGATGACTCCAGCAAAAAAAAGTGAAGCAACTGCGGAGGCAACCACACAGCTAACTACAGAGGCTGTCCAATTTACAAGGAACACAGCACGCTCTCAAAACACACCGCCATCATACATTACATCGAAGTCCAACCCTGACGTCTTCTTTTGGACTGCAGCTAGGCCATCTTTTGGTCCCGCACCTGTTATTAAAAACGCGACCTATGCAAGCGCCTTAAGATCTGGACTGATGCCTACTGCTTTTTATCCAGGCTCACAAACAAAACATGTAGAACTCAACGACGAACGAGACAACAAGCCGCAGGAACCGCCACTAAGCAACTTTGAATCAACGGTATGTAATATGCAGCAGAGTTTACCAAAGTTCATGTCATTTATGCAAGAAACTATGCAAAATTTACTACAAAGTCAAAATACTTTGGTACAGTATATCAGTGTATCATTACAATCGAAATAATCAATGGCCTCGCTACGTATATCAACGTGGAATGCCAATGGCGTTTCACAGCATAAACTTGAATTAGCTCAATTTCTACTCGACAACCACATTGACATTATGCTACTTTCCGAAACACACCTTACAAATAAGTATAATTTTACCATAACCGGATACTCATTTTACGGAACCAACCATCCCGATGGCAAGGCGCACGGCGGGACTGGTATCTTGATAAGAAGCAGGCAGAATCACCACTTCCACAAAGAGTTTGCTAAAAACTATCTACAGGCCACATCCTTAAAAATACATCTGGATAGTGGTAACCAACTTGCACTTTCTGCCATCTACTGCCCACCGCGATACTCCATATCTGAAGACCAATTCATGGAATTTTTCAACTCATTAGGAGAACACTTTATAGCAGCAGGGGACTATAATGCCAAGCACACTCACTGGGGATCTCGTCTTGTGACTCCAAGAGGAAAGCAGCTGTACAACGCAAATATAAAACCAAAGAACAGGTTCAGCCACGTCTCTCCTGTCACACCAACATATTGGCCCACGGACCCCAAGAAACTGCCCGACTTAATTGATTTTGCAGTCTCCAAAAATATTCCGCGCAACCTGATAAGCGCCGAATGTCTCTCGGAGTTATCGCCTGTACTAATTCAACTTCAACGACACCCAGAGTTTGCAAATCGCCCGGGAAAGCTGACATCACAAAAATCTAACTGGCTAAGATACAAGAAATATGTTAGCTCACGCATCAAACTTAATCTGAAAGTGGAAGCTGATATTGATTCTATTGCAAACAAACTTGAGTCAGTCTTCGTCGAAGCAGCTCGTATGTCAACACCGAAAGCGAAAACTGCAGCACCCACTCAAAAGAAAACAAATCACCAAATTGAACAGCTCGTTCTTGATAAGCGGCGACTAAGACGGGAGTGGCAATGCCTAAGATCGCCGTCAGCAAAGCAAAAGCTAAAAAACGCTACACGTAAACTTACCAAAGCGTTAGCACTTGAAGAAGAACATGCCCAGTGCCGATACATTGAGCAATTATCAACATCCAGCTCGAAAAACTCACTGTGGGAAGCTCACCCAACTCTCAGCCAACCGACAAAAGCAGAGATGCCCCTAAGAGACCAAGCTGGCGGCTGGGCCCGAAGCGATGAAGAAAGAGCCAACACGTTTGCTGTTCACCTGCAAAAAGTTTTCCGACCGAACCCTGCTACAAACTCGTTCGCTCTACCGACTGTATTAAACGACACTCACTTACAACATGAGCCCATTGAATTTCGCCCGAACGAAGTCGCAAGAGTTATTAATCAGGAACTAAACCCCAAAAAATCTCCGGGTCTAGACCTAATAACACCAAAGATGATTATTGAGCTTCCCTATTGTGCCGTCTGTGTTATCTGCCAGTTATTCAATGCGATCACACGACTCGGGCATTTCCCAGAAGGATGGAAAAAGTCTATCATCATAATGATACCAAAGCTGGGAAAGGATCAAACAGTCCCCTCGTCGTATAGACCTATAAGCCTTTTATTGTGTCTATCAAAACTGTTCGAAAAATGCTTGATGACTCGGATTAATCAATTTCTGAACCTTCACAGCATAATCCCGTCGCACCAATTCGGCTTTCGCCAAAACTACGGAACTATTGAACAGGTCAATCGCATAACTTCAGAAATTCGAGGCGCGTTTGAAAATCGAGAATACTGTACTGCAATTTTTTTGGATGTGGCTCAGGCGTTTGACAGAGTCTGTTTGGAAGGGCTGATGTATAAGATCAAATCAACGCTTCCAGCAAACACACATTAACTGTTAATGTCGTACCTCTACGACAGGAAGTTTGCAGTAAGATGCAACACTGCAACATCAAGCGATTGAAGCGTATTGAAGCCGGCGTTCCTCAGGGAAGCGTACTTGGGCCAACACTCTATGTTCTCTACACAGCAGACATTCCTACATGCAGGGGACTTACAACTTCAACCTTTGCTGACGATACAGCAATTCTTAGCCGATCTAGATGTCCAGTGCAAGCCACATCGCAACGCGCTCGTCATCTGGTTAACGTGGAAAAATGGCTATCCGACTGGCGAATTAAAGTTAACGAACAAAAATGTAAACATGTAACGTTCACCCTTAACAAGAAAGATTGTCCACCACTTACGCTAAATAATATCCCACTCCCGAAAGCAAACGAAGTAACGTACCTAGGAGTACACCTGGACAGAAGGCTTACATGGCGCAGGCACATTGAAGCCAAGAGAACACAACTAAAACTAAAAGCCAATAGCCTCCACTGGCTTATCAACGCTCGCTCCCCGCTAAGCCTTGACTACAAGGTCCTGCTCTACAACTCTGTCCTTAAACCAATCTGGACCTATGGATGCCAGCTATGGGGTAGTGCGTGCAGCAGTAACATCGACATCGTCCAAAGAGCCCAGTCAAAGATCCTGAGAACTATCACCGGGGCACCGTGGTACGTTCGCAACGAAAACATTCAAAACGACTTACACGTCCCACCAATCAAGAAAGTAATTGCGGACTACAAGAAAAATTACCATGGCAAGCCGTCAACGCACCCAAACTATCTTGCTAGAGGACTCTTAAACTCAAGCAGCCGATCCCGTCTTCGTCGTAATGACTTTCCGACCCAGCGATGAGTTGAGGTACGCGGCCACCAACTATTTGTACAACAACAAATAGGTAACTAAGTAATACTTGTAAGATTCCTGGTCTGATGAACATGTGGGATGGTTCGGAGGGGGCTGAGCTGAGGCCACCAGGCGGGTCGCGGGTTGCGGATAGCGAACGGCCCCTTTGGGGTTAGCTGCGAATATGCGATATTTTTCGCTAATAAGCAGTCCCGGAGAAATAGCGGGTACGGGTACCGACAAGACGCTTGTGTCGCCGTCTTTATTTATTTATTTATTTATTGTCAACTAAAAATTAAACTTAAATCAAATTAAAAAGTAGAGCTTAAGCTACAAAAATGTTTAAGATTAATGAACAAAATTTAAAATTAAATAAGTAAGCAAACTGAAATGAAATGAAAAGTTTAAAAATTAAAATATTAAAATATTCTGGGGAGTTAACAAAAATTTAATGATCCAACATTTGTTGCAAGGATTGGGAAAAACCCAGAAAAACCCAATCAGATCATAAGATTAGTGATTAGTGACTATGAAAATCATAGCCTCACACACTCCCAACTCCCCACACATACCTACCTCCATCCCTACCCCCCTCATCTCACACCGGGCCGGACTAAGGTGTTATACGAACCGTGCCGAGAGTCAGCCTGGCTGGGGGCCCGGTTTAAAAACTAGCCCAGTCTTTAACGGTGTGCTCAGGCAGATGGCGACCGCCTGTTCTATTTAGCCTTACCCGGGTATCGCGGATCTCTGCCCGGGTGGACCCTTTTTTCTCCGCAGCTCGTGGGACTCATCATGAAGAAACAAACAAATGGAAATAAACATCAGAAAACAAGACGTGCAGGACATCCCTGCTGCGAGTGCCGCAAGGCGCATTGAGGACCGCCTCCTGGACGGGGAGCGGTTCTCCAACGTGGGACGCACTCCACAGCGCCCCCAACAGGCGCAACGAGGCGCGGGAAGGCCGCAGGCGCAAGCTGGCCCAACGCGCTCAAATACAACGAGGCAAGCCCCTCGTCAGCACACAGCACCAACCGCAGAGGCTGCGAGCAAGGCAGGATCTTCCCAGCCGATGCGACCAGCCCTAAATGCGGTTCGGAGGCAAGGTGCATAACAGCGGCAGCAGAAGGCGGAGTTGCCGAAACGTGGAGAGCCGGGAGGCGTGGACGACTCGAACAGGATGGGTCTGTGCGGCTCAAGGGTTAAATGGTACCTAAGGTACCTTCAGCAGGGATTTCCCCCTGCTGAGGCCCGAAGTATGGCAACGGCCAATAGGCAGACGACGGAGCAGGCAAGGGGACCAGCCACCAAACGCCTTAACAATACTCTGACGCCTCCTGTTGACACTCCCAAAAGGGTATGTCCAGAGGAGCGTCCGAGTACGGCGAGGGCAGCCGCCGCCGCTGCTTCAGTAGAGAAGTCTTCCTCTACAGTGTCCACCGAGGCTTGATCGTCATACGCGGCGATGACAAAACGAGTCAAGGTGGCCGTGTTGCCTGTGGAGTATCCCCAGGTGATGCTCAGCCACGGGGACTTATCCGCATTGGAGGAGGCCATCCTTGATGAGCTAATTATCACTGGATGGGGCACCGCAGTGGAGTTCGTGGGAATTCACTTCAGAGTGGGTCACCTGGTGATCGATTGCTCGGATCAAGGTTGAAGTCGTGGAAGGGAGCTCCACTCGACTGTAGGGTGGGTGGTGACATTCCATCACCCCACAACATTACGCTTTACTGCCCAAGAAGCGCAGATCGGTCTACCGAGTTCTTGTTAATTCTGCTGAGGAATCAGAACGGGATCGAGACCGATGCATGGAAGGTGTTGTCAAGGAGGACGGAAAATGGAGGCGCCCTATTGGTAATAGGAATAGACGAGGTGTCCAAGGACGCAATAGTGGCCAGGGGCCACCAAGTAGCATTCCGCTACGGAACTATTCCGGTCAGCGGTCTTAAGAAAACTGCTGGCAAAAGGGACACTGCCGCCCCAGCTGCACCAAAGCCATCAGAAGTGGTACCTCCCCCCCTCCCACAGCCACCGAACCGAGCGTCCACCAGGCAGGTCGTACCGACCCATCGGAAGATTTGGCTGAAGATGAAGACCTGGCAGACCAGACGCTCGTCAAGGATGTGCTGGAAGAGCTGGATGCTACTTGGGAGCCCATGTCGTCCCAGGAATTAGCAGAAGAACTGGCGAAGGAAAACGGAGATGAAGCTGACGTGACGATGACGGGCAGCGGTGGTGAGGGTGACCCCCCTCCTACACCACCAGTAAAGAAGGCGTTAGGAGAGTAATGGTGACAACAGGCGTCACCACTACCGGGCTAGCCCAGATAAACCTCCACAAGGCTAAGGCAGCCTCGGCTGTCAGGACGTTTATCACACAACATCTTGGGCTAGCCCTCATACAGGAGCCATGGGTCAACGATGGCATTAAAGGCCTGTATACCGCCGTGTCAAAGGTAGTATGGGATCAAAGAGATCCAATGCCTAGAGCATGTATCATGGTAAGAAAATATATTGATTATTCAATTCTTTCAGAATTCCTCACTAGGGACTGCGTGCCAATCGCCTTAAAGGCAAAAGGTGAGGGTGCCCGGCTCCATAGAGCCTTATCAAAGCGGGCGCCGGAGGCGAATCTAGCCTTGAAACGTAGGGACAACAGCTTTACGACAAGCATCATGCAAAAGTTAGAGCTTCTGTTCGAGACTCACTTCCCAGGGAGTATCCCTTGGCAACAAAGTGCAGTACTTGAAACAGAGGAACAACACAGACCGACCATCTCCGACTGGGCATCTGCCAAATCAATGGTTACTTTGGAGAAAATTAAATGGGCGATTGGAACTTTCCAACCGTACAAATCTCCTGGTCTGGATGGTATATCACCCGCATTCCTTCAGCAAGGACTGGTGAAACTCCTACCCGCCCTGAGGAAAATTATGATTAGTAGCCTAGCACTTGGTCATATACCAAGCACATGGAGTAGAGCTAGGATGGTCTTCATCCCCAAGGCAGGGAAGACAGACATCACCAGCCCAAAGTCCTTCAGACCCATTAGCTTGACATCGTTTTTGTTGAAAACGTGGGAGAAGATAGTGGACTACAACATCAGGAGCACGCTGCTTATGCAGAACCCACTGCAGACGACGCAGCATGCATATAGGGCAGGTAGATCTACGGACACGGCACTATATGAATTGCACCGTAGCTTACGCTCGGTGATAGTAAACAAAGAAGTAGCAGTCTGTGCCTTTTTAGACATTGAGGGAGCATTTGACAACACGTCACATGATGCAGTCAGAGCTACCCTGAATAGAAGAGGCATGGACCCGACGACTAGCAAATGGGTCTCATCCCTTCTAAAAACTAGACAGGTTACGGCATCCATGCAGGATAGTACACTAACAGTTACGACCACAAGGGGCTGTCCACAGGGGGGTGTTTTATCACCACTCTTGTGGAGCATACTAGTTGATGAGCTGTTAGAAATACTTGCCAGCAGGGGTATCCAGTGTCAGGGCTATGCCGACGACATTGTGATAATAGCCAGGGGCAAGTACGAAGAAACTCTCTGTGACATTGTTCAACTGGGAATTAGGATCACGCATGATTGGTGTTTGGAGGTTGGCCTTAACCTTAACCCCACAAAAACCATCATCGGTCCATTTACCAGAAGATACAAGCTACTAAGGATGAGGGAAATTAGGCTCGCTGGGAGTCCAATAGAAACAAGCAAGGAGGTTAAATACCTTGGGGTCACTTTTGACTGCAAACTAAATTTTGGAACCCATATTCAAAATACGATCGCAAAGTGCTGCAGAGCACTTTATACCTGTCATAGAATAGCTGGGAAATCATGGGGAACATCGCTAACAATATTAAGATGGCTTTATCTCATGGTTGTGAGGCCCATGCTCACATACGGAGCGATTGCGTGGGGGGATAAGGCACAGCAAATCACTGTGCAAAAGCAACTACAAAAGTTGCAAAGAATGGCCTGTGTAGGAATCACTGGAGCGATGAGGACTTGTCCAACATCAGCGCTTGAGGTTCTTTTGGAGTTCACGCCACTTCACCACACAATAAGGCTACAACAGTTCACAGTTCAAGTTCACCTATGTAACAAAAATGAGTGGACATCTGAAGAAGAGGTCTACAAAATGAAACCACACACCATAAAGTGGTACACTGATGGATCCCAAACTCATCAAGGCTCCGGCCTTGGTGTGATAGGCCCACGGCTCACTTACTTCGAATCCCTGGGCAAGCACACTAGCATCTTCCAAGCTGAGGTGTGTGCAATAGGGAGGTGTGTAGATTTTAATTTAATGCGCAATTATCGAAACAGGGAGATAGCCATCCTATCGGATAGCCAAGCAGCATTATTGGCACTTAGTAGGACCGAAATCAGGTCAAAAACTGTTCGCGAAGTGCGAACCAAGCTAAACACCCTGGGATCACAGAATAGGCTTGCCTTAAGGTGGGTCCCGGGACACGTTAATATAGCGGGGAACGAAGGGGCAGATAAGCAAGCAAGGAGGGGAGCTGCGACACCCCTTATAGGACCCGAGCCGTACTGTGGGGTAGGGAGAAGCACGATACGGAAGGAACTTAGGAGCGAAGAGAGGCTTATGCGGGAAATGAGCTGGGCAGAGACACCTGGGCTCAGACAAGCAAAGCTTCTCTTGGGCAGCTATAACCTAAAGCGGTTTAAGCTTTTGATATCTATGGGAAAGAATAGACTTAGGATACTCACTGGTCTCCTGACAGGACACTGTAGACTAAGAAGTCACCTACCAAAGCTGGGCATAACCAGAAGCGAGATGTGCAGATTCTGCGAAATGGAGGGAGAATCTTCCTTGCACATTATAGCAGAATGTGTAGCCTTAGTAAGGAAAAGAAGTCGTATCCTAGGAAGACATATTATACAACTTAGTGATTTAGAAAACATCGACCCAATAAATATACTTGAATTCATGCAAGACCTGGGTTTGATGGAAGAGCTATAGGCCAAGAAGGGTGTACAATAGATCTTTTAGGTCGCAGTGCATTCACCCCAAATAATAATAATAACACTTGTAAGATTTGTAAACTTTTTGTTAGTTTCCCTATTATAAGGAAAGATTAAAAAAATAAAACCAGCAATAAAAAAAAAAAAAAAAAAAGTGTTAAGTTTTGTTTGAATTCGATAATTAGCAAGTACTTATGTAGATAAAACCACCCCCGTAACATATTCTGGTGTGCAAAACTCTTCTAGGCGCACAAAGTTATGTTTTAATTGATTTGTTTTAAATCAATGACACAAACAATAAAAGCATTGCGATCCCAACAACAACACTTACTTACAACAACAACAAACGCTACTTGATTCGAAAATCAATTGTCATAGGCACAAAGAAAAAAAGAAAAAAAACTCATGTGTTTTGTTTTAGTAAACTCGTATATGTATAGAACAATGATAAATGTACGTACATACATGCGTGCATTTGCAACAACAACCAAAGTTACAAATATCACCTCCTAAATTATATCAAAACAACAATGGCAATAGGTATTTGTGTTTGTGTGTTAAGTTTTGTTTGAATTCGATAATTAGCAAGTACACCCAACTCTTTTTTTACACGGTTTTTTTTACACGGATTTGAAGTTACACGGTTGAAAAAATATTTTCAAATTTTTTTTTTTTTATCTACGGTTTTGTAATTATGTTTGTTTTTACAACACTTGGCACCATTGCTAAAATGAACATACATAGTAATAACTGGGGAAATCCCCTTATTCGAAATTTCTTAAGGCGCGTTTACAATGTCAGCGTGAGATTGGAAAATGTTGTGTCTCTGTCTGGCACACATATTTTTCACATAAGTTCTATAAAAGATTTCTTAATATAAAAAGTCGACGGCGCAAGACCTTTCGGAAAGTAGTCTGACAGTTCAAAACTCTATTACCGGAAGACACTCACCATTGGATTTGATGAATATCTCCAGTGGTGATACCGCCTTTAGTCCAGATCGTCGCAAACAATTGCTCTTGTTATCAAGTAGCGACGAATAATTATGTAGCTATGTAAATATTTTTTCTTTATTTCCATTCTAATTTTTCTGTTCTTTAATTCTGGATTAACAGATTCCAATATGAATTATGTATTTTAAGTTTAAATGCTCATTAAAATGCCATATGAACATACAATTTGTATGAAATTTTATAGCTTTCAACTTTTTTACACGGTTTTTCGAAGTAAATATAGTTCTTTATTTCATCTTACACGGTTTTCAAATCACATGGAACGTAACCCCCGTTTTACTATAGGAAACGCCTCTTTTTTTACACGGATTTCTGAGGAACGTATCTACCGTGTAAAAAAATAGTTGGGTGTATGTAGATAAAATCACCCCCGTAACATATTCTGGTGTGCGAAACTCTTCTAGGCGCACAAAGTTATGTTTTAATTGATTTGTTTTAAATCAATGACACAAACAATAAAAGCATTGCGATCCCAACAACAACACTTACTTACAACAACAACAAACGCTACTTGATTCGAAAATCAATTGTCATAGGCACAAAGAAAAAAAGAAAAAAAACTCATGTGTTTTATGTATAGAACAATGATAAATGTACGTACATACATGCGTGCATTTGCAACACCAACCAAAGTTACAAATTTCAGCTCGAAAATTATATCAAAACAACAATGGCAATAGGTATTTGTGTTTGTGTGTTAAGTTTTGTATGAATTCGATAATTAGCAAATATGTAGATAAAACCACCCCCGTAACATATTCTGGTGTGCAAAACTCTTCTAGGCGCACCAAGTTATGTTTTAATTGATTTGTTTTAAATCAATTGGGGTATTCACCAGATCCGTTTCATCGTTGCATGTTTCATGCTTGAAACGCTTAGCTCGTGAACAGTATTAATCGTTTCATGACGTTTCATACTTGAAATGTCAGAAATTGTTTGTTTACATTTCTTTTACCTTAATTTTTGTAACTTAAGCTGTTTAGTCGTTCTGCGTGAATTTATAAAAAAGTTTAAATTTGACAGCAAAATCCCTGTTTTCAATTTCAAAAATATGTGTTCACACTTTTTTGCACAAAATTATACCAACTAATTCCCAGCAGGCCCGGAATGAAGTTTATATAAAAAAACAGTTGTCAGAAATTCCCCTGCCTGTTAATTTTTTTTTCAATTCCCCGCACGAATCAGTATAGTTAATCGATAGTTCCGATAGTGGAACCAGTGTGGATGTCATAATCAGCTGTTCTTAAAAATGGAATTCTAAGTTTACTATTGTAAAGTATGTATTTATTCATTCAATATGTATTCACGTTTTGCTATATCGATTGCATATGTTAAGTTCCGATATATCGTAAGTTAGTATTCTAAGTACCGATGTTAGTATTAAGTATTTTGTATCGAAAAGGGTGCGTCTGGTCACACCAGATCGCTCTGCCTCATCTCTTCCGGTAAACAAGGCGACGACACGCAATTGCGCGCTATCGTCTTTTTAAATAAAATAAAATAAAAGCCATCATCGATATATAATCAAATATTTATGTCTATTATAACTCAGAAGTGGGATACCCAAACACATCAAGTATTATTTCTGCAGTCTGACAAAGATGGGTCTAACTAAGTATGAGATGTATAACACGCTGAGGACGGAGTGGAAGTGCCACCGTCGGCAACTATGGCGCAGCTGCGCCGGTTGATCGTGGAACTGGTCAGTCTGGACACTGCCTCGCCACCAAACGCGCCCGATGCCACACCGCCGTCTGCCAGCACCCCAACGAATACAGAGCCAGGTGCCCTTGTTGTTGACACGACCCTGCCGTCTGCCGTCGGCATATTCATGCCGCCATTAAATGCGCCTGAAACTGCCGTCGCCCCGCCGTCTGCTGTCGCCACGTTTGCTGCTGCGCCCCGCCGTCTGCTGTCGCCACGTTTGCTGCTGTCGCCCCTCCGTTTGCCGTCGCCCCGCCGCCAGCTGTCGCCCCGCCGTCTGCTATCGCCACGTTTGCTGCTGCCGCCCCGCCGTCTGCTATCGCCACGTTTGCTGCTGTCGCCCCTCCGTCTGCCGTCGCCCCGCCGCCTGCTGTCGCCCCGCCGTCTGCCGCCGCCCCGCCGTCTGCCGTCGCCCTACCGTCTGCCGCTGCTCAGCTGTCTGCCTTCGCCCAGCCTGCCGCCGCCGCCGTCATCGACACACTGCCGCCCGCTGTGCCGAACGCTGCCGTCACCCCGCCGTCTGTGGTACCACCTGCCGCCCTACTGACAGCTGCCTGTCCCCCGTCGTCGGACCTGGATGAGCAACTGGCGGTATTGAGGAAACAAAAAGAAATCTTGGAGCTGCACCAGCAGATCGCAAACCTGCAAGCCAATTTGGGCACCGCCGCGAGGTCATCGAATCCGCTGGTGACGTACAGTAGCGTTATCGAATCAATGATCCCAAAGTTTTCTGCGGGCGATGCATATGACGTGTATAAGTGAATAGAAGATTTCGAGGATGCGACAGACATGCTACAGCTGGACGACAGACTAAGGTTAGTCGCATGTCGGCGGCTGTTGGAGGGCACAGCAGCAGTGCTCTTACGTACAATAACAGTGAGGAGCTACGAGCAGCTCAGAGATACTTTACGTCAGGAGTTCGGGCGAGTGCAGAGTGTCAAGGAGGTGTACCTTGCGTTACAAGACAGGCGTCGCAAGCAAGGGGAGAGTCACCTACGGTACGCAATAGAGATGCAGGAGATCGCTCTGGGCGCACCAATTCCTGAGTCAAAACTGGTTGACTTAATCATTGAAGGACTGCGCGATAGCTCTGCTGCGGTGGGCATGTTGGATGGAGCCAAAAATGTCGCCGATCTGAAGTTGCTGCGTGGAAGGTACGAGCGCCGAAAAGCCCGACAAGTGTCTGCTGTCAGTCAACCTCTGCCGAAGCAAGCTGCCGTCCCCACACCGCCGTCGAGAGCTGCCGTCCCTGAGATGAGAGAGGTGCGATGCTTCAAGTGCGGGCAAACGGAGCACGTTTACCGAAGCTACCCTCTTAGACTAGGAAGCACCGGCGCTACCAACGCTGCCGCTGCCGTTGCTGCTGCCGACTGTACATTTAAGTCTGCTGAAGAAGAAGAATTGCTCGAGAAGGTTGATCATTTACAGATGGTGAGTGAAGAGCAGTGAGTTTAAAAATATTTCTTCCGTCCTCGATTCTGGTAGTCCTAGAAGCTTTATTCGGCAATCGAAAGTGCCACCCTATTATAAATTGAAGTACTGTCCGATAAACTGCCGTGGGTTGGGCAATAGCCGCCTTACGTCCTTGGGAAAGGTTCACTGCGAAATTGAAATACTAGGCCAGCGTGGACTACACACGCTAGATATACTGCCGAACAACGCGAAACCTTCCAATAATCCTTGGGAGGGATTTTTTCCGAATAACAAGTGTTATTTTATGTAAACTTAGGAAGAAGTATACGAAAGAAAAACTGCTACAGATTAAAGAAAATAATGAAGTCCATAATAAGAAACTTACTGCTGTTCTAAATTCATTTGATTTGTATAAACCAGACGTCAGACGCATAATAACTACAGATGAGTCAGCCCGGTCGCTTAATGAAAATCAGCTTATGCCCTCCGTCTTAAAGTCGTGTACTACTAAAAAAGAGTGTCCTGTCGAGTCTGACGTTCTGCTGGGTGAGGCTCTGGCAGCCATTAATGCAATCGAACTACCCGCTGTCAGTGAAAACGAAGTCGAAATAGAATCTACCCTGCCACCAGTGCATCGGTCATGTGTTTTTATGCCCTATGTGGATGACTTGAACCTTGATTTTCAATTACAACTGATGCAGAATCGCGATCAAGAAATTGTTAAGCTTCGGGGTGTCTTGGAAAACCAAGAGATTGCCCGTTTCGAGTTGCAAGATGCTGTCGTGTATCGTCGATCACCGACCGACGTGCTCCAGCTTTACGTCCCTGCCGGAATGAATAACAATGTCATACGAACGGTTCATGAAAAGTTAGGTCATATTGACCACTTAGGACCCCTTCCGTCCATCCAGTCTAGAAAAAAGTATCTGTTAGTCGATATTGATGCCTTTACCAAGTTCGTCAAGTTGTACCCGGCCGCTACCACTAATTTCCGGGAAGCGTGTCACACTCTGGAGACAGAGTATTTTCCGAACTAAAGCCGACCCCGCCGAATTATTAGTGATCGAAGTACTTGCTTCACTTCCGCTGAATTTGCCACATTCCTGCTGTCCCACCATATAATCCATGTCCATAATGCTACTGCCTCCCCTCGGGCCAATGGTCAGGTGACACAACTTCCGAACATTGAGTTCGCCCTGAACAATTAAATTTATTCCACAACTAAATTTGCACCCTCTGTCCTCCTTTTCGGTGTCGAACAGCGTGGCGCTGTTATAGACGAGCTGACTGAACGTTTAGAAGATAAATTTATTGAAAACGTGTCAACTGTTGATATCCGCAAGATTGCCCTGCAGAACATAGTCAAGTCTCAAGAATATAGCACAAAGTACTTTAGTAAATGTCATCGTCCCGCCGTTCATTTTGAGGAAGGCGATTTTGTCGTCATCAAAAATGTTGATACGACGGCTGGCATAAACAAGAAACTCATTAGGCGATACCGCGGTCCATATGTCATTCATAAGAAACTACCAAATGATCGGTATGTCATCCGGGACGTTGAAGGGTCTCAGCTCACACAACTTCCATACGACGGGGTATTAGAATCATCCAAACTCAAACTGTGGCTCACCCCTGATCAAAATTGTGCTTCTGACGTCTGACTGAAAGCAACACTCCACCATTGGTGGGGGCCTTATGTATACAACTATTTAGAGTAAATGGAATCGTGGTCGATTCCGCTGTCAGGACGGCCGAGTTGTAAGATACTGATTTATTCATTTCATATATATATTCATGTTCATTTATATCGATTGCATATGTTAAATACCGATATATCGTAAGTTAGTATTAAGTCCCGATGTTAGTATTAAGTATGTTTTATCGAAAAAAGGTGCATCTGGCCACACCAGATCGCTCTGCCTCTTCTCTTCCGGTAACCAAGGCGACGACACGCAATTGCGCGCTATCGTCTATTTTAAATTAAATTAAATAAAAGCCATCATCGATAGATAACCGAGTATTTATGGTTATTATAAATGCTTCAAGGGAATATTTGTGTGCCATTGTGCACTCATCCCAAATTATTATAGAACTCTTCCCCACCATTGGTGGGGGCCTTATGTATACAACTATTTAGAGTAAATGGAATCGTGGTCGATTCCGCTGTCAGGACGGCCGAGTTGTAAAGTATTTATTTATTCATTCAATATGTATTCACGTTTTGCTATATCGATTGCATATGTTAAGTACCGATATATCGTAAGTTAGTATTCTAAGTACCGATGTTAGTATTAAGTATTTTGTATCGAAAAGGGTGCGTCTGGTCACACCAGATCGCTCTGCCTCTTCTCTTCCGGTAACCAAGGCGACGACTCGCAATTGCGCGCTATCGTCTTTTTAAATTAAATAAAATAAAAGCCATCATCGATATATAATCAAATATTTATGTCTATTATGCTATTATTATGGGAGGCTACGAGTGAAAATGGATAAAAAAAATTTTAATGACCGATTTATTTTGTAAGTAATCAAGAATGGTGACCAACAAATATTAACATTTTCCATAAAAATATTTACTACATCTAGTCCCCCTAACTTTATGTGGAATCTAACGAAATAATAAGCACTTTTCATAAATGAAATTTTTATTTGCTGGGAATGGGCCTTAAGAAAAAATGATTTGACTGACTGGACTTGCCCCGTGGTTATCTCAGGTGTTTTCTTACAGATTTCAATCAAATTTTCCCTAATTGTTTATAAGGTGTATTAACTTGTTTTGTCTTTAGTTTTAAAGGTCTATCAACTAGTGTTTAGGCTCTTACTTTAGGATTTCCAAGAAACACGCGTTCACGCAAACAGACGGACAGACACCATGACGGACGTTGCACAAACCAATATACTCCATTCGTTATCAAAACGTCAAGTGAAAACATTGGACTGTGACCAAGTTTGGGGATACTCGGTAAAAAAGGAAGTAGAAGGGGGATATGGCAAAGACAATATCCTCTTAATATATTCGTTATCAACGTTTTTGATGCTGATCTGCGGTGGATGTCAACTTCTATTAATCAAACAAATTTGGTGATAAGGATAAAGACCATGATGGACATTTCCAAATGACTCTTGACACCTTAGTTATCAGAGTGATAAATATGATATTTGAAAGGTAGACGGATGAAAATTATTTGTATTATCTATAAAAAACAAAATACTTACCTAATCTTATACACGGGACATTCATATACATTTTTCGTTTCCTGTTTGTCTTGTGTAACTGCTTTGATGTAAATAACAGGCATTGCAGGAAACAGTTCCTTGTTGAGGGCATCCGTTATTGTCCCCATTTTAATGTCCCAACGAGCACCCTCCATAAACAAGCCGTTTACATAGGCACCTTCCCGGGGAGCAGATCTGTTTGCAGAGTTACAAAACAACTTATAAAACCGTGACCTTTGCACGTCATACTTACGTAAACTCTTCCTTGAACTTTTTGGTAACATCACAATTGAGGCACATTCGATCGAGAGGCCATTCATTCTTTCGAGCTGTCTGCTGCATAATTGCAGTAAGTAGTGACTGCGGATTGAAGAAGCCCGCCAACCATATTGAAGAGGGCAATCGAAAATCAGACACCCAGCTTTCTAGCTCACGTAGGCGCAGCATTAGGTCACCGAACCACGACTGCAATCCTAGCAAACTTGGGTAAGCAAGCTTAGTCCACTGCTCAGGCACTTGATCCATATAAAGGCAAAGCATAAGATCCTCCATATTTGAAGATATAGTTAGTTCACCCTTAAGACCTAAGTCAAGCTCGTTAAGCGATCGCCTAAGCTCTGACATAAGTATATTCATCCGCTCACATTCTTGAAAAGCAACAATAATATATGGATTACGATCCTCTACACGAGCCATAAGCTCAAAAATGTTAAATGGGGTGGGAACTTTATCAAGTAAATCTTCAATAACTCCCTTTATAATATCTTCTTGGGAAACGGATTCACTACCACCAGCTGATCCGCTAGACATTCGCGGCTGTAATTCAAAAACAATTCGGAACAATCGCTCTGAAACAGTGGTTAGAAACCCAATTTCTGCATTTAAATTCAATCCGTAAAGGGATGGACTCTCTAATGGTAGGTTTGCATCGATATATTGATGATATCCAGCGTATTTAAGAATACCGGGTGCAGGAAAGCCAGGGCAAAACTCAAGATCACCATCGATAAGCTCTGCCTGCATAAATTCTTCCAAATACGTTCGGCATAATCGACGATCCCAGTCATCTGTTATATGGCCTCCATACATTATTTCTCCAAACAAGTAACGAAGATCTTCCCATGGTACTCGGGTGTTTGCTTCTAAGTAGTTGAACAAAACATAAACGGAAATTGTCAGATCACCTACATTAAAAGGATAGGATCGATTCCAGCCTTGTGGACCAAATTTGCGACGCTCCGCTACGACAGCATGAAAATAACATAGTGAAAAAAGAATCGCTTTAAATTCTGTTTCCTTTGAGCACATCTCAAGTGTTTCATCGCTGAAGTTATCAAGAGCCTTATGTATGTTCGCCATCATTCCCGTTGGCGGTTCGTTGGTTATTTTAATAGCTGACTCCAGAATTCCCTGAGGCAGAATGTGCATGAGTGGATCGGATGCAGGCTCAGCACTCAAAAACAGTCTATATTTTGAGTTTACATTTATTAGAGAGGCTTCAATTTTTTTTTCGAGACTTGGAAGCCATCGTGCAACAAGATGAATATTTTGTAGAATGACCCAATGTCCTTGCTGCGACGCTGTTTCAATAGCCTTTTCGGCAATTATTTCCTGACCTTGACCTAATGAAACACTATGAAAGTTGTCATGATCAAAGCTGTATCCCAAAACCTTTCCAATTTTTTCCACATCCTTAAGTGGATCAACCCCTGGTGACAAAACAAAGAAGATGTGAGTTTCGGGACTTGATTCCTTAAAAGTCTTAGAAAACTCTATTGACCTTGAGTCAATATACTTCGAGCCCAATTTTTCGACAATGAAACCTTTCATTGCGTATGACATGCGATCAGGACGTATGCACCGCATAATGCAGAGCCTTTGAATGGCTGATTTTGCTTTCCATTCACCAGGTAGCTTTTCATTTTCAGGACTCTCCGAATCAACAAATTTCATCCAGGTCTTGTGTGATCCTTCAATATCTTTTTCGAGGCCTTTAAACGCTGACAAATTATTTAAGGCACGTATGCCACCCCACCCAATGTGAGAAAGCCAGGTAAAATTTGAAGTTTGATTAGGCATGTATGGGAATCGGAGGAGAAAATCGAGCTCTGATGGTTCGACTTCACCAATATTCAATAAAATTTGCAAGCACATTTGGGAAGCAAAAATAAGTTTATCCTGCTCAAATAGTCCACGAGATGTGTAAATATAGCTACTGTATGTTATAGACTCCATTAAATTATCTACACGATCTTTAAGTTTTTCTGCTGGAATTGAGTTGATCATTGCATTATTAAATACAACTGTAAAAGCTTTTAATGAAAACTGGTATATTGGATTTATTTTAAATAAGTCATTTAGTATGAAATATATAATAGAGGCACGTTCGGCAGCGGGTCTGTATGCCTCACGGGCAGAGTCGATTTGAACGCCTGTAATCTTGGCCTCAGCAACCTTTACTTCAATTTCGTCCGCCGTTTTTTTTGTTTTTTCAAGATTCATTACCAACGTAATATCTTCAAGAACATTATCACCAGCAGAGGACAATCGTGCTAATAGATCATCTTCTAAAAGTTTCAAAGTGATTTTAAAATGATTTTGTTGCTGAGTGAGACGAGTACGCATAGATTCTAAGTCTGGTCTTTCGACCTTAACCACCTCAGCCAATAATTGATCCTCTAAACCATCTCGGGTAACTGTAAAATTAATTAAGGTAGTCTGAGCTTGCATTTCAGGTTTATAATGCGGATTAGCTAGCTTAGTATGTAATATTAAACGAAAATTTGGGTTGAAATCAATTTCACGATCACCAATCTTTAAAATTGTGCCTTTTTTGATAAGCATGCGGCCAAGAAGTGGATTTAATACAGCATCAACATTCTCCCCAATATTCTCAATGAGAAGTGGACTTCCGTGGGTGACTGCTCGTTCAACCAAATCAAGATATCCTCGTTGTGTAAGTCGCAATACCACAAGACTAGCACCATATTTCGCCTTAACCCATTTTATTCCCTGTCTATATTATAAAAGGATTTTATTCGCATTCATCATCATTATACAAAAAAATAGAAACAAAAATATTAATACACATGAAAATGCACTACTGATGAATGAACGCTTACAAAGAAACATTTCCAACCATATAAAGTAAACACATTTTTGATTAGAGTCGCGCGGTGAGTCAATATACAATAGTTATGTTCGTCTATCCTTCGGTACGTGTTTGTTTTAATGCAAAACTAACCCCCCCCCAAGGCTATTAACTTGACACGTTGCTCATCTGTTTCCAAAATCGGCTTAGACAGACCACTATATTTTAAAGCTGACGTAAAAATCATAAATAATCAAGTTAGTAGGCTCTAGTCGAGAAATCGACTAGGACATACCCTTAACCCCATACGTAACGCGAACAGTTACCCAGTGACCAATATGACCAAAATTACCAAATTTCAAACTGCAATATTTTCGGTATTTCTTAACCGATTTTAATCAAATTTTTTAAAATGTTCATAATTTTATCAATAGTTTGAAACCTTGCTTTCACAATTTTGAAATTCAAGAATTTTTTGTTATCGATCACATGTGTATATCTAAAACCAGAAGTGTTATCGAAAAGCAAACTTAATCTGCTTATGGTATAGGAGAATTATAGTCTCTTATAGTCTCTGAGATCTACGCGTTCATACAGACGGACAGGCAGATATGGCTAAATCGACTCGGTTGTTGATGCTAATCAAGAATATATATACTTAATAGTGTCGGAGGTGCTTCCTTCTGTCTGTTACATACATTTGCACAAGACCATTATAACCTTATTTACCCATTTTATGGGTTAAGTGAATAATAATTTAACTATGAAAATTATCAAGTAGTCTTTTTAAGTGTAAACAATATTTGGCATGACGAATATATTTAATTTAAACTTACAGTTGTGGATCAATCATGAGTGGATAACGCTGAGATTGAACCAAAATTGCTGCATTTTCTGCAGACATACGATCACTAGGCAACCCTTGGTTGTTCCATTCAGCAATTTGAGCATCATCACAGATCATTTCAAATGGATCAGTATCCTCCGTTGCAGGTATAGGAGGCTGTAAAAAAGTTTGCAAAATAAGTTTTATTAAAATAAATCACATAGAAACAAATTTTAAAATAATAATAATTTAAAGATATTTTCCAGCTTTGACGACCTCGTCATCAGACGGTTTGCATTCATCGTCAGTTGTACGTCGTAGAGTTTTTAAATAATAAAAAAGTAAAGAAGGATTTTTTTGGCAAGCATAATTTCAGTCAAAAGTTAGGATCAAAATGTTCGCCCATAAGAACTCGTGGCTCTAACAATATTCACTTTATTAATATTCACGCGAGGAACCAGTGTTTGCTTCCGTCACCGTGGAGCTGCCAGACCTGGCTGTGGCTGGGTCTCCCCACATCTACTCCCCCACAGTGTCTTATTCAGTCGGCGAAGGTAACGGAATTTCATTTATAGTTTGAGAAGCTGTGGCTGGCTCATGCGGAGAGGGTTGCAGCTCCTGATTATCATTTTGCGTATCGAGATTAACAAGGAAAGTGGGTTTGAGAAGGTCAATTGAGATTGCCTTGTGCCCGCCATTTACGTTTATAATGAAAACTTTGTTATCCACTCGACGGATAATTTCATATGGTCCGGTATATGGCTGTTCCAGTGGTCTTATTACAGATGTGACGAGTTTGAAGACGTGTGTGCAAGACTGCAACGCTTTTGAGCAGAATATATGTGGCTTGTTGTGGTTTGCCGCTGGAACAGCTTTGATTCCTCGAATTTGCTGACGTAGAAGCCCAGAGAGGCGATGTTGGTCGATTTGCGGAGCCGAGCTCTTGGGGGCAAAAAACTCATTGGGTAGACGAATTGTAGTACCAAAAAGCATTTCTGCTGGTGAAGCTTGTTGGTCTGCTTTGAATGTTGCCCGAAGTCCTAGTAAAACCGTTGGAAGCAGATCAGGCCATGGAATGTGCGAGTTGCACATTAAGACGGCCTTAACTGTTCGATGCCATCTTTCAATCATGCCGTTCGCTTGGGGGTGGTACGCCGTAGTCCTAATTCTTTGAGCTTCAGCGATTTTTGACATCTCTGCAAATAATCCGGATTCGAACTGCGTGCCCTGATCCGTTGTAATAGTTAGAGGGGTTCCAAATAGGCAAATCCAATGCGAGTAGAGTGCAATGTTTCGCTGCGGAACAGCGAGTGGCCATCTACTAAATCTATCGATAATTGTTAGGCAGTAGCGGAAACCATTGATGCAGAGAAGCTCTATTAGATCCAAATGGATATGTTCAAGGCGGTTGTCCGGCACTTCTATTCTTTCAAAAGCACTGCGTGTGTGCCGATGAATTTTAGCGCGTTGGCATGCGACACATTGACGTGGCCAGAGCGTTGCATCCTTGTTTACACCTGGCCAGACATAGCGTTGCCGAAGTAATTTCGCGGTTGTACGATCACTTGGGTGTGCCAGGCCGTGCACTGAGTCAAAAGATTGACGTCTTAATGTTTGTGGCAGGTATGGTCGCTCACGTCCAGTTGAGGTGTCGCACAGTATGTTCCAGGTGGAGCGATGTTGTATCCGCCAGGTGTGTAATTTCCTCATCACTTTGCTGGGCGTCGAAGATTGTTTGCGCTTAAATGTGCTTGGCATATTAATTGCATTAATACGAGATAGTGCATACGCAACTGTGTTGTCTTTTCCAGAAACATGTACAATTTCTGTTGAAAACTGGGAAATTAAATCCTGTTGGCGCAATTGACGTGCTGATGCCTTGGAAGCCTTTTGTGCAAATGCAAATGTTAACGGCTTATGATCAGTCTGTATAATAAAGGGTCGTCCCTCCAGAATGTGTTTAAAAAAATGATATAGCTAAAAGCTCGCGATCATTCGTGCTGTAATTTTTTTCATCTGGGCTCAGCTTTCGATAGAAAAAGGAGAGAGGTTAGGTTTTCCAAGCATCCACATTCGGTGAATAAGGGAATATTTAATTAATAAATAGAACACTAAGAGTCAGTTTTAATGGTTCTGTCTCCAAGGTGGTTCATGTCACGTCCGGTGTTCCACAAGGAAGTCACCTTAGACAGTTATTATTCACATTATTCATCAATGATCTTCCATCAGTATTTGACCTTTCTCGAGCTCTGATGTGTGCTGACGATGTAAAATTATGCATGTTGTCTGCTCAAAAATTACAAAAAAAATTAGGTAACTTTAAAATTTGGTGTCGTGTTAACTTGTTAAATCTTAATTGCAGTAAACGTAAAGTAATGTCCTTTTATAGACGCCTGCCTTTTTCAAAATTTTATATTTTCTTGATGGTAGTCAAGTGACTAAACAAGAAAGAAGGCTCTAGTCGAGAAATCCCGACTAAGACATACCCTTAACCCGATACTTAACGCTTACAGTGACTTATGTGTATCAAATCAGTGCCCAATATGACCAAACTTCAAACTGCGATATGTATTACTGCGTATTGTGTAGTCTTTTGAGTGTATTTATGCCAAAAATGACAAAATTTAAAACTACGATATCTTCAGAGTTTCCCAACCGATTTTGATCAAATGAAATGTTCATTATTTTATCAATAGTATGAAATCTCGTTTTTACAATTTTTAAATTCAATAATTTTTTTATCGATCACATGTGTATATCGGAAACCAGAAGTGTTATCGAAAATTTGAAGCAAACTTGATCTGCTTATGGTAAAGGAGAACTTAAGTTTAAAATTTGAAGTCTCTAGCTCTTATAGTCTCTGAGATCGGCGCGTTAGTACAGACGAACAGACGGACGGACGGACGAACAGACGGACATGGCTAGATCGACTCGGCTGTTGATGCTGATCAAGAATATATATACTTTATGGGGTCGGAGATGCTTCCTTCTGTCTGTTACATACATTTGCACAAGACCATTATACCCTTATTTACCCATTTTATGGGTTAAGGTTATAAAAAACTAAAGTCGGTTGCGTCTGACTCAGGGGCTTAGCTACCGCCATATCTGCCGTATCAATTATAAGCGGCCCCAGGGCCCCGGGGGCCCCCAACGTACGTAAGCAAAAATTAATAAAAACTGGTCAACATGGTATTTTTTTTGTAGAATTGGACGAGACAATATGATAATAGTTGATATCGATAATACATAGTAGCTTTCTTTACCCATTATCGCGTAGATCCTGTAATAGGCCGCTTGGCGACTGTTTTGGTTATATGTCAAGCCCTAAGAGTAGGCAACCCTTATGCTCCAACCTCCGCTTCAGTACCTGTAAAGCTGTATGCCACCTTTAGTTCAATTTTTCTTGAAATTAATCAAACTAGTATTAGTTTGTATTTCTTAAGAAAAATAAAATAAGCTTGGTTTAGTAATTTGTTAATTTGTTTTAGTTACGTTGTTAAATTTTCTACTGTTAGTATTTTTTTTTGGTTAGATCTCCTTATGAGCAATATTTACGCCATCTATTGGTCATGTAGAAGTCAACCGGTACAGGGCTGTAAATAGCGAATAGAAGGATAAAATAGATTGGTGCAATTTTTGCCTTTCGCCATCTAGCCTCTGAAAGCATAGCTTCTTTTTTTTTCAAAGCCTTGCAAGGGAGTAGTTGTGCGCGATTTTAGCTGTCCAATTGAGAAAAAGAAAATCAAGAAACGTGGTATTCGTCCAGTGAAAAAAAAATCAAACGAAGGAAGATAAAATTGCCACTGAATTTTTAAAAAGACGTAAGCGCAAGAAAATAACTAATTCGGTTTTTTTAATAATTAGAAAATTTATTTTTTTTTGGGTTAGGAATCTTAATTTTTCTTCATACTAGTACACCAAGATATTCCGTAACCTTCAAAAAATAAATATATGCCAGTTCATACATTCAATGGTAAATAAACATTATATTCTTTTTTTTGGATTGCAATTCTGATTATTTATTCGCTTTATTTGTTTCTGTTTTTACACAGAATTGGCGGCTCGGTTATACTCTATATGGTTACATCTTACAATTTGTAAAATCGTGGAGGGGTGAAAAACAATTGATGCACACACGATACAAGTATTTTAATACCTTTGTATTAAAATGAGTTAGAGAGCGGTTTAAAAAGAATAACGCGCGGTTTTTTGGTAGGTTGTAATTCGTTTTAATGTTGAATTTGTACTAAATGTAACAGCCTGTTGAGCTTACTCAGCAGGCTGCTAACATAATTACAATATTATGGTTAACATAATTACATTAGAGTTATGGAGAGAGAGAACACTGTTTGGATGGGGAGTTACAGGTGCCGGTGCATACTTTTCTGCTTAAACATTCCGCCCCCCTTGCAATATAAAATGAATGGAGGGGGGGGGAGCGGATTTTACTGACTGTAAACTCCGGACAGGATCCACCCAAACACGGTATTCTGGATCACTAAGCCGTGATCGGTTGGAAGCACTCCTGGCTGTATGATCAGGCTGTAAACATCGGCGCCTAGCACCAAGCTGACCGGCGATGGCTTAAACCATCCGTCGTCTGCTAGGACAATGTTGGCCACGCCTTTCCGGTATGCCTCGTCTATCAGCGCGTCCGGTGTCAGGAATTTGAAGTCGTCCTCAATGCACAGTCGCACCTCTCGGTCGAAGGGACCACTGATGGATTTTATGCGAGCCGTGACTCGTTCACCCGCATTGAGCCAGGTTGCGGAAAGGCCCAATGCCTTTGCAAAAGAGGCGTCAATGCGGCTGACACGACTGCACGGATCAATCAAGGCTCGCAGTCTAAAGGATTTTTCACCTACCGCAACGATAGCCGTCACAGTAGGCAAAATTGTGATCCCTCCAACTGAGGGTGGCGTTGACGGACGCACTCGGACGGGTGAATGGTTCCTGGTCGATGCGCTTCTCCTGACGACGGGCGATCTGGATCTGGAACGGGGCGATCTGCTTGTTGACGGGGAACGGGGCGAGCTCTCCTCCTCTAGATGGAGCAAGGTGTGCCACAAACGCGGCATTTGTCGCCGCTCCAGCCCGAACGCCCCGAGTGCTGGTGTGCTAGGCAATTAGGACAGTACTTATTGATAAGCACTGCCCGGAGACGCTTCTCTGCAGTTAAGTGCATGAAGCGCTGGCACTTTTTTAGAGCGTGGACCCCTCGGCACACACGGCAACGGAAGGATGCTGTGCCACGCGGCCTCTGTGTTTGCTTTTTTGCCTTGGTTGGTGCCATGTTGCGTCGTGAGGAGGTTCTGGAAAAACATAAAACACACATATTAGTTAGTGAAACGACTAGTCACGATTTTGACACAGAAGTTGGATTGGACTCGGAAAGGAGTGGAAGGAGGATAAGTTTGGCCACTGGCCTCTTAATAACTCCGCGGGTCGTAAACACGTCGACCACTCGGACCTGGTCTTGTCCCGGGTAAGTTTCCTTGACGCGTCCCAAGCGCCATTCGTGTGATGGAAGGTTATCCTCCTTGATAATTACCATGTCACCTTGCTTCAGGTTCTTCTCAGGTAATTGCCATTTTTTTCTTTTGTGCAACTCCTTCAAGTACTCTTCCTTCCAACGGAAACAGAAGTGTTGATTGAGAGCCTTAAGTCGTTGCCATCTATTGAGGATTGATGCCGCATTTCCTTCTATCTCTGGCTCCGTCACGGAAAGAAGTGGGCCCCCTACTAAGAAGTGCCCTGGAGTCAGAGCCAACAAATCCGTCACGTCCTCGGACAGAGGGGAGATTGGTCTCGAATTAAGGCAGGCTTCAATCTTGGAGAGGAGGGTGGAAAGCTCTTCAAAAGTGTATTTAAAAGATGAGGTCGACTTGTAAAATAGCGTCTTAAAGCTTTTGACGCCGGCTTCCCACAGGCCGCCCATGTGAGGCGCACCTGGCGGATTGAAATGCCACGAGAGACTGTGCTTTGTTTCGACTTGCTTTTTGGTAGCCTCCAGGAAATCTCGAGCAAAGGCTCTCGAGGCTCCAACAAACGTCTTGCCATTGTCGGAGTAAACTTCGGACGGGCAGCCGCGTCTTGCTATAAAACGAGCAAACGCTGCTTGGAATTTGTCCGTAGTTAAGTCGGATGTGGCTTCAAGATGGATTGCCTTTGTGCTGAAGCACACAAAGACACATACATAGCCTTTGGTGATAAGGCAGGCAAGACCGGTGTAATTCTTAATGTCGAACGGCCCAGCAAAGTCAATACCAGTGTGCGTAAACGGGCGTGAAAAAGTCGACCTCTCTTCCGGCAAACAGCCCATGAGCTGCGTTTGAAGCCTTTTTCGGTACACCACGCAGACTCGACAGGAATTGGTCATGGATGTAATAAGCTTCTTGAGCTTCGGAATCCAGTACTTGGAACGAATAAGGCGCATCATTAGTTGATTTCCGCCATGCAGCGAGATCCGATGCGTGAATTGGACGAGTAAACGACTAAACGCACACGAGTATGGGAGGATAATAGGATGGCGTTCATCGTAATTTAAATTGCACGATCTGCTGATTCGACCGGAAGCTCGCATGATTCCTTTTGGATCAAGGAATGGGTTAAAATTGAGTATGGGACTGGAAGGTGGCAAGCCATGCTTGTCACGAAGGCACTTATACTCCCTTGAGTATGAGTTGCGTTGCGTTAAGACAATGAGTTGCTCTTGAGCTTCTTTAAGCTCACTGTTTTGAAGTTGCTGAGATGGGAACAGCACCGAGGGATTACGGCACCGTTTGAAGAATCTAAAAACGTAGGCGAGAACCCGTAATGCTCTGCCGAAGTCGGAGAAGCGGTCAAGAGGATCTGATGGAGACAGCTCCGCAATGTGGACTTTAATGGGACGCTGCTCTATGTCAGTCTCCAGACACGAGTCAGCTGGGACTGGCCATTGCTCTTGAGGCAAGCCTAACCAATCAGGTCCATTCCACCACAGATGGCTGTCCTTCAGCTCCTGTGGCGAAACTCCGCGGCTGGCTAAGTCAGCTGGATTGTCCTCTGACCGTACGTGAGACCACGATTGACAATCGGTTGCTTGGCCGATTTTAGAAATGCGGTTGGCGACGAACGTTGTCCAGGAACATGGAGATTTGCGAAGCCAGGCAAGAACAATTGTTGAATCCGTCCAATGAAACAATTTGCAATTCTCAACTGGCATTTGAGGGATGAGGGCTGAGGACAACTCTGCGAGTAGAACGGCTCCGCACAGCTCGAGTCGCGGCAGTGACACTGTTTTGACTGGAGCTACTCTGGTCTTGGACGTTAAGAGGTGGACTGACACTTGGAGACCCGCTTCCACGCGAACATACAGCGCTGCTCCATATGCCTTTTGGGAGGCGTCGCAGAAGCCATGAATCTGGATGGTCGCTTTTGGCTGATAGGCGACCCATCGTGGTATTCGAATATCGCCAAGACGGGGGTGACAGGAGAGGAATTCTTCCCATCGCTGAACCAATTCAGACGGCAACGGATCATCCCAGCCAAGCTCGTGAAGCCAGATTTCCTGCATGAAAATCTTCGCGCGAACGATGACAGGTGCCAGCCATCCCGCTGGATCGAAGAGCTTGGCTATCTCCGACAAGACTTCACGTTTTGTGAACGAACCCTTTGTCGCTATGTTCGAAGGCGCAAAGAAGAACTCGTCGGTGTTTGCTTGCCATCGGATCCCTAATGTCTTAGCAACGCTGGCCTCATCAAGTTCTAGAAAATCCTCTCTTAACCGGTGGTCTTTAGGAATGTCGCGAAGCAGCTCCATTTCATTGGAAGTCCACTTGCGAAGTGGAAACCCCGCTGTACCCATAGCTTCTTGGAGTTCCTTGATACTGGAAATCGCGCATTGCTTGGAGTGTGCTCCTGCTAGTACATCGTCAACATACATGTAGTTGGAAATGATGTCACTAGCACGCGGAAATTTAGCTAATACGTCTTTAGCGAGCTGCCGCAACACGCGAATTGCCAGGAAGGGCGCGCAATTTACCCCAAACGTAACAGTATTAAGCTCATAATCACAAAGCTCTTGATTGGAATTACGGTAGAGGATCCTCTGAAAAGGCGTGTGGATGGGCTTTACTAAAATCTGACGATACATTTTAGTAATGTCAGCGTTGAAGCCGTAACGGAAAAAACGCCATTTCAAGATCTGAATAGTTAAATCAGATTGTAAAACGGGACCTGCATGGAGGACATCATACTTGCTCATACTTGTTGGTTAGAATCGCAAGATCGTCGCTGGACCCGGCGCCTTGCGTTATTTGATTTGATCCTGACGCACCTGTAATGTGAACAGCGATACGCCTGCTGAGCTTGCAAATCTCGCTTCAAATTGGCTCAATCTGTCCGAAACGGCAATAAAGGCATTCAGCGCCATTTTGGAGTTGTCAGCTATTTTTTGTGAAATTTGTCTTGTTACACGGACGCTGTCTTGAGTTGCTACACTCTCTGCCTTAAGCTTGGATTGAGTGATAGCTAGTGATTTGGATTGGACAGCGGACTGTTCTGATTCAGACGGAAGTTTGGAGTAGCTTAAACTGGCTTTTTCGCTTGGCGCTGAAGAGCTGCGAGCGCCTGAGGAGGAAGAGCGACGGACGGAAAGACGACGTGTCTCTTGTTGCTTGGAGCCTTCAGACATAATATGCTCTCTACGGAGCCGAAAACGTTCACACAAGGTACAAGGAATCCAAAGATATACAGTGGTGCGTATGAACGGGACTTTATTTGTTTATCAGAACGGAAAATTCCGAGAAAAATACCCAAAAAAAAAAAAAAATACTACAAAATACCAGCTTAGGGTAATGTCGGAAACGGACACGGATAATTGTTTTTTATTTGGAGTAAATAAAAAACAAACAAAAAAAACAAATTCCAGGAAAAATAAACAACAAAATATACCAGATTTGGTTATGTTGCAGTGGAAATGTTTATTTGGAATAATAAAATAAGTGGAGTAATAAAATAATAAAAATTTTAAGTATTTTATTTTATTTTTATTTTTATTTTTTTTATATAAACAGAGTATTGCGCAGTCGGATATTTTCTCACACACAACAAGGTGGAGAAATGGAATGGAACAACAAAAAAAAATTGTATTATTTTTTTTTTTTTTTTAACAAAGTGTTGCGCAGTCGGATATGCCACACTTATCTGGAGGCAGTGAGAATGTTTATTTGGAACAAAAAAAAAATTATTATTATTATTTTTTTTTTTTATAATATTTTTATTAACAAAGTGTCTCGCAGTCGGATATGCCACACTTATCGAGCAAAGTATTGCACGGACGGATATACCCCACTTGCGGAAGGGTGTCTGAGAAATTATGCAAGTTCACTCGGAAACGCATATACCCCACTTGTTTCAACAAAAGTGCAGGGTATACAAAACATGTGCAGCGGTAAACACACTTGGACAGCTGCAGCTAGCTGGAGTCAGTGACCACAGCATATGTATGAATGTACGTGTATATGTGTTTTTGAGTATGCGTTGAGTGTCACCGTTGATTTGGATATGTATGTATGTATGAGAGCTTTGACTTGACAGCCAGTAGGTCAAACCAAGGTTAACGTTTTGAAGTCAAATATATGTATAATCACTTGTTATAAATATGTTAATATGTTTAATTTTGTGGAGGTACAAGTGGTGGCGGATTAAGAGAGAACACTTGTTAGTTTCTTCTGCACTTTTATGTTATAAATATATGTATATACATATATGTATGTATGCATATATTCACAAAAAGGGCAAAAGTTGGAAGTTGGACACAATTAAAAACGCACATAAATATGACGCGTTTATATATTTGGACAAAATTGTGAGCACAGGTCCACGTACATACATACGTACATATGTATGTATGTTCAAGTGGCTCCAGAAAAAAAAAACCGGATGAGTGCGGATAACGAAAACGCAAGAACAGACAAAAAAATCGGACAATGTGCAAATACCAAATATATTGGAGAATATTAAACTGCGTTTAATATTTAATAGATGAAATGCACATGGACAGTAATATGAATTAAAGGCAAATTATATTACTTATCTGTTCTTTTTTTTGTGGTGTAGAGGTGTTGGGTATGTATGTAGTGATGTGTGTTGTCCACCGTAGCAAGCTGGGGCGAGGGATAGTTTCCAATCAAATGATCCGGCTCGAAGGACCATGTAAAATCGTGGAGGGGTGAAAAACAATTGATGCACACACGATACAAGTATTTTAATACCTTTGTATTAAAATGCGTTAGAGAGCGGTTTAAAAAGAATAACGCGCGGTTTTTTGGTAGGTTGTAATTCGTTTTAATGTTGAATTTGTACTAAATGTAACAGCCTGTTGAGCTTACTCAGCAGCAAAGACCATTTAACATATAGATGGGAAATAAGCGCTGGTATTTGTTAACAGAAAAGTTACTCCCCGAATATGAGCACCTTGCAGGGGAAACGATGACTCGCTATTTTATGTTCAGCTGTGAGCACGGTCGACCAGAACTGCGTTTGAGTGAGAATCAAACTGAAACAAACAATCAAACAAACAAACAATCGGCTGGTTGCAGCCAAATGAAAGGGTATAACCAAACAGTACAACTCACTCTCATCAAATATTATAAATAATATAATATTTAAAACATGCTTAAAATGATTTTTTCTTATTGTTAACTAACAAATTTTGCGTTTACTACATGCATAATTAAGCTATTAAATTACATTAGAGTTTAGTAAATATGCAAATGTGTAGGTACATATTATTACAAGTTTTAATTATTATAAAATTTATTATATAATATATTTTAATTCGTGACTTATTTTTTTAATTTTCTTCACTGTGTCATAAATTGCCAAAGTTGAGGCAGGCCAATTAATGGTGAAACAACTAATACAATTAAATATGATGTGTATGCATACACGTACACACACATGTAAATGCAGGGCACAGAAAATAAGAAATAAAAAAATATCAACAAGAATAGCAAAGCACTTAAAGATCTTCACATTAATTTTCTGAATGCTCTTTCAGAATTTATATGCATGCGTGAACATCTGCATGGTGATTGCAATGGCAACATTCTTCGCTAGTGTCATCGGCCGAAAGTAAGAAAGAGTATAAAGAAAATGCAAAACTGAAATTTGGACAAAGCTAGGCCAGCAAGAACCCAGCCGGTGCATGTGTACTTTGTTGTTGTTTTTTTTCAAGAAGTGAGGCCGGCGATGCACACACATATATAAACTGAGCTCACACTAACTGTGTGAGCTGCCTACATATGTATATATGAATCGCTATAAGTCTCTATCCTATTCTTCGCTTAATGACAATAGTCAGGAACAACATCAGAAAAAGCAACGCAAAAATACCCTGTTCCTATATTTACTTATGCCAAATGATTAAAATGAATATTTATTTCAAAGATCCGTTAGTTAAAGTGTTAGTTTATTAAGGCCCAATTTCTCAATGTCCGGTTAAATTTTCGCTTAGCTAAACGCAAATTTAATTTAATGCTAGAGTTAAACGATTTGGTTTTCTCAAAGCCAAATTTACCCTTCATCGATAAGTAACTATCGCCTTAACAGCGTTGCCACATTGTGCCAAATATAGCGAGCGGTTCAGCTTACTTTTGCTGTTTTCCGGCAACATTGAATGATTTCTGTTTAAAATCCCACTTATGATTAATTCGAGCGCAAAAGAACTTAATTGTTTACCTTTTATTTTGGCAAGCCAATTGTTCTACAATCCTTGCAAGAATGATTTTGGACGTAGATTTTGTAAGCCTGAGCCGCTGTACAAATTTGGCATCTTCCAGTTCAGTGAAATGCATGGACATAAAACACTCTTTTATGTGGAGCCATTTTGATTTAATAACAAAATAAATAAACAATGCAAGGGACAGATGTTTGCCTTACGATAATTCTTAACGATATATCGTGACAAAAAATCAGCTTAAATTTTAAACGCGACCCAGCCATCCGGTTAGTTTGTTTTTCATTTACTCCTAACCGGACATTGAGAAACTCAAATTTGACTAAACGTCAGTTAGTTTACCTAACCGGACATTGAGAAATTGGGCCTAAGTCCTATAGATTTATTTTGATTAATTATAAACGCTTAAAATACTAAATAAACATACATATTCATATAAAGGAAAACACATATTATTATTTTTCGCCTTTTAATAATTTGCACTGATTTTATTGCAAGTCAAAAAAGTATACCCTTGAATTGTTGACTGCATTCAGTTGAGTTTTGACTCAATTCAGAAGTCGCAGAAGTAAACAAAATGACTCAGTCAAAACAAAAAGAGCTCAATTTTCTCAGGCGAAGCGGCTGTTACGCTGTTCTGTTAAGGGTGCCGATAATGCCGCGATTAACTTTACAGCAAATGTTAACGAGCGCTGCTTATTTCCCATCTATATGTTAAATGGTCTTTGACTCAGCAGGCTGCTAACATAATTACAATATTATGGTTAACATAATTACATTAGAGTTATGGAGAGAGAGAACACTGCTTGGATGGGGAGTTACAGGTGCCGGTGCATACTTTTCGGCTTAAACACAATTGGTGTTATAACTAACTTTTTTGTTGGTCTATCTGAAGTCACGTTCATTCCCCAAAGATAATTGCACAATTGACCAAAAAATTAAACATATAAAAGCTCCCTATGCCACTGCAGAAATAAATGCAATTAAATATCTGCCTACAACTAAAACGGAACAGCTGACACCACCAGCACCAATTAACATCTCGCTCTCTCAAACTGCCGCTCCCGCAATTGCATTTTTGCTTCTATCCCCAGTTCGGAATTGAAATCGTAAGCAAAGCAACCACCGCGTGAGGAGTTGCCTAAAATATGGAAATATGGGGCCGAGAATTAGATAAATAAGTTAAAGGTCGAAACCTTTATTTAACGTGCGAGGTGAAGAATTTTTTTTTTTTGTTATATTGAATAGGGTTTAGTGATTTCGAGTGCCGATCGACCCTAACCCCAAAAATATTATGTAATGTACCGGCACAACTCAAAAGAGAGTAATTATTGTTTATGCATAGATTAGTGTAAATCAATGTGCTATTTGTTTTGCATATTTTTGTTAGTATTGGTGTTTAATTGTGGTTTACCAATTATTAAAAATAGTTTGCAAGTGGTGACAAGAAGCCACCAAAAGAGAAAAAAAATAGATAAAGCAAAGAAAACTAACGTAATAGTTGCCGTATCTATATCCTAAAAATTAATTGTTATTAAAGTTTTCTAAATACAGCTACAATTAACCATAAAAATATGCAAAGTAAAAGCTGAATTAAAGAAAAATAATGTGCAAAGAGAAATAACAACAAATCCAAACGTAAAAACTATGTGCAAGAGAGCCTTTTAGATTAGTTCTCCATCCCCCTCTCTCTTAACTTTCAAATTAAAGCTTTAGCGACGAACAACAACAACACACACACACAACGAAAGATCTTTCTGCGTGGGATGATGCCGCTGTAAGTGACCGCTCTTATTATTGAACTCTTTTTTTGTTTTATTTGTTAATCACGCACTCTGGAGGTCGACCGGTTTAAACTAACTAACTAACTAATCACGCAAAAGCTTTTTGGCTATGCGCTGTAACGTAACTTAAAACGAAAGCTTCTCTTAGTTAACACATGTGTGTTTGGCAGCTTATGCAACTACACTATTGCTCAAAAGTTAACGTACCGATTTGTTTTATTTATATTTGTACTTAAATATTTACCGAAAAGAAAAAAAAACTTTAAAAGAAAATTAACGTAACGCAACTTATGAATACCGTTATAATGACGTATCACTCGGTTCTTTCTCTTTCAACCCTCGACTTAGCCGACGAGCCACAGCCGTTGAAGCCAGCGCGTACTCCGTTGTCCAAAACATGACCATCAGCTCTTCAATTCTTGTTCGTTATTCGTTACAATCCAGAATGCAAAAACAATATGTATGCATTGCTTGGCGCATGTTCTGGCTGGCTCACAACTGCGACGCCGCAGCGTCGCTGGTTGTTGATTTCGTACCCACGCGATGCTCCTCAAGAATACAAATACTTGATGAGGTCGGACATGCTTCCTATTATACGTTACCTTGTCATTTCATGACAAAATTAAAATACACTTACCGAGAGTATACAAAACACGCAGACATGATGCAAAGATTTACAAGGTGCCGCAATGTGCAGGTCCGCTCTCAACGCTCTCACCGCTCTTAAAATCACTATGGTAGAATGACAAACTGTGACGTCACAGTTCGCTTCGTTTACAACAACTACATTACTGAGAGAGCAACAGCTGATTGATTTCGATCTTTATTTCTTTGCATCATGACACGCAGACATAACGGTATAAATATGCATTCAATAGTTTGCTAAATGAGTCCAAAGATTTAGCAAACGAGTGGTTATATCTGTTTATAAAAAGAGATAACAAAGCGTTTTTTTGATGAGTTATTACAAGATGAGAGAATTTCAGACCCGGAACGCTATTTTATAGTCAATGTGTACTATTGCTATTTAGATATATTAATTTCTCAAACTAAAATTAGATTTCAAAGCCTTTGCGACTTGAGTATAATGTTCGATATATTAAAACCGGAAAAACTCATGTTTTTTTCAAACGAAGAGATTTTAAACACTTCCGGAAAACTATCGGCTAAATACAGTCAAGACATATCAGTTAATCTTAATGACCAATTAAAGGCTCTAAAAATATGTTTAAAGTCTGAGTTTAAAAAAATCAACTCCATTAAGGAACTCCTTGAGCTATTGCTTATAAAATTCAATAGTCTTGCATCCAGTTTTCCGGAGGTTATAACAGCATGTTTTTTATTCTTGACCCTTCCGTTTACAACCGCAACTGCTGAAAGAAATTTCTCAAAGCTAAAACTAATAAAAAATTACCTTAGAGCCTTAGGGCAGGAACGCCTCTCGGACCTGTCCCTATTGTCAATAGAGTCAGAAACATTAGAGAAATTAAGGTCATCATCAGCGGTAAATGCTTTAATAAATCAGTTTGCCGAAAAAAGGCAAGGAGAGTAAATATTTAATTTAAATTGTTTGTAAAAATAGATAATTATGATTAATAAATATATTTTTTAATTGTATGCAAAAAAATTATTTTCTTTTGTGAGAAATCTTTAACCTTCTTAAGGGCCCCCAAAAAAATTTGTATACGGGGCCCCGCCAAGGCACGCTACGCTTCTGGTCCGACTGCATTCCATTTTGATATGCGTAGCGTGGCCATTGATTATTTGGCTGTATTGAATTTTGCATAGTTTCTTGCAAAAATGATATGAAAAGTCATTTTAGAAAACTCTAGAGTTTTTGGCTCGAGCAAATTTTAAAATCTCTCAGAAATCTCTCTTCCTGTTCCGCATGTTTGGGAGATTTCATTTTTCGGTATTTTTGTTCGGAGTAAATAAGAGTTGCCACAATTAAATAAAAAATTTCCCAAAATGTATTTAATATTTTTATACTTTGATAACAAAGGTATCATAGTATATTGAATTTGTGCAATTTCCGTCATGGTGTCTGTCCGTCTGTCCGTCCGTCTGTCTGTATGAACGCAACTTTTTTCTACACCCTTAAAGCTAGAGCCTTGCAACTTTGCAAATATCTTGGTACATGTCTTCGTCAGACAAAGTGTTAAATTTAGGGTTCTACTACCTCAGGGAGCCTGGTAAATCGATAACAAGTCGATACACCTCGATGTGCAAATCGATAAAACACTTATATATCCCACTTTTTAGCAGCTAGAGTCACCAAATTTGATGGCAAGATAGCTGGTGACATTCCCCAAAAAACTGCATCAAAACTTTGGATGCCACGCCCCCAAACGAGGGGCCACACCCCACCACTCTAAAAAAACTAGTTCGCTAGTTTTTAAACTAGAGTTACCAAATTTTATGGCAAGATAGCTGGTGACATTCCCCAAAAAACTGCATCAATAGTTTGGATGCCACGCCCACCTATTCCGCCCCCAGCCCCCCCAATTATATACAAAAATGCATGTATCTTCTACAGTTTTGAAGCTATTGCCACCAAAATTGGTAGATGTTGACATCTGACCAAGTTATGCATCAAAACATTGGATGCCACGCCCCCAAACAAGGGGACATGCCCCACCGCCCTAAAAATATCCGGAAGGCACGTATCTTCGCCAGTTTTTAAGCTAGAGTCACCAAATTTGGTATGAACTTTGGTTCATATTACCGTTTTATACCATACAATACCATACCATTTTTATACCGAAACCCACATATATTACTATTTGCACTCAGAATCCTTAACAAAGCTATGTAAACTGGTATCAAAGTATATCGCAGTCGGTTGCGTCCGACTGCAACGTTTTTACTTGTAATCGGGTAATCGCTGGACATTTATGAGCTGTGTTATTAATAAGAAAAAAAAAAGCAAAGTCTTGTCTATTGTAGTTTTTATACAAAATAAATATTTAATATTTTGCCGCCTAGTAACTCGTGCTGCTTGACAACTCTGCTATGACATTTTGCTTGAACAGATGTTGTACAGCGAATGGCAAAATCTCTTAGACAATTGTTAGAGATTTATATCAATAAAAATTCATGAATTAAAACATTTATTATTTTCAAATGTATTTGCAATGTGGATTTAAGCTAAAAATTAGCTATCTAAAATTTTATACTTATAATGCATTAGACGTTTTATTTTGCTTAAACTAAGCAAAACACTGGCCCAACAGCTTGGAGTTTTAAAAGCGTCTCAAACAGCGCTCTGGCACAGCTAAAACCACCGTCAGGTTGGTTTCGGGTTGGAATTCGTTTGGTTTTCATTCGTAGAACACCCTTCTATATCTTTATCAGTTTTTGCTCTAGAGTCTTCATACTTAGTAGGGGGTTACAGGGTGCCATACACCACAGATATGCATCACAAATTTTAATGACACGCCTACCCCTTCTGCCATGATATTTATACCCAAAGCCCCCAATTACACACAGAATCGTTAACACAGCTATGTAAACTGGTATCAAAGTATATCGCAGTCGGTTGCGTCCAACTGCAACGTTTTCACTTGTTTTTTTTTTTTAATACTTTGATACCAAAGGTATCATAGTATATTGGGTTTGTGCAATGTCCGTCATGGTGTCCGTCCGTCTGTCTGTCCGTCCGTCTGTCCGTCTGTCTATATGAACGCAACTTTTTTCGGCACCCTTAAAGCTTCGTCAGAAAAAGTGTTAAATTAAGGGCTCTAGACCTCAGGGGCCTGGGAAATCGATAACAAGTCGATACACCGCGATGTGCAAAGTTTTGAAAGCCACGCTTACCCTTACCACCCACCTTCTTAAATCTGAAACTTGGTAGTGACATCCGTAACAAATCTGCATCAATGTTTTGGATGCCACGCCCACTTATACCGCCCACCTCTATATCTTTCTCAGTTTTTGCGCTATAGTCACCAAATTTGGTGGGAACATTGTTAGTGACATCCGTAACAGATTTTTATCAAAATTTGGATGCCACGCTCACTTATACCGCCCACCTATATATCTTTCTCAGGTTTTCCGGTTACAGGGTGCCATCCGCCACAGGTATGCATCACAAATTTGAATGTCACGCCTACCCCCCTTCTGCCTGATATTTATACCTAAAACGCCCATATATTACTATTTGCTCACAGAATCCTTAACAAAGCTATTTAAACTGATATTAAAATATATCGCAATCGGTTGCGTCCGACTGCAAAGTTTTTACTTGTTTATATTGTAACTAGTAAGTGTCCCGCTTGCTTCGCTGCGCCGATAGTTTTTACAAAATTTTAGCAGTAGATAAAAAATAAATAAGTAAAAAATTTTTTATCAACATATAAAAGCAGAGTATTATATATTTTATTCAGTGTGTCATTTTCATATTGGCTTATTTCATTTCCAAAAGTGACTGACCATGAATGGTTATAATAACTGGGTTCCTTTGCCACCGCAGCAATATTTTTTGCCGTCGCTTTAGCCTCAGCAGTAAAACCACCCCCGTAACATATTCTAGTGTTCAAAATTTTTCAAGACGCACCAAGCTATGTTTAAATTGATTAGTTTTAAATCAACGACACCAACAAAAAGTTGCAGTACAACAACAAACGCTACTTGGGTCATAAATAAATTGTCAAAGGCACAAAGAAGAAAAGAAAAAAAACCCAGGCACACTATGTGTATTTTGTTTTTACAATTATCTGCAAGTGCGACGCGAGACGTTACAGCGCATGTGTTTTGTTTTTGTAAGCTCGCTCGTGATCAAACTCTCAGTGTGTGCAATAGTCTGGCGTGGAATGAGTCAAACTGAGCACGCTCCAGGACATAAGTGTATAAGAGGTGACCCAAGGAGTTGTCGGATCGAGCAAATTTTGCATCCATAATTTTATTACTCGCCCTCATGTCCTGACCAAGCTTCGTTCAGATTGATTAATTTTAAAGCATAGCTCTAGTACAAAAGTTGGGAAAATAATTACTTAGGTGTTTAGGAGGTACTCGAAGGAGTTGTCCAAAATGAAACTCCTTTCTTAGTGCTCACTTTCAACCTGATTGGAATATTTGGTGAAAGTTTCAGCTTGATAGCTCTTATCGTTTAGGCAGTGGGTCTCTCAACAATCAGTCAGTCAGTCAGGACAAACTATTTAATATATATAGACTAGTAAGTGCCCTGCTTGCTTCGCTGCGCCGAAAGTTTTAACAAAATTTTAGCAATTTTAGCAATAGATATAAAATAAATAAGTTAGAAAATGTTTAACAACACATTATCAAAGTATTTAATATTTTCTTTTTCACGCCACCATTGAGGTTGAGAATAAGACGCGTCATTTTACTTTGATACCAAAGGTATCATATTATATTGGGCTTATGCAATGTCCGTCATGGTGTCTGTCCGTCCGTCCGCCCGTCCGTCCGTTTGAACGCAACTTTTTTCAACACCCTTGAAGCTAGAGCTTTGCAACTTTGCAAATATCTTGGTACATATATTATATATAATATCTTATATTATACATTGAATAGTTGCTACAGCCTCACCACAAGCTAACGGACAAGTTGAGCGAATTAATAGAGATTTAGTCCCTATGTTAGCAAAGATAATAAATGTAGAAAAGAATGAAGCGTGGCATAAAGTAATAGACAAAGTAGAGTATACAATGAATAACACAAAAAAGCGAAGCATTTATGAATACCCCAGCATTATGCTATTTGGAGTTAGACAAAAAGGAATGACAAAAGATTGTTTAAAAGAAAATTTAATAGATAAAAACCAGAATATAAGAATAAGAGATGTAAGCGGCATAAGACAAAAAAATCACACATGCCAGGAAAAGTACAACTTTACAACAAAAACTACGTACATACAAAACGTCAAAAACCAAAAGTATTTTCCAAAGGAGACTATGTGGTAGTACGAAATTTTAATTCACAACAAGGAGTATCAAGTAAATTAATTTGAAAATACAATTGACCTTACGTTGTTTAAGTATTAGACAATGATAGATATTTAGTCGAAGATGTTGAGAATTTTCAACAAACGCAATTAACATATTCAGGAATATGGGCTATACATAATAAAAAAAGATAACAAGAAAAATATTTCTGACCAAGAAACTGTTGTTGAAAATAGCTTAAGCGAGCGCACAGAAGACATTGACGAAGAAAATGAAAACGTTAATATAAGTTTAGAAAATGTAAATAATGATATAAGTTTAGAAAATGTAAATGATGACTTAAGTGTAGGAAATGTAAATAAGACTCAGTTGAGACCTATATAAATACTTTTGCACTTATATTAATCAGCTAAAACATTAGTTGTATCTTACACCGTTTTTTTTATGTATAAAAACGCTCCCAAAAGGTGCTATTGATTTCTTATTATATATGTAACCCACTAACAAGAAATAAATTCATAATTTTCTTTGAGTATACCCAAACGCAACGGGCTATCATTTACACTAATTTGATTAAAAGCATTTTAATAGCTCAATGTGCAGCATATTCAATGCGTTGGGTGGCGGGGCCCTTTGCTTGGCCGGAAGTGTGGAAAGCGGAAAACGGAAAAGCACAATCCACGAAAACGGCCGCCCATTTAGCGGATATGTTTGCATGCAAGAACTACCCGCCGAGGGATGGGGTTGCAAACGCAGGGATTTTGGGGTAGACACTGAGCTATGTTAGTCTTTTCTTCGTTTTTTAGCAATTTGAACGGAAAGCTCGTACAGCGAAAAGTCGAAAAGTTTAACAGCAACCACTGCTGCTCAGCAGTTTCTACCTGACTGCAAAAAAGTTCTTCATTTGATTTCTGGCACTGCATGTGTGTGTGTGCTTGTTTTAGTTGTCACAGCACAAAACATTTTTGTGGTCTTTTGGATTTTTTATCTGTTCTGCTGCTTCTGCTGCTGCAGGTCTGTTAAGTTCTTTGGCAGCTGCGAGCCTTCTCTCTGCTCTGCTTATCGTGCTCTGCAAAACTCGTAATGTTCGAACTGCTTTATTTATTACTAGTAAGGCCCTCGCTTGCTTCGCTGCGCCAATAGTTTTTACAAAATTAAAATAAAAATACAAAATAAAATAAATTAGTTAATGTTTAACAACATATTAGCAAAATATTTAATATTCTCTTTTCACGACACCATTGAGGTTAAGAATCAGGCGCGTCATTTTACTTTGATACCAAAGGTACCATATTATATAGGGCTCATGCAATGTCCGTCAAGGTGTCTGTCCGTCCGTCCGTCCGCCCGTCCGTTTGAACGCAACTTTTTTCAACATCCTTTAAGCTAGAGCTTTGCAACTTTGCAAACATCTTGGTACATACCTTCGTCAGACAAAGTGTTAAATTTGGCTCTACGACCTCAGGGGCCTGGGAAATCGATAGCAAATCGATACACCTCGATGTGCAAATCGATGAAACATATATATGTCCCACATTTTAGAAGCTATAGTCACCAAATTAAGGGGCAAGATAGCCGATTGCATTCCCCAAAAAACTACATAAAAAGTTTGGATGACACGCCCACCTCTTCCGCACCCAGCCACCCCTTCAGTTATAATCGAAAATGACTGTATTTCCCACAGTTTTAAAGCTATACTCACGAAATTTGATGGGAAGGTAGATGCTGAAGTCTTACAAAGATATGCATCAAAACTTTGGATGCCACGCCCCCACTGATACCGCCCACCTTCTAAAATCCGAAAACTCTATTTCTTTTTCAGTTTTTGGGCTAGAGTCACCAAATTTGGTAGAAACATTGTTAGTGACATCCGTAACCGATCTACATCAAAGTTTTATATGCCACGCCCACCTTTTCCACCCACCTCGTAAAATCTGAAGTTACTATATTTTTCCCAGTTTTTACGCTAGTCACCAAATTTGGAAACATTGTTAGTGACATCCGTAACAAATGTGCAATATTTGATGCCACGCCCACTTATACCGCCCACCTAAATATCTTTCTCAGTTTTTGTGCTAGTCTCCAAACTTGATAGGAAGATAGAAGGTGCCATCCGCCACAGACATGCATCACAAATCTGAATGTCACGCCTACCCCTTCTGCCTGCCTTTTTATACCCAAAATCCCCACACTTTACAAATACATACAAACTTACATATGTGCTTTGCTTGCTTGTTCGAAATTGTTTATCAACAATGTTTGTGTGGTACGACGTAACGTCTGAGTTAGATAAGCAGCAAGTAAGCAAATCTACCACTATACAAAGATGTTCAAGATTAAATATTTTCGCACAAAGATGTTCAAGATTAATTATTTTCGCACAAAGGGCTCTCTATAAAAAAAAAACTACAAATTGAATGTATGTACATATGTATGTACATATCTATACAACTTTTATGCATTAAATAAACATACGTATGTATGCAGACTACATTTTCATAAGTTTCTATTAGTGCGTTTGTTTTTGAACTGTATATACATATATATTTGCACTTGCATTTTTTGTTATATATATGTATGTACTAAATAATGAAAAATGTTCGTACATACATGTGTATGTATGTACATACATATGTACATGCGTGCATTTGCAACACCAACCAAAGTTACAAATGTCAGAACGAAAATTATACTATTTTATATATATAGATAGTGCAAAAAATTGCACTTGATTGCGACAGTTGTTTTTTAAATTCATAAGAGAAAACACTACAAGAAATTTCCCGGCTGAATAGTATTTTTCAATATAATTCACTAACTTTTTGATTAAAAGCGCAATAATGAATTAAAAAATTATACGATTTTTGAATTTTTTTGTGCATCAGAAAATAAAAACGATTTCGAAATGGCATTGCTTAAAGAGATGGGCGTACTCGAAAACGCTAGTACGGAGCTCAAAGGGAAAATTAAATCCATTCACGCTAACTTGATGCAAAAATGGAACTTGGTCCATAGACATTTGACTTCTTTCAAAAAAAAGAATGAAAATTGGTTTGAGCAATATACAACATACGGCTATTCAGAAGAGGAAGAAGTTCAACCATCGACTAGCCGAGGAAGAGGAAGGCCGCATAAAACTAAGGAAGAGTGTTCAGCTTTTACAAGGAAACGTAAGCTTTAGGATGCTACGGACAGCATTAGAACAGAACATCTGTCGAAAGCACTTTCATCGAAGTATGTGAAGGAACAAGAGAGGAGAAAAGCGAGAATTACGAAAGCTGTGCTGTAGTGTAAGCACATACGAGTTCTTATTACTCAACATAAATATTAAGCGGCAACCCTTTGTTAGCCGAATATGCATATGGCATTGCCTTTGTCACTCAGCGACAGCGTGTCAAGTGCCCGCACACATTTCAAGTGCAAACGTAATATGATATGCACTCATTGCATTCATCGCTTAGAGCCGAGTCAGCATGTTTCCTATACTGACATACTTACATATGTTACTTTACTTATATATAATATAAAACGGCTGCTCTGCCGCTGCGCCGACAGCTAGCAAGCCTTTACCTAAGAGAACCAAAATTCAGTTAATAAAGAACGATCGGAGAAGATCTCCCCAAAACTACTCCAACACAAACAAAACTTTCTCTTAATGCAGTGCAAATCGCCAGTCCTGGACGACTGAGTAGGATGTGGGAAAGTATTCCAACGCCACCACACTCAGTCGCCACGAAGTACACTGATGAAGAAGCGATTTCCTTATTAATGGACTTGGGATTGACTAAGAGAAATATAATATTTTATGCGGCTCCTTAAAAAAACATAACGTCGACGTTTTTCCCGGATATAAAAAGATTGGATTTGCAAAAAAGGAAGCAGTGCCACCTAATACAATAATAACAGAGACAACTGTAGAAGTAAAACTCCAGGATTTAATGAAAAACACTGCGACGCGTCTGATTAAAAGTTTGGCAGATGGAGAGGTCGAGCTTCTTCCTGAAAACCTGACCCTGCTCAATAAGTGAGGATGCGATGGATCGTCTGGACAAAGCGCATACAAGCAAATTATAAACACAGATGACGTAACTATTTCCGATGAAAATATGTTTATGGCTTCTGTTGTTCCCTTACGCCTGAGGAGTGAAACTTCTGAACATTGGAAAAATCTTCGACCATCATCGATTCATTATTGTCGCCCTATTTTCTTTAAATATGCGAACGAGTCCTCTGAGTTGATTAAATCAACTGTAAGCGACATACAGAATCAAATTAGCCAACTGAAACCTACTGTTTTTCAAACCAAAAGTGGAAAAACAATTACTATTAACTTTCAATATTTCCTGACAATGATTGATGGAAAAGTCTTAAATGAAATTACAAACACCTCCTCAACTTCAAGGTGTCCTATTTGTAAAAAAACTCAAAAGGACTTTCACAATTTAGACGACTCAACGAGTGACGAGAACTGCTACGAATATGGAATTTCTCCTTTGCATTGCAGAATAAAGTGTATGGAATTTATTCTGAAGCTTGGCCGTCAGCCGTCAGGTGAGCAAGGGGAATCACGTGTAACTACGCAGGTAGTACGCGCCGTATCTGCTCACACTGTCGGAAGTGCGACTATACTCTCCACGCGAGGGCGGCTGGAAACAGACCCTTGTGTTGGTCATGTCTCGACCAAGGGTGCTGACTAATGGTAGTCGGGCTAAGAGAAGATAACTCTTCATCAAATTCCCCAATCCAAGGTGGAACAGCATATGCCGAGGGATTCGTGGCCGAGGGGATGCTCGGTCGCTAATATGCGGACTCTGGATACCTGTCCCCCTCCAGTTTTATTTGTGGACTTCCCGCGGTACACGGGCTATGCCGCGGGTGACCTCCCTTCCCGTTCACTCGTGGGAATCGTATGGATACTTCATTTATAGAAAATGAGTTTGATGTCACTCTAAAAGCATCTCCCCAGGCCTCATCCTTCACGGAAACGGCCAATACAGGCATTGCAGCTGCTGTGCTGCCGGCGCCCACCCCAAAACGCACGGATGTCGTTCCGGTTGCGATTGGGGATTCAGACAAGCCACCGACCGTCGTAGGACGGTTGAAGACTGCCTCCTTATCGTCGGCAGAGGATCTGGTGACAGCTGAGGAACCTGAGGTGTTGGCCTCAGACTCTGATGATGTCACTGTGATACCGTCAGACGACGCATCCTGCTCAAGTTCCATAGCGGATGCAGGCAATCGGATCCAGCGGCTGAAGCTGGATTCCGAGGTCGCCTTCGTAAAAATGACAAGTCGCGAGAAGAAGCTGTTTAAGGCAGCTATCGCGAAAGGACTCTCGAGAGCTGAGGCTCTCCAGGCGGCAAAAGCTCCCCGTCCCGCTGAAGCACTGGCTAAGCGAGACAGGTCTTTTGACACGACCCCAGAGTCGGGCTTGTCAAAGAAGCCGAAGAGTGCTCATTCAGAGCCGACAGCACCATCCTACAGTCGGATGGCAAGCGGTGTCAAGCTCGGCTTCATTCTGACTGACAGGTCGTTGGCTTTGACAGCGGAGCAGATGGCTGCGCTCAAGGCTGCGATTTTAAAGACCACTTTCTCTACGGAGACAGTCGGTCTAAAGCCACAGTTCGAGGGATGTGTTCCGAGAACTGGGTGGCTTTTGCTCGTCTGCCACGACGACAAGGCAGCCGAGTGGGTCAGGCGTAACTTTAGCCTTATTAAGACTAGCAGTTCGCTTGACGTGGAGCTGTTGGAGGAGGGCCAGTTCCCCCGGGCCAGCCTTGTGCGAGGCTACTTCGCCAACAGCTTGGAGTTGTCGAACGAGGAAGTTCTGACTTATGTTGGTAAGCAGAATTTTCTCGACACCACCCAGTGGAGAGTAGTGCAGCGGACCACACAAGGTGAGATGCTGCACCTTGCCATTATGGTGGATCAGGCGTCGCTGCAGTCGCTTACCAACAACGGCGGTAAGATCTGGTACGGCTTTGGCCGGATCAGGCTTATCCTGAAGAGCCCCGCTCCTAAGGATAAGAGCAGCGACGTCCAACGTGCAGAACCCCTCCACGGAGATGGTCCGTCAACTAGCGCAGCTGCTGGGCTCGCAACGAAGACCACCCCCGTCCCAGCTCCAAGGAGTACACCACAGGCAAAGGGAGCCCCAGGCGGTGCTACAAAAGGTAGCGCTCCCGCCAGAGGCAAGGCACAGCATCCCAAAGCCACGGTACCGGCAGCCAAGATACCGATGTCGGTCAAGGCATCTAGACTGCCGAAGGGGAGTGAGAGGGAACAACTCTCGACGAGGTAAGAGCGGCAACCTCGTCCAGCGCTCCAAGGAGGAGACATGAGGACCATGAGGGTTCTCCAGGCGAATCTGCACCACGCCAAAGGGGCGTCGGCCACACTGTGCAGAACTTTCGCCGAGCAGAAGATCGACATGGCCCTAGTCCAGGAGCCATGGTTGATCGGTGGCCAAATTAGAGGACTGAGCTGCGGTACAAGTAAGTTGTTATATGACCGCAGTGGAGGTGCTCCTCGCGCAGCTATTCTTTTAGATAATAACGTGAGGCATTTCCCATTAACTAACTTTATCTGCAGGGATCTAGTTGCAACAGCCGTAGAGGTGGCTACAGCGGAAGGTGTTCGTGAAGTGGTGGTGGTGGCCGCCTACTTTCCCGGAGACACTGAGGTAGCTCCGCCTATGGAGGTCCAGAGGCTCGTCAACTTCTGCCGCACAGCCGGGAAACACATGGTTATCGGCTGCGACGCTAATGCACATCACACCATATGGGGCAGCAGTGATGTCAACAAACGGGGTGAGTGCCTTCTTGAATATCTATTGTGTAGTCAATTAGATGTAGTCAATAGAGGGTGCAAACCCACCTTTATAAACGCCATTAGGGAGGAGGTCCTGGATCTCACCCTGGCCAGTAACTTCTTGTCCGGCTATATAACGAACTGGAGGGTTACCGATGAAGCCACGTTATCAGACCACCAGCACATCCGGTTTGATCTACCTGGCCAAACGGAACTCAACACTTCGCTATATAATCGGAAGAAAACTAACTGGGATATGTTCACAGCCTCTGTGGCTATGAAAGCTGACCAGCTTATAACCAACTTTGCGTCTGTGAGTGACATAGAGTTGGCTGCTGACCAGCTTCACGATGTGCTTATCACTTCCTTCCAAGACAGTACAGTTCTGAAGCGACATCGGGTGAACCGCGAGGTTCCCTGGTGGAGCGACAGACTTGCAAGTCAAAGACAGGTGGTACGTAGACTCTTTAATAGAGCTAGGGCAAATCGGGACTCATGGGACACTTACAGGAGTGCTCTCACGGAGTATAACAAGAACATTAGAAGAGCTAAGCGAGAGAGCTGGCGAAGCTACTGCGAAAGTGTGCAGGCACTACCAGAAGTAGCTAGACTGCAAAAGGTCTTCGCAAAGGGCTCAACTAATGGGGTGGGGCTTCTCAAAAGAACAGATGGCTCTTTTACTCAAGATCGGAAGGAAACGCTAGAACTTTTGCTTCAGGTGCATTTCCCAGGATCCAGAATCAGCACACATGGTGAACCAGACGGGTTAACTACCACACCGATTAGGCGAGATCATAGTCTGTCCGGTATTATTTTCGATCCTGACAAGGTCAGGTGGGCAGTCAAATCTTTTAGCCCTTTCAAAGCCCCTGGGGGCGACCAGATTTTCCCTGCCTTGCTACAATATAGCATTGAAATAATCATAACACCACTTGTCAGTCTTCTTAGAGCCAGCTTTGCATGGGGATATATACCACAATCTTGGAGGAGAGTTAACGTGGTGTTTATTCCTAAACAAGGCAACAGAGCTCTCGACCAACCAAAGTCATACAGACCGATAAGTCTTTCGTCTTTTATTCTCAAGACTGCGGAGCGGCTGGTGGACTTGCACGTGAGGTGCACTCTCCAGGCCACCAAACCGCTACACAAATCACAATTTGCCTACATCAAAGGCGGATCGACTGAGGTCGCTCTTCACCACCTAGTCAGCAAAATCGAAAAATCTTTCAAATCTAAGGAAATTGCTTTGTGCTCTTTTCTGGACGTGGAAGGTGCTTTCGACAACACTGGCTATCAGTCAATCTCCAGAGCTCTATCTCATAGGGACATTGACGCAGCATCTGTAGCCTGGATAGAAGCCATGCTACGACAACGAGAAATATCTTCCACGTTAGACGCAACGACGGTTCGTATAAACGCGGCCAGAGGGTGTCCACAAGGTGGAGTGTTGTCTCCCTACTATGGTCACTTGTAGTTGACGAACTTCTAGAAAAACTACACAGCCAGGGAATTGATGCCATCGGGTATGCAGATGATCTGGCCATTGTAGTATCAGGGAAGTTCGGAAACACCGTCACCGAACTGATGCAAAGGGCACTCAATTTGGTTCTAGAATGGTGCATAAACGTGGGTCTCAACATCAATCCGCACAAGGCGGTTGTTGTGCCGTTCACCAAACGGTACATCAAAGACATCGGCCTCCTAGTCATTGGTGGGACTCCCGTAGAGCTTTCAAGTGAGGTCAAATATCTGGGAGTTGTTCTAGACAAGCGACTAAACTGGAACTCGCACCTTAATAAAACGATTACCAAGGCTTCACATGCTTTATGGGCATGTCGAAGACTTTATGGTAGATCGTGGGGCCTTGACTCCAAATCCATCTTGTGGCTTTACTGCATGATGGTCAGGCCTATCGTGTCCTATGCTGCTCTTGTGTGGTGGCCCAAACTGCAGCAGGTCACGGCCATTCAGAAGTGTAGCAAGCTGCAGCGGCTTGTGTGTGTATCTCTGACGGGAGCTTTACGCACATGCCCAACTACAGCTATGGAGAAAATTATTGGATTGACTCCTTTACATATTCACATACAAGAAGGTGCCGCTAAAAGTCTTCTTAGGATCAAACTCACATCTGGGTTACTGACTAATGATGCGGGTCATGTCAGTATTTTAAATAATGTTTCTGGCTTAGAGGTCTGCAATCGAACAGATCTCATGACCACGAAGCTCTTTTTCGGGGCGAAATTCAGGACTCTCATTCCAGACCGTAGGGCATGGGAAAATGGCAACCCTTGTAATGACCCCAGGGGCCTGCAGTGGTTCACTGATGGGTCTAAAACTGAGCAAGGGGTGGGTGCGGGGATCTTTGGACCTAACACCAGAGTCTCGATTGCACTGGGTAAATGGCCCAGCGTTTTTCAATCAGAGATTCATGCCATTGAGGCCTGCTCTAAACTCATTCTAGACAAAAGGATGAGAGGAGCTAATTTATACATCTTTTCGGACAGTCAAGCGGCGATCAAAGCTCTATCCTCTTGGAGGATTAGCTCTAAACTCGTCGCAGACTGCTGGACCAGCCTCCAGCAACTCTCCACCGGGAACAAAGTAACTTTGTGTTGGGTTCCAGGTCATGCCGGAATTACTAGCAATGAAAACGCAGACGAGCTGGCTAGAGCCGGCTCAGCGACTCCTTTACTTGGCCCAGAGCCTTTTTGTGGCTTAGGGTGGGCCGCTGCCAAAGAAAAGGTAGAAAGATGGGCAGAGGGAGCAAGATCCAGATATTGGATATCCAGTCCAGGATGTCGTCAAGCTAAAGAGCTGATACATCCACTAGTAGGAAGGAATACTGCTGGGTGTTCCAGGATGGACCTAAGACGGTTGGTAGCCTACCTCACCGGCCACCATGTCTTAAAATACCATCTTCATAAAATGCGTCTGTCTCCTGACACAGAGTGTAGGCTCTGTAAGGGGGATGACGAGACGACAAAACACATTCTCTGTGAATGCCCAGCCGTCATTTGGTCTAGAAGGAGGCATCTGCATAGCGAGTTTCTGACAGCTATGCAGATAAGGAAAGCCTCGACGGGAGGTCTGCTAGCCTTCATAAGGGAGGTTGAGCAGCTCTTGTCTGAATAGGGAGTCTTATGGGCACAAAAGATCGTTCGGTCGCAGTGCCTCCATCTCTGTTGGGAGATCTCCCCAATATATTTATTTTTTTTTATTTTTATTTATTCTGAAGCTTGCCTACACACTTCCTCGGCCAGGAGAAACAGCAACGGATAATACACCTCGTGAGGATATACAGAGTAAAAAGAAATTATACAAGCTGAGTTCTCTCGGAAGTTGGGATTGAAAGTTGACTGCCCAAAGCATGAATACGGAAATACGAATGACGGAAATAATTCAAGGCGATTTTTTGAAAATGATAAAATTACATCTTTGATAGCAGGTGTTAATCATGAGATCATTAAAAGGTTGGCTGTTATCCTAAATGTTATAAACTGCTAGGAAATGATAAATGGTGCAAAATTTGGCTTGCTTACCAATTGGAGAGCTTTCTGAAGAAGCACAGGAATGTAAAAACAAGGACTACAAAAGGTTCATACGTGCAAAATTTCTCGGGCTCGACAAAATGAAGACCTTTTTAACATGCTGGCAGCCTCATCGGATCCACTTCTTGCATCGCTTAGACATGTGCGATCACGAAAGGATTTGGAAGGAAGCAACTATAGTTCCGAAATGTTAAAGTTATTAGATATGAACATTAATGTTGATGATCATTTTGTTGAAGATAAGTCATCAATAGCAAATATTCAAAATTAACCTAAAAAATCGGCAAAAATACCAATTTAAATGTAATGTATTTTAGTTTGAAAATCGAATTAAAACAACTAAAAATGTTTAATAGTTATTGAAATCATTAAAAATTTTCAGTTATAATTTAAAAAAAAAATGTTATTTAAATTTTACAGGCAAAATATGCTCAAAAATATTTCTTTACTTTGACTTTGAATATTAAAGAAGCACGAACTCTCGACGAACACTCATTTTAAAGCTTGAGAAGTTTTCTATCAAATGCTATTTAAATTTTTGCTTCATTAGTTTTAGAAGCTATGATTTTTGCAATGTAAAATGAGCAAATTCCCCACTGTGCGTCGTCGGTTCACCGACAAAACAAAAAAAAAATGCACAAAAGCATTCAGATGAAAAATATTTTGATCAAAATAGGGATAAGCTCATAGAAGCATCAAAAAGATATCAGGTTAATAATCCTGAAGCTCATAGAGATTCTGTGAGAAGACATCTGGCTGATAATCCTGAAGCTCATAGAGATGCAGTGAGAAGACATCAGGCTGATAATCCTGAAGCTCATAGAGATGCAGTGAGATGGCATCAAACTGAAAATCCTGATGCGTGCATGGAGTGTTAAGGCCATGTCTGGTTTTAACTATGATTTTGAGATAGCTTACAAGTCTGATAAAATTACTAATCTTGGTAGTATGAATTTGATATGCAGAGATTGTAATGCTTTAAAATGGAAAAATGAGCCCCTGGGTATCTGTTGCAAGGCAGGAAAAGTTAAACTTTCACAAAATGAAAGTTTGCCTGACCCACTTAAAAGCTTAATAATTGTTGGACATCCCATGCAGAATCATTTCATTGACCGTATAAGAAAGTATAACAGCTGCTTTCAAATGACTTCTTTTGGAAGTTTAAAAATAATAAAGAAAGTTGGTCAATCTTTCAAGTCGAAGGACAAGTAAAGTAATTGTTTTGTAAAAGATCTAAAAATGGCTCTCAATAAAATACCAACAAGTACTAAAGACTATGAATTAGTTATACATGCTAAAATTAAAACAGAAAGATTTAATTATATTCCCTACAATCAAGCGAAACACAGAGAAGATAGCTATATACATCTACAAGATGCAATAGGCCAACAGATGTTGACGCAGCTCAACTTGGTCAGATGGTAATTTTACCATCCTCTTTTACAAGCTCTGCACGATATATGCATGAAAAAATTCATGACGCTTTGACAGATGTTTGCCATTATGGGCGATCAGATCTTTTCATAACATTTATATGCAATCCACAATGGAATGACATAAAAAGTGATTTATTCCCGTGTCAAAAACCGCATGATTGTCACGATATTATAGCTCGAGTTTTTCATTTAAAAGTTAAAGTTTTAATGTTACTTTGTCAAAAGGTTCTTTGTTTGGAAGCGTGCAAAGTTTCATGAACTCTGTGGAATGGCAAAAGAGGGGCTTACCACATATACATGTGGAATTGGGATAAGTTGGTCGTAAAGTGAGTAACATAGTAGTGAGTTATTTGTCAGCATACGCATGTTAGGGCAAAAAATTTTGAGCGAAATGGTCACACTAAACTTTGGCGGAAGAAGAAGAGTTGATCGAGGCGAGAAAAGACGAGCGATCGAATTGCGAAGTAAATATTTTAAATGCACTATGAAGAACAATTTGTTGTATAAATTTAAGATAGCACTATAATAACATAACCCATAATAAATAATTTATTTTTGAAACCCACATACATATTCTACTTTGGTTAGAAAATCTGTGTCAAAATACCAAATGCAGATGAGGATGCTTTGTTATTTAACATTGTTATGTCAACTTTTATTCATGGTCCTTGCGGTGCATTTAATTATAAATCGCCATGCATGACAAATGGCCGGACAACATCCATCCGAAGACGGTGTTTTGAGCCAAAGCCCTCCTTGGCTAGGAATTACTCCCGGCAGGAAGATCTCGGAGTAGAAATCGGTGCCCAACACCAGGCTGGTTATGCCCGACCGAAACCAAAACTTATCGGCCACGGTAATGTTGGCCATGCAAACCGGAACGTGCTCGGCGACCGGTTTAGCGGGTTGGTAAATTGGGTCGTTATGGCTTGGAAAATTACTTCTGTAGGGGCCAGTTTGAACACATAAAGTATTTCGTGTCTGTATGTTTTCGAATGACTTTAAAACTTAACATAGCCCACTGCAAAGACTATACAATCTATAGACAAGACAAGTCTCTCTTGAGTTTAACTCAAAGGAAACAAATGCGGCTACGATTGGGATTTTAGATTTTTGTATTTGCATTTTTTCATTAGTTTTTTTTGGTTCTTTGGATTGTGTGTTTGTTTTCTTGTCGTTTGTTTTGGCCGTTTCAAAACGCACTTATTTGCTTTCAGCTCTTGTCACCCGTCGCTTGCTTATTTTCTGACATCCAGCTTGTGTATAAAGGAGAACAAATCAAGACAAAACAAATAGGACCGCAAATTTTTGCGCTTTTCATTTTGGGTGCCTTTGCCTGCTTTATTTCTGAAATCCTGCAGGTGCATAAGGGAAATAGCAAACATGAACATGATAGACAAGTGCGAGACAACAATTATACATTGCCGCTTTTCACTCCTCTTATTGTTGTCAGTGATCTTGGCTTGCTTGAGTTGGCAATTTTCGACTTTTGATAAATTGCCTGGCTGCAGCCAAAAAGTATAGGGTATAACATTATGACCCCCAATGAACTTTGTCCAAATATGAAAAAAGCTTCTCATTAAAATATGTTTATCTTAACTTTTGAAACTAAATATAGCGTATTTAATTGTTTAAAAACATAAAATATGACTTTAAATACTAATAGTAAAACCAAGCTATTTTCTATATAATTAATGTTTTGTGTTGACATATTTTTAATGTCTCACGAGTTTTCATTTGTCGCTGTTGGCAAACTAAGCAAGGTGTTCATGTGATGCATGAACAGCAATCGAGGATTGTTGTAGCGTTTCATAATGAGGTTCCACGCCAGGTTATAATTGGACTCAGTTAAGTCCATTTGGCGCACATCCTGATCCTGATCTGCCGGCAAAGCTTGCTTTAGAAAATGAAAACGTTGAATGTTGGAAAGACTGGGCGGTATTTGTTGTCGACGGAAAACTAGCATCGTGTGCCTCCAAGATTGTGCAATAAATTAAGCTGTGATCCACTTCGAATTTGTTAGAAAGATCTTCCGTAAAATACTTGTGCGAAGTTGGACACGCACTTACAATAATCGAGCTATGATTTTTTTGATTGTTTGATTGTTTTGAAAACTCTTCTAATTTATTAAAACACACTTGGAAGTATTGTTTGGTTTTTCGCGCTGTACTGTCTTTATTAAATTTAATGAAGGCTTGTTTTAGTGTTTTATGTATATCGCATTGTAGAGCGTACACTCTTTCATACGAGGCTTCATCACTCGTTTTCTCAGTAGACATGCTGTTCTCTTTAGATTTACCGTTTATGTATGTTTTACTTCGAACCTTTATGCATACAACAACCAACACTTACCCTCACAGTCGTACGAGCCTGACTTAAGCGAAACAGAGTTCTTGGTGTGGGAGTAAGAGCCGCGATGATCGTTCCAGACAAGTTTGACGTTGAAGTATGAACTTAAGACGCAACACGTTCGATGCCACGGTATGTGATGTGATGTGCGCTCTCTGAGTTGCGCTGTCGACGAATTTTTTCTGCTCTCCCTTTGGTTCGTTATACAAACTTCTCCTGCTCTTCTTTTGGTCCGTTGTTCTTTGACTTGAAGCGTGCCAATTCTGGCATGCATGAGTTTAGGATGACCTTAGGATGACTTTGACCGACTCTCGACAACGTTAATAACTTGATTTACTTTATAAAACACTTTGTTACTAGACTGTGTGAATGGTTTCCCCCATGGGCCACCAAAAATGTTGTGACTTTCACGTGATGAAGAGTCAATGATGAGCAACTACTGCTCGGGGGCGTGCATTCAATGAACTAATGACAAATATAAGTCTTGCAATTAATAATTTTATTTTATTAGTGTAAATCAAGTTGAGTTAAAGTTTCAAATTTTAATGCGCGATACGAAATGTGTGGTGCTGCTTTGCTATTCCAACATCGACTGACCGAATGTATTAAGAGAGTTTTGTTGCTGCGTTGTTAGATGGGTTGATAACAGCATCGAAGACTGTTAATGACTCAAATTGCACTGCTGAGTCACCAACTGCACTGTTACGTTTGCCAAATTCGATTAACGTCCGTACAGCCTGATTTTTCAAATCTTTGGAAACGTTTGCAATTGGCGAGTCAACAAATACTGAAGCAATCATAAAATTTTATCAACGAGATTTTAATGAATTCCGTTTGACGTAAGATAAAGACTTTTTATTGGAGATAATGGCGCGTGAGGGAAAAAATTCCTCAGATTTGGGGACAATTGTTCATTTTCTTAGAGGAACGGAAACTTATCGGAAAATCGATCCGGAATTCGTCCGTTTTCTCGCATTGGTTTTAACAATACCCGGTTCGTCATGTTCTAATGAGAGAAGTTTTTCCATGTTATGACGAATAAAAATTTATTTAAGATCTACGATGGCTCAGGATCACGTGGCCATTTTACATGCATATCCGAATTTGGTTGACAAACTTGACATTGAATCGTTAATGGATACATTTATTGTTCGTTTTCGAAAACGGACTTGTTGTTTTGCTTTACGAAAAGTTTTATTTAAATAGATAAAATCAAACCAATTTATTTGTTTTTATTATTTCCCTGCTCTAACCCTGTTTATGTATCAAAATGAATTGCATAATATCATCTATGAAAGCTCGCCCCACCCTTTTCAGCCTTTTTCTTTTGCTAATAGTACGCTGTACGCTGCCAGCGATCTAGGCGGCTAAAGTTCAGCGTGGTGACATCAGGCTCCGGATAAAGCGCAAGTGGCGCAGTGCCAAGGAAGTGTGCAGGCGTTAGCACATCAAGATCTGCAGGGTGCTCTGAAAGTGGAAAAAGAGGTCGAGAGTTTATTATGGCGCCAATGTGGCAGACGAGTGTGCGCAGATCATCCAGGGGCAGAAGCGAGGGTCCGACCGACCGATAAAAGTGGTATTTTGCTGTTTCCTGCTCTTGTAGTAAAACGGTCCACAATAGTCCACTCCAGTAACAGCGAAAGGATTCGAGCCGCTTACACGATCCCGAGGAAGATCCGCCATGATAGTCTCAGCCAATACAGGTTTAGCTCGAAAGCACATGATGCATTTGCTTGTTACGCTGGAGACAGTCTTACGGCCACCAATAGGCCAATAGTGGAGCCGAATATGAGCAAGCAGCGACCGAGGACCAGCATGCAGCTGACGTCTATGAAAGTGCATGATGATGGCGCGTGTGACAGGATGATGACTCGGAAGTATGATCGGATGTTGAGCATCGAAATCAAGGCTCGAGTGCTTTACACGGCCACCAACACGAAGAAGTCCAGGATCATCCATGAATGGGGTAAGCGAGGCGATAGAGCTGGATGATTTGATCGTTCTTTCGTCTTGAATTCGCCTTCTGGATGCTCCGCAAGACTAATTGAGTGCCCTTGTGTATCCAATCTACTGTGAGACTGGGATGCGTGATGCGATTCCGAAATTTAGATATGTAACCGAAGACACGACGCAGGTTATGAAAGGAGTTTGCAAACTTGCCTCCTATGCTGACATCAGCATTTAGAAATACCAACTAGCACCTTTGCATGCCAGAGTTCGCAAGGGTGCCACTCGAGACTTAGAGCACAACAAACGAGCTATGCGCCGTCCCTCTGTTATGGATACGACGTAAATGCATCCACCGTAAGCCTCAATGCTTGCATCACTAAAACCATGAACTTCGATGATGCCTTTTGGAACGATGAAAAGTCGAGGGAGTTTTATTTGCTCCGTATTGCAAATATCGGTACACAAGCTATTCCAAGAAGAATGCAAAGATGCAGGAAGTCGTTCATCCCAATCCAATCGCTCTCTCCAAATGCGCTGCAAAAAGATCTTGGCCTTGGCTACCACGGGTCCGATAAGTCCAAGTGGGTCATAAGAACGGGCAATGGTAGACAGCACAGACCGTTTGCTTGGTTTTCCAGGCGCTTTCATAGGAGAAAAATTAAACAGAAGGCAGTCAGAAGCTGGATCCCATGCAAGTCCGAGAGTCTTCGTTACATCTGTGCCATCGTCAAACTTTAAAAAGTTTCCTTTTCCTTATCAGGAATATGTTGAAGCACGTTAAGATTATTGGAGTACCACTTCCTAAGCTTAAAATTTCCCTTTCGAGGCAGACTGACTGTTTGCTCCATAATGTCCAATACTTCCTCAGCAGAGTCAGCTCCAGTAATAAAATCATCTATATAAAAATCGCTCAAAACCACTTTAGATCCAACAGGAAACGATCATCTTTCATCAATAGCCAATTGCTGCATGGAACGAACAGCCAGAAAAGAAGCTGGCTTCGTGCCATAGGTGACAGTATCCAGCTTGAAAACTTGAATTTCCTGATGAGGAGAATCACGCCACAGGATGCATTGCAAATAGGAATCGGGTTCAGCCATCCTAACGCACCTATACATTTTGCAAATGTCGCCAGTCAGGGCTGTTGGGAACGTCCTAAACTGCAACAGTGTACTGAACAGCTTGCGTTGAATAGTTGGGCCTGCCATGAGGATTTCATTCAGGGAATAACCAGACGAAGACACGGCTGAACCATCAAAAACAACTCGAAGCTTAGTTGTTGAGCTGTCTTCCTTAAGAACACAATGATGAGGAAGATAATACTTGCAGCGACTTAGCATGTGCGTCTCCACAAGAGACATGTGATTCAAATCCACAAAGTCCTTGATAAATTCTGAATATTGAGATTTTAACCCAGGATGACGCTCTAATTTGCGATCCAGGTTACAAAACCGACGATATGCTTGCTGATACGAATCCCCAATCAGATCCACAGCATGCTTGACTGGAAGCCGAACCGAATATTCGCCAGTGTCCAAACGAGCAAAAGTTTGTTTAAAGTGCGCTTCACAATCAAGATTCTCGTTTGTAGATTCGTTGACTAAACGAGAACAAGATTCTACCTCCCAAAAGCGACGAACGATTTCATCAAGCTTGTGATCAGGGCTGGGATTTGCCATAGGAACCGAGCGAGTGACCGTCAATGAGGCAGGGCTCGCCGAAGACGTTCCTCCTGTCACTATCCAGCCCAGTTGAGTTTTTTGCAAAATAGGCAAGCCAGGATCGATTTTGATTTGACCAACACACAACAATTCAAAAAACAGGCTACAAGTGCTGTAGATGGGTTTGTCGCAGGCGGATGCGGAGCGGAGTTAAACTGAGAACCGTCAATCTGATTCTCAAAATGCAGAAGCGTATGATGCTTGGTCTTGCAACGGTTGCGGGCAGTGGAGCTGCACTCCTTTAGCCGATGACCTTTGCGCAGGCAATTAATGCAAAGAGAAAGTTTCTTTACCTCGCGTAGACGCAGTTGCGGAGACAGATTTTTAAAACGGGAACAGTTGTAAATTAAGTGGCCAGAGGTCTCACAAAACACACATTCATTTGTGCTGGAGTTAGTAGCGACAAAGGCTTTTCTACTGGTGTTAGAGATTTTGCTACTTTTTCCCACCTTCGAGCTAGGCGTATACGTTGCCATAGCGCGCTCCACAATTTCCAATCTTTGACATCGTCGATCCAGAAATGCCAAGAACTGCTCACAGGTCGGAATAGTATCCATCGGTGCTGTCTCCTCCCAACTGGTGTTCGTTGCCTTGGTCTTTTTTCTGCAGCAAACTGTGCACGATAATAAAGACCGCAATCCGCTCAACGGTGTACAGGCTTTGTAGAGCGCGGATGTTGGCGTTGACCGTATCCGAAAGGGTTCAAAGTTGTACAGATGACGATGACTCGATGCAATCCAAACCCAAAATCTCAGCGACATGTGCCTGGAAAATAAGACGTTTGTTATTAAACCGTTCTTTAAGTAGCTCTAATGCAACTGGATAGTTGGCGCTGCTAATTTCCAACGAAGAAACACTGTCTAAGGCTGGTCCTTTCAGGCACGATCGCAGATATTGAAACTTCTCCACATCAGACAGTCCTGAATCCGCATCAATGATTGACGAGAACATAGCTATGAAATCTGCAAACATTTGGGGTATTCACCAGCTCGTTTCATCGATTCATGTTTCAAACTTGAAACGTCGTGCAACAACAACTCACATACAAAATTTCTTGAAACGCTTGAAACACCTCAGCCTATGTATACAAAAAGTGTTTCAAGTTTCAAGAAAGTAGAGATGGGAAGAGCACGAGTTTTAATCGGTATTTGCTATCGATGCTCAGTATTTTTCAGTATAATTTGGTATAATTTTGTGCAAAAAAGTGTGAACACATATGATTGATGGCCGCCGCAAACAAAAGTAAATTGCAAATGTTAAAAGCATGTATTGAGAAACTTATTTAAACAACGAGCTCTTCTCACTTTCAATATCCTCTATTTCCCTAACACTTTCAATTGCCATTTTTTATAAATCTAGGCAGTATAAGCGCAGTAAACAGTAACAGTGACAAAAATTTAAGTAAAGTAAAGTAAACAACAGCTGACTTTTCAAGTATGAAACGTCATGAAACGATTGATTCTGTTCACGAGCTAAGCGTTTCAAGCATGAAACATGAAACGATGAAACGGATCTGGTGAACACCACAATTGTATATCCTCCACTAAACTCTGGAAGTTTGATCTCAGGCAATCGAATCCGGCTTTGAGACAATGTGTGATTGTCAACAGATGCATCTTGCCTCATAGTAGAGCACAAAGGTGACGATAGCTTTCGTTTGTTGATTTCGCGACGCAAGCTAGTTTCAACTAATATTGAAAGTTGATCAAAAGATTCACGTAACTCACTCCCGATTTCATCATAATCCAGCTCCTCCAATGTGTTAAGCATATTGGTAAATGCTTGCTGAGCATTTTCTAGCGCCTTAAGCCGAACAGCCAACTCTTCTTCGCTGAGATGCACAATTTGCTCTGGAGCGATTGGTTTGGCCATCCGTTTTACTTGCTCGTCAATAGCTTTGACCTTGGCCTTGTAAAACGGTGCACCAGGAGATTGAGCTGCAGCAGTGCTTTGCATTTTTAACTATTCCTTTATTTATATATCTGCACTTTGATTACAGTTTAGAAGCCATTGAAAGCAATGCACTTTTGGTATACAGTTTTGGATGCATTGGCTGTAAAGCAATTGCACGGTGTATGTTAATGTTCAGTAAATGTCAAACGCTGTCACTTTATTGCCTCCACTAACGCTTCAATACATCACAGTTTAAAATGTACTGGCGTTCAAACGACGTAATGCCAATGGCAATGCAGCTGTTCAAACGTAATTTAAATTGCACCGAATTCGCAATGTCAATTTTAGGACAAACACAAGAGAATGCAAAACGAAACGGGAGAAGCAACAACAATGCAGAAACGGCTGCTGCAACGATTCCAGCAACGAATCGACAGCGCAGGCGCGAATGCAGGTCAAACACCTGAAGCGAAAGCGAACACAAAACGAATCGAACAGCGAAAACCAGGTAGAGCGCGGCCGCGTGCTTTATTAACTCTTTAATTTAAATAAATAAACAGAGTGTATCACGTCGTGGTCACCAAATGTTGAGCTATTGAGCTTTTTCAATAGCTATCGAGTTTCCACAAAATTTAATAAATATAAATGCGACGAAACTTGCATTAATATAAATTTGATTTATTTGCCTTCGTGGCCAAACTTAAATCTATTAGAAATGTTAATTGTTAATTGCAGGCTCCGAATTGAGCTGTGCAATGAAATATACAAAACGAATTGGCAGGTGTCGAAAACCGTGCCGCGACTTGAATTCTCGAGTGATCGAACAGAACTAATTAGCTGCCGAATTGAAGCAGCTGCCTTGCCCTTAGGTTATTCCAAGGGCAAGCAATAGAAAAATGCAAGGTAAAGAACTACGATGAGCGTACAAACAGTTATGTGAGTAAAGTTAATTTGCTATTAGGCTGAGCAGAGCACAACTTATAAAAGAGATTAAACATTAAGAAATGAAGCTGCTTCGTTGTTGTTTGGTGTAAGTAGCTGCGTAACCAGACAATGTTGTTAAACATTAGCTAATTTATTTATCTATATATATATATATGTGGGAGTTGAATTAAGACGCAGGCATAATTATATCGTTTATCATTTAAGTTCAGTTAGTAAGTCAGTATCGTTTGAATGCATAAAATGAATAAGTGCAGCCCTGAGTTATTTCGATATTAGTAGCGATGCATCGATAAGAAAACCGATGTTTATTTCACTCTCTTTCTTCGTCTTGATCGTGCCGAACAAGTTGGTTCAAACGTTGCTCGCGTCGTAAAGTAATTAAAATATTGTATTCGTTAAAATAAGAAAATATGTAAAAATATATAATGCAAAGTAAACAATAAACATCATTTAATCCATTAACACTCGGAAATCCTACAAACATGGTGTCAGAAGTGGGATGCAAATGGATTAAAGTGAAATGCAAACGCATTTAAGTCGAACTTAAACGAAAAGACAAAAAGTGCGTAATAAAAAATCGCGAGACAATAATTGTGAGACATTATTCTTGCAAAAAATTGTGAAATACCTGTGCTTGTTAATGCAGGGGTATTGAAAAACATTGTACGAGAAAAAGAATTATCAAATGCATTAACTCACTAAAGTTAAATGCAAAGTTGTTCGCAATCATTGTGAAATTCCCTGGAATTGAATGTTGCTGCAGAGGCGAAAACGCGTGGAGCCAAAGCGTGTGTGAGAGCAGGACAGCGGATCGTTTAATGCGTCGCAGTTAACGTAAAGCGCAAAGTTGATCGAGACGTTTCTATTCTGGAAGGCATTGGCTGGATAGCATTGCGTTAAAAGTACATCTGTGCAGTGGAGTGGATGTAATATGTTGTTGGTTTGTGTGGCAAAGGCTGTTTAGCGCAAACCCGAGCAACGAATATATGTACATCAAAGGCTGTAGAAGCAGAGCGACTTGGCAGAGGATAGAACGTGAAGTAACGGGAAAGAGAAAAAGCACAAAGAGAGCAGAGCTACTTGGCAGAAGGCAGAACGTGAAGTAACGGGAAAAAGGAAGAGCACAAAGACGACAACGCGTGTGTACTGGAAAGAGAAAAGAAGACAAAGCGTGCAGTATCTGGATTGAACTGGATTGTGGCTTGTGTCAGTTAAGTCTGTGTATGTGGTGAGCACAGGGTGTCTCAGAATTTAACAGCTGAGCAGAGAATTGTTAATTTGGTAACATTTCAATTGAAATTTGTTCTTGTGAGTAACTATTTAAAGTAACGTAATGAAATGAGATAAAATATCGATATTTATAATTTTGAAGTATAATATTTACCAATAAGTTAAGTTATCTTCTGATTGTTTAAATCAAATTTTTATATTCAGTGTATGTAAAGCGCAAGCAACGGCAACGACAAGATGAACAGAGATCAGATTTTGGCGTTAACAGTTACTGAGTTAAAAGAAAGGTTGTCAGAGCTGAACTTGAGAGTAGTAGGCAGAAAGTCGACACTGCAGGATCGATTGTTAGAGCCTTTCGGACTAAGCATTGACGAGGAAGTAGATGACGATTCTACTAGTGACAGATCTGAATCGATGCACACAGGTAGAGATATGGCGCTAGGGAATAGATCAATATTTACATTGCGCGATATAGAAGACTCACTTTCGCAATTTAACGGGTCGAGTCAACCCTCAGTTGAACAGTGGATACAGGATTTTGAAGATAACGCAGAAGCTGTACAATGGAATAATCTTCAAAAGTTTATATTTGCTAAACAGTTATTAAAGGGCGCAGCAAAAATATTCGTTCGTAGCCAGCGTGGAATTATAAATTGGATGTCCCTCAAGCAGTCTTTGTTAGTAGAGTTTGGTAAAACAATTTCTTCAGTCGATGTGCACAGAATGTTGCGAAATAGACGCAAGCGTCAGAACGAAGACTATAGAGAGTATCTTTATAGCCTAATGGAGATTGGTAGTTCAGTTAAACTGGATGAACTAAGTTTAATAGAGTACTTTATAGAAGGCATACCAGACTCGAGGAGTAATAAAAGTAATTCGTATCAGGCCAAAACACTTCAGCAGTTAAAAGAGCAGATTTGCGTGTATGAGAAAATTCGTAATGATCGCCCTCAAGCGATGAATACGAATAAAGCCCACAGCGCAAATAAGGATAAAAAGCCAGATCAAGGCAAAGAACAAGAAAGAAAGTGTTACAAGTGCGGTGAGACAGGACATTTTGCAAAAATGTGTAAGCAAGCAATTAAATGTTATAAATGTCATCAACCCGGTCATAAAGCAAACAGTTGTCCGAGTACAAAAGTAGTTCAGAAAACCGAAGAAAATAGTGCCAATACAATGTTGAACAAGGGTTATAGTGTTGGAAAATGTATTTTTAAACAGATTTATAGTAAAGGCGTTTCGTTCTCAGCATTGATCGACACCGGTTGTGATCTTTGTCTGATGCGTTCTGATGTAGTTGAAAAGTTACATAATATTGAACTGAATGACGAAAAGCATTGCTTAGTAGGAATTTGCAATAGTGAGCTTAGTACATTGGGTAGTTTTGTAGTGCCAATTGAGATAGACGGAATATTATTGTCAGTTCGTTTTCATGCTGTAAGAAGCTGCGATGTAAAATATTCAGCGGTGATTGGAAATTCAGTACTTGAATTTGTAGATATGATATTTTCTGAAAGTTCTGTAGAGTTTCGTCCAAAGTTGTCCGTTAAGGCAAGCAAAGATGTTAACGAGTACAGTAAGCTGAAAATCAATGAAGAAGCAAATCAAAAGAAAGATGCAGAGTTAGAGTTTTTGAGGAATTTAAAGATATGTGTTCGTACGCGGCAGAACTTGACTCTACCATAGATTTATCACACTTAGAAAATCCGATCGCAGAAACAGTAAAATCGTTGATCAACGATTACAGGCCAGAAATGAAACATAAATGTCCCATAGAAATGAAAATATTGTTGAATGATGAGCATCCAGTTTTCGAACGTCCTAGACGCATTTCACATGCTGACAGGTCCACTGTAGACTTGCAAATTGAGAAATGGCTAAAGGACGGGATCATTCAGCCAAGCATTTCAGAGTACGCGTCTCCAGTTGTTCTTGTTTTCAAGAAAGACGGTAGCAAAAGATTGTGCTGTGACTATAGACGTCTGAATGCGAAGATTGCAAGGGATAATTTTCCAATGCCCTTGTTAGATGATGTTATTGAAAAATTACAGGGACATAACAAGTTTACAACACTTGACCTCGAAAATGGATTCTTTCACGTCCCAGTGGAGCCTGGTTCGAGGAAGTATACTTCTTTCGTTACGCACGCAGGACAGTATGAGTTTTTATACGTACCTTTTGGGATATCAAACTCCCCAGCCGTGTTTTCACGATATATTTATGCAGTTTTGGTAGATCTCGTACGAGATGGTACTGTTGTGACTTATATGGATGACCTAATTATTCCCGCTAAGGATAATAATGAAGCCATTCGAAAGTTAAAACAAGTGTTAAAAAGGGGTTCCGAATATAACTTGCAATTCAAGTGGAGCAAGTGTCAGTTTCTTAAGACTAAAGTCGATTTTTTGGGATATGTTGTAGAAAACGGTACAATAAAACCGTCTGAAGAGAAAACAAAATCTGTCCGAAATTATCCCATTCCACACGACCAGAAAAGTATACAGCGCTTTTTGGGCTTAACATCTTACTTTAGAAGATTCGTAAAAGATTATGCATTGGTAGCTAAACCACTCTCTGATCTTCTTCGAAAAGACTCTAAGTTTCAGTTGGGCGAAGAGCAGCTTATCGCGTTCGAGCAGTTGAAAATGGCCTTAGCGAAAGCACCAGTGTTACGTTTATACAACCCGAAAGCCCAAACGGAAGTACATACAGACATACATACATACAGAGAGTTTTTTGAGGAATTTAAAGATATGTGTTCGTACGCGGCAGAACTTGACTCTACCATAGATTTATCACACTTAGAAAATCCGATCGCAGAAACAGTAAAATCGTTGATCAACGATTACAGGCCAGAAATGAAACATAAATGTCCCATAGAAATGAAAATATTGTTGAATGATGAGCATCCAGTTTTCGAACGTCCTAGACGCATTTCACATGCTGACAGGTCCACTGTAGACTTGCAAATTGAGAAATGGCTAAAGGACGGGATCATTCAGCCAAGCATTTCAGAGTACGCGTCTCCAGTTGTTCTTGTTTCCAAGAAAGACGGTAGCAAAAGATTGTGCTGTGACTATAGACTATAGTCTGAATGCGAAGATTGCAAGGGATAATTTTCCAATGCCCTTGTTAGATGATGTTATTGAAAAATTACAGGGACATAACATGTTTACAACCAGTGTTGCCACCGAAGTATCAAGCTACCCACCAGAAGCGACCTCTGAAACCACCAGAAATCCACTAACAAAACTCACGCCAGTTTAAAAAATCGCTAATTTTTCCACCAACTTTATTTTTAGCAAATTTTTGTTCATCGCGAAAGAAAGCAATATTTAAAAGATACGTTTATTGGAGAAATAACATTAAAATTACACATTATGTAACAAAAATAATGAAATTATATTAATAAGTCATCTTCAGATGAGTCGTTTCCGTCCGTACCATTATCGTCAGTCTCCGATTGGTACGACTCTTTGGTGCCAATTAATTTCACAATATTGCTTGGGATTTCATAGTCGTTGCAGCATTTTCCCGCTATCTTTATTCCGCAGCGTACTCTTAATATAGCAGTTAAAAGATTAAGCCCCATCCTATTTCTCTGCTTGTTTTTTATTATATTCATACTGCTAAACAGTCTTTCCACATCGGCATTGGAATGCGGCAATATTAAAAGAGTGATCGCAAAAGTCGCCAATTCGTAAAATCTTGAAACCCCTTGTGCATCTTTGAAATGCAAGACTTCATACCAAAATATTTTTGTATTTTTGGTTTCCTGCCATTTCAATAAATGAATTTGTCGCCATTGATCGTCCACTTTCGCAATGAATTCAGAACTTTTATTTAATTGAGCCATAATGTCGATTAGATCTTCTTTGTTATGATTAAGTGCTTTTTCGACACTTATTCGCGAAATTTTTTTCATTAATTCGACATTTTCTGGAAGCCTATTTTTTATTTCGTCAATTAAACTCACTATAAATTGCATGCACCGAGTCCGCACTATTTCTTCTTCTTCCCTTGGTAATCCCTTTTCTCGCATTTCGAGTATTTGTTTTTCGAATGGAATTAAACTCCAAAAACGATACGAGTGGAGTTCATAGTCGTCGTTCCAATATTTGAGAAAAAAATACTAAATTCTTAAATTCCACTAGACAAATCCACTAGCCACTAAAGTCAATATTTGTCCGCTAAAAAGCAAGCCAAAACCACCAGATTTAGTGGAAAATCCCCTATGTTGGCAACACTGTTTACAACACTTGACCTCGAAAATGGATTCTTTCACGTCCCAGTGGAGCCTGGTTCAAGGAAGTATACTTCTTTCGTGACGCACGCGGGACAGTATGAGTTTTTATACGTACCTTTTGGGATATCAAACTCCCCGGCCGTGTTTTCACGATATATTCATGCAGTTTTGGTAGATCTCGTACGAGATGGTACTGTTGTGACTTATATGGATGACCTAATTATTCCCGCTAAGGATAATAATGAAGCCATTCGAAAGTTAAAACAAGTGTTAAAAAGGGGTTCCGAATATAACTTGCAATTCAAGTGGAGCAAGTGTCAGTTTCTTAAGACTAAAGTCGATTTTTTGGGATATGTTGTAGAAAACGGTACAATAAAACCGTCTGAAGAGAAAACAAAATCTGTCCGAAATTATCCCATTCCACACGACCAGAAAAGTATACAGAGCTTTTTGGGCTTAACATCTTACTTTAGAAGATTCGTAAAAGATTATGCAGTGGTAGCTAAACCACTCTCTGATCTTCTTCGAAAAGACTCTAAGTTTCAGTTGGGCGAAGAGCAGCTTATCGCGTTCGAGCAGTTGAAAATGGCCTTAGCGAAAGCACCAGTGTTACGTTTATACAACCCGAAAGCCCAAACGGAAGTACATACAGACGCTTCAAAGTATGGATATGGTGCTATGCTCTTGCAGAAAGATTCAGAAGATCAAGCATTTCACCCAGTCCAATATTTGAGCCGAAAAACTAAGCCTGCTGAAGAAAAATATCATTCTTATGAGCTTGAGGTTCTGGCTATAGTAGAAGCATTAAAAAAATGGCGTGCTTATTTGCTTGGGATTAAGTTTAAAATAGTTACGGATTGCAACGCATTTGCAATGACCTTGCAGAAGCGTGGTGATATTCCATTAAGAGTTTCACGTTGGGTACTATTTTTACAGGATTTTGACTATAGCATTGAGCATAGAAGTGGTAGCAAAATGAAGCATGTCGATGCATTGAGTCGTATATGTTGTCTAATGCTGGAAGACTCACTTCATCATAGATTGCAGCAAGCACAAGGTGAAGACCTTTGGATTAAGGCAGTGTTAGCAGTTTTAGAGAACAGCACGTATGATGATTTTTATGTAAAGCACGGTATTTTGTACAAGGATCCCATTAAGGAACTTGTTGTAGTACCGTCATTAATGGAAGAGGAAATTATTCGAATGGCACATAAGCAGGGACATTTTTCAGCAAAGCGTACTCAGGAGGCGATTGAGAAAACATTGTATATTCCGCAGCTATCAGTCAAAGTACCTAAAATTGTTCAGAGTTGTATTGAATGCATTGTTTCGGAAGGTAAAACAGGAAAGAAAGAAGGATTTTTAGCTCCAATTAGCAAAGAAGGTAAACCGCTAGGAACTTACCATGTTGATCATGTTGGTCCAATGACCCAGACCTCTAAGAACTACAACTATATTTTTGTTGTAGTCGATGCGTTTACAAAATTTGTTTGGCTCTATCCAACTAAAAATACCACAGCAGAAGGAGTAGTAGATAGACTTAAGAAGCAATCAGCTATATTCGGAAATCCGAAGCGCATAATTTCAGATAGAGGAGCAGCTTTTATTTCTAATATGTTTAAAGAATATTGTGAGTTTGAGGGTATACAGCATTTAATGATAGCCACAGGTGTTCCACGAGGAAATGGACAGGTAGAACGGATGCATAGAATTGTTTTACCAATGCTATCAAAGTTATGTTATGAAAGCCCAAATCAGTGGTATAAGCATGTTGATGTAGTGCAACAGGCAATTAACAGCACACCACCTAGAAGCACTAAAGTTTCTCCATTTAGATTGTTAACTGGAACTGAGATGAGACTCAACCAGATATCTGTTTTGCGTGAACTATTGGATGAATCGCATATAAAAGAATTAGATAATGATAGAGAATCTGTGCGTGAGGAAGCACAAGCAAATATAAATAAGCTGCAACAGGAGAATCGTAAAACGTTCAATAAGAACCGAAAAATTGAAGTTAAATATAAGGTCAATGATCTAGTAGCTATTAAGCGAACGCAGTACGGTACCGGAATGAAGCTTAGAAGCAAATTCTTTGGTCCATATAAGATAGTTAAAGTTCAATCTCATGGAAGATATGAGGTAGAGAAAATTGGTGACCATGAAGGTCCTGGTAAGACTAAAACAGTCGCAGAATACATGAAAAAATGGCAGTCTTAAATAAAGCAGTAAGAATTACGATCATTCGAGCCGAATGAACTGTCAGGCTGGTCGATTGTGGGAGTTGAATTAAGACGCAGGCATAATTATATCGTTTATCATTTAAGTTCAGTTAGTAAGTCAGTATCGTTTGAATGCATAAAATGAATAAGTGCAGCCCTGAGTTATTTCGATATAAGTAGCGATGCATCGATAAGAAAACCGATGTTCACTTCACTCTCTTTCTTCGTCTTGATCGTGCCGAACAAGTTGGTTCAAACGTTGCTCGCGTCGTAAAGTAATTAAAATATTGTATTCGTTAAAATAAGAAAATATGTAAAAATATATAATGCAAAGTAAACAATAAACATCATTTAATCCATTAACACTCGGAAATCCTACATATATATATAAATATTTTGTCCTGATTGTTGAGAGACCCTCAGCCTAAACGAAAAGAGCTAGAAGGCTGAAATTTTCACAAAATATTACATTCAGGTTGAAATTAAGGATTTTTAATTTGGACCACTCCTTCGAGTACCTCCCATACAAAACAATGTCCTGAATTTATCACTATACCTCATTCCACCATTCTGGCGCCTCATTGTCGTACAAGCTGTGAGTTTGACCGCGACGAGTTTACAAAAACAAAACACATGACCCATTCCACTACTACCGGACATTAAAATTGTTGATAATATTTTTTATCGCCGGGTCGAGCATGCCTCTGGAGAACAAGTCGCTGATGATGTGTGTTGGAAGATTTGGGTTCCCAAAGAGCTGGTTCCAAAAGTTTTAAAGCATACTCATGATATTCCAGTGGCCTCCCATAGTGGTATTACGAAGACGCTCGAAAGAATTCGACTTCATTACTATTGGCCAAAGCTAATAAATGATGTTCAATCGTCCACTATTAAGGTCGTCCAATAATACTCAAAGATGCTTTTAAAAGATATTTGTTGATTTTCTCGGTCCCTATCCTCGAAGCCGATCTGGTAATATAAGCATTTTTGTGGCAGTAGATCATTTGTCAAAATACCCATTTATTAAAGCAGTAAAGAAATTTATGGCTGAAGCCATAATTCGTTTTATAGAGGATGACTAACCTATCCTACCTTCGGAGTCCCGGAAATAGTAGTGTCGCACAATGGTGTTCAATTTAAATGCCATAAGTTCAATGCACTTTTGCAGAAATATGGCATGCAACACTGCTATACTCCTGTATATTCGCCACAAGCAAATGTGTCTGAGCGCGTTAACCGTTCACTTATTGCCGGCATTAAAGCGTATATAAATCCAAGCCAAGCTAACTGGGATGATAATCTTAGTCGGATATGTTGTGCCTTACGATCTAGTGTTCATTCAGCTATTTGTAGCTGTCCATACCGTGTTGCGTTTGGCCAACACATGATCACTAACGGATCCATTTGATATTATACGAGAAGCTGCTAAAACAGGTATACAACAGCAGCATGTTAGAAATAAAAAACTTTATGATCTGCGTAGTCGTGAGGTTTCCTTTAATGTGGGACAAGAAGTATATCGAAGGAACTTCCAGTTGAGTAATTTTTCAAAAGGGTTTAGTGTAAAATAGCACCAGCCTTTGTAAAAGCAAGAGTCAAAACAAGAGTTGGTCAGAGCTACTATGAATTGGAAGATTTACAAGGACGTCCAATTGGTAAATATCACGCAAAGGATATTAAACAATGATTACCTTATGTTATTATTTTGATGCTGTATTAACAATTGCTCTCCAAGCGGTTATCACTCTTTGAAGTTTTTTTTTTACACCAAAGTGTGATGTTGGCAGGGTGTAATGTTTCGCTTGTCGAGCTTTGAATAAATTTGTTTTTGCTCCTAAAAAAGGAGCACCTAGCGCCATCTAGGAGTAAAATGCCTTGAGCTACCCAAAAATTGATAACATAGGAAACTCAAAATTGGTGAAAACTGGATGTAAAGCGAATTGTCGTCAAACGGGCTTTATTAGATCTTTGGACCTCAGACACATTCTTTTTCTCTAATAACTCTTGAGCGAGCAAATTGTGCGCGTTGCAAACGGCCAAAAGTAAAAAAAAAAATTGTATATATAATACACTAGCTGTTACCCGGTGAACTTCGGTGCAAGGATCCAACACTCCAGTACGACTTCTAACGTAAATTACAGCAGTTGCCAAAAGCACTATGTCTTGACTGAGATTTTGGGCTATAAGTGTTGTAGAGGGTATTGTCGCAGGCGGATGCGGAGCGGACTTAAACTGAGAACCATCAATCTGATTCTCATAATGCAGAAGCCTATGATGCTTGGCCTTGCAACGGTTGCAGGCAGTTGAGCTGCACTCCTTTAGCCGATGACCTTTGCGCAGGCAATTAATGCAAAGGGAAAGTTTCTTTACCTCACGTAGACGCAGTTGCGGAGACAGATATCCAAAACGGGAACAGTTGTAAATTAAGTGGCCAGATGTCTCACAAAACACACATTCATTTGTGCTGGAGTTAGTAGCGACAAAGGCTTTTCTATTGGTTTTAGAGATTTTGCTACTTTTTCCCACCTTCGAGCTAGGCGTTTACATTGCCATAGCGTGCTCCAATCTTTGACATCGTCGATCCAGAAATGCCAAGAACTGCTCACAGATCGGTATAGTATCTATCGGTGCTGTCTCCTCCCAACTGGTCTTCGTTGCCTTGTTCTTTTTCTGCAGCAAACTGTGCACGATAATAAAACCCGCAATCTGCTCAACGGTGCCCAGGCTTTGTAGAGCGCGGATGTTGGCGTTGACCGTATCCGAAAGGGTTCAAAGTTGAACAGCTGACGATGACTCGATGCAATCCAAACCCAAAATCTCAGCGACATGTGCCTGGAAAATAAGACGTTTGTTATTAAACCGTTTTTTAAGTAGCTCTAATGCAACTGGATAGTTGGCGCTGCTAATTTCCAACGAAGAAACACTGTCTAAGGCTGGTCCTTTCAGGCACGATCGCAAATGTTGAAACTTCTCCACATCAGACAGTCCTGAATCCGCATCAAACCTCCACTAAACTCTGGAAGTTTGATCTCAGGCAATCGAATCCAGCTTTGAGACAATGTGTGATTGTCAACAGATGCATCTTGCCTCATAGTAGAGCACAAAGGTGACGATAGCTTTCGTTTGTTGATTTCGCGACGCAAGCTAGTTTCAACTAATATTGAAAGTTGATCAAAAGATTCACGTAACTCACTCCCGATTTCATCATAATCCAGCTCCTCCAATGTGTTATGCATATTGGTAAATGCTTGCAGAGCATTTTCTAGCGCCTTAAGCCGAACAGCCAACTCTTCTTCGCTGAGATGCACAATTTGCTCTGGAGCGATTGCTTTGGCCATCCGTTTTACTTGCTCGTAAATAGCTTTGACCTTGGCTTTGTAAAACGGTGCACCAGGAGATTGAGCTGCAGCAGTGCTTTGCATTTAACTATTCCTTTATTTATATATCTGCACTTTGATTACAGTTTAGGAGTCACTGAAATCAATACACTTTTGGTATACAGTTTTTGGATGCATTGGCTGTAAAGCAATTGCACGGTGTATGTTAATGTTCAGTAAATGTCAAACGCTGTCACTTTATTGCCTCCACTAACGCTTCAATACATCACAGTTTAAAATGTACTGGCGTTCAAACGACGTAATGCCAATGGCAATGCAGCTGTTCAAACGTAATTTAAATTGCACCGAATTCGCAATGTCAATTTTAGGGCAAACACAAGAGAATGCAAAACGAAACGGGAGAAGCAACAACAATGCAGAAACGGCTGCTGCAACGATTCCAGCAACGATTTGACAGCGCAGGCGCGAATGCAGGTCAAACACCTGAAGCGAAAGCGAACACAAAACGAATCGAACAGCGAAAACCAGGTAGAGCGCGGCCGCGTGCTTTATTAACTCTTTAATTTAAATAAATTTTATTTATTTAAACGAAACAGAGTGTATCACGTCGTGGTCACCAAATGTTGAGCTATTGAGCTTTTTCAATAGCTATCGAGTTTCCACAAAATTTAATAAATATAAATGCGACGAAACTTGCATTAATATAAATTTGATTTATTTGCCTTCGTGGCCAAACTTAAGTCTATTAGAAATGTTAATTGTTAATTGCAGGCTCCGAATTGAGCTGTGCAATGAAATATGCAAAAACGAATTGGCAGGTGTCGAAAACCGTGCCGTGACTTGATTTCTCGAGTGATCGAACAGAACTAAATTAGCTGCCGAATTGAAGCAGCTGCCTTGCCCTTAGTTAATTCCAAGGGCAAGCAATAGAACAATGCAAGGTAAAGAACTACGATGAGCGTAACAACAGTTATGTGAGTAAAGTTAATTTGCTCTTATGCTGCGTAGAGCACAACTTATAAAAGAGATTAAACATTAAGAGATGAAGCTGCTTTGTTGCTGTTTGGTGTAAGTAGCTGCGTAACCAAACAGAGTTGTTCATCGTAGTTGAATAAAAACGAAATAGTTTATTAGATAAATTTTCGAAGAACGAAGAGTGGAACTAACTGAACTTGAATAATGAACTTAGTTACGTATTTCAAAACGTAAAATTGAACTTATTGCGAACAATTCGATAGAACTCTAGTTCCCTTTCCTCATTTTTTACATTTTGAATGTCCCTAACCCATGAAATGGGTAAATAAGGGTATGATAGTTTTGTGCAAATATATGTAACAGACAGAAGGAAGCATCTCCGACCCAGCCAACAGCCAGATATAGCCATGTCCGTCTGTCCATCTGGCTGTCTGTATGAACGCACCGATCTTAGAGACTATAAAAGCTAGAGACTTCAAGCTTTAGAAACACCGGAGATGTCGCAGTTTTAATCTGGTTATTTTGGAAGAATACGCACAAATGAGTGTACACGTTACGTATCGGGTAAAGGGTATGTCCTAGTCGGGATTTCTCGACTAGAGCCTTCTTGTTAAATTTATCATTTGTGTGTCAGCCGATTAAAGCAACAAGGGGAACAACGCGCAACTTTGGGGAGACACATATATACCGACAATATGTATGTTGCCATCCTCGCGGTGCGTGCCGTCCTTGGAGCTTACAATTGGTAGTGCGACTATACTCTCCTCGTGAGGGCGGCTGGATGCAGGCCCTTGGTACGGTCATGTCTCTGCCAAGGGTGCTGACGAATTATAGTCGGGCGAGAAAAAAACACTCTATAAAATAATCCCAGTCCAAGGTGGAACAGCATTGTGCCGAGGGACTCGCGGCCGAGGGGTTGCTCGGTCTCTACTTTGCGAACTCTGCCGACCTCCAGTTTAAATCAGGCTTCCCGCGATACACGGGCTATGTCGCAGGTGACCGTCCTTCCCGTCTACTCGTGGGACTCAAAATGAATTTAGACCAAAACAATCAAATAAAATCAGTGTCCGAGGCACTAAAAACCTCGGTGGGAAATAACAATCCCTCTTCAGGTGGCAACACCCCAAACACGTCTGGCAAGCCAACAGACGCTCAGAAAGTTGCAACGGCCAATTCTACTCCAGGTGCGAGCACGTCTTCTTCAAAGTCTGGCAAGCCAGCTGGCACGCGAAAGGTTGCGAAAGGGGCAAGCTAGAGGCGACAAAGACAGTCGTCTTTCTACCCGTGGCGTCGTCCAGAAACGGCTCCTGGAGATCGGCGACCGCAACCTAAGGCTGCGGCACCGGTTCCCGGGTCCGCGACTGTGGCGACTGCCTCAGGGTCAGCAAACCCTCCAAACGGCAAGCCATCCTTCAAGGATCGGCAACGGGCTGCGGAAATTCTTCAGCAAGATCTTACGGCCCAACCAGCTTCCCCGGATGGTGCCCAGCTTGTGGTTTGGCAAATACCATCCTTCCGGATTTTAAGCCGGCTATTGCGTCCGTTTCTGGCAAAGCCAAGCAGAAACGCCAACGCTACGCAGAAGAGACGGTTCCGCAAGCCACTCACCCGGTCCTTCGCCGAAGCCGCCAGGGAGAAGGTTCTTATTGGGGTCCTAGACAGGGACCAAAGTGAGGGCCATATCCCTCGGCATAAGTGGGGGGCCATTGAGTGCGAGCTTCAAGAGAAGCTCTTGGACTTGATGTTGAAGTCCGAAGGTCCACCACCACGCTGCTCTGACGCCGGTTGGCATCAAGGTTGCATAAAAGCGATAGCTTGTGAAGATATGGCGTCTGCCGAAATAAATAAGCAAGCTGTCGCCATGCTGGGGGAGATCTACCCTGGCGCGAAATTAGAGGCGGTCGACTGGAAAGACATACCCAATCGCCACCGCGCCAGGTTCTGGGTCTCTGCTAAGCCTGAGGATCCCGAAAGGATTCTCAAGCTTTTCCAGCTGTGCAACCAGCCCTGCCAACCAAAGACTGGAGGGTGGCCAAGGTGGAAGCGACGGAGGGGACCACAAGACAAGTGGTCCTGGTCATTAATGACGAGTCGGCCAAAGTACTGGCCAAATCCAATGGTACAGCCTACTACGGGTTCACACCTGTAGTAATAAGGGTGTACCGGTCGGATGCGGCCAGTTCTTTGATCGACGAGGCGGAGCCGGTAGCAGGGGAGGCTGCCACCACCAATGCTGCGGACCATGGCACACTAGCCCAAGCCACGGGCGTGGTTTCGACACCCGTAAAAAGGGAGGTCGACATCCCTCCTGGGTACTATTCGGAGGGGTCCGAGCTGGCCAACCTGGCCAACAGAATCTGCCTCGACACCGACAGCGTCGAAGAAAGAGCGTACAGTGGTGGAGAAATCTGAGGATGTCATTACGACTTCTGCAGATCAATCTCCACCACTGTAAGGCGGCTGCAGCCGCTCTTCTGCTTCGCATAGGCCAATGCGGAGCAGATATAGTCCTCATCCAGGAACCCTGGGTCTGTGGTGGCAGGGTTTCTGGTCTGGGGACGAAGAACAAGCTACTTGTAGCCCGCAACGAAGGAAAAGTTCGCGCCTGCATTATGGCAAAAAAAACACCTAGATATTTTTCTGCTCTCTAACTACAGCAAAGGCGATAACACTGCTGCTTGCCTGGAGCTGAAGTCTGGATGTGTCAAGCTAAGCTCAAGCTACATGGCACACGACACGAACGGGGTGAGTCACTCTTTAACTATATCCTGTCCACTAACCTTAACATCTGCAATATAGGTAACGACCCTACCTTTATTACCAGAAATAGGCAAGAAGTCTTAGACATGACGCTTGCTACGGCGTCCCTCCATCAAAGACTCATTAGATGGAGGGTGCTTGATGAACACTCGTTCTCTGACCATAGGTATATAGATATAGCCTTCTCCCTTGATACACCAAAGCCAAAATGGTGCAGAAATTTCAAACGTACAAACTGGACCGTTTTCAAAGACCAAATTGGGAGACTAATTCCCGATCGGCCTCCTTCGGGACTCCCATCCCCTGAGCACACAGAGATGCTCACTCGCAAACTCACGGAGGCATGCATGTCCGCCCTCAACATGTCATGTCCCCTGAGTAAACCAAGAGGAAAAACAAAACCACCATGGTGGTCCCCGGAAATAGGTGAGCTTCGTAAGACATCACGTAAGCTCTTCAATTATGCAAAGCAAAGTGGAGACGACCAATCTTGGGATCTCTACAAAGCCAGCCTTGCAACTTTTAAAAAGAGACTTAGACAGGCTAAACGCCTTTCGTGGAAAAACTTCTGCTCCTCAATTGAAAACACTACTGATGCCGCAAGGCTCAGAAAGCTTCTCTCCTGTACTCAGACAACCGTTGGGTTCCTTAAGAAACCAGACGACTCGTGGACAACGACCAGTTCGGAGTCTCTAGAATTTCTTATGGAAAACCACTTTCCCGGTTGCTCAGTCGACTCACCACTTGTCTTAGCCAGAGAATTTCAAGGGCACTTAGCGACCGATTTTCTCTCCAAAGACATCATCACATGGGCTATACAATGTTTCTCGCCCTTCAAATCACCAGGACCTGACGGCATCATTCCAGCCCAATTGCAGCAAGCAGGGGCAACTGCCGTTAACTGGCTTCATAAAATCTTTAAAGATATCCTAGCGACAGGCTTGATTCCCAAGACATGGCTGGAATCCAAAGTCGTCTTCATTCCAAAAGCGGGTAAAGCCTCACATAAGACCCCGAAGGATTTCCGTCCTATCAGCCTGACAACCTTTCTACTTAAAACGCTAGAAAGGGTTTTGGGCTTACACATCAGAAACTCGATCAAGACAGATCATTTCTCTCAAGCACAACATGCTTACCAGAAAGGTAAATCAACCGAGACAGCTCTTCACGCTGTTGTCTCTACAGTTGAAAAGGCTCTCTACCAAAGAGAGTACTGTCTCATAGCCTTCCTAGACATAGAGGGCGCGTTTAATAACGTTGTACCAGAGGCGATCACCGAGGCGCTATCGAATTTGGGGGTCGAGCATCGCATCGTGGATCTGATTGATCAACTTCTCAAACGAAGAATCGTCAGAGCCACTTTGGGGTCCTCGACTATCTCCAGGTTCGTAAGTAGAGGCACCCCACAAGGAGGTGTCCTCTCCCCTCTCCAATGGAATGTGGCAGTCAACAGTCTGCTGCGCTCCATGGAGGGAAGGGGCGGCAAGGTGATCGCCTACGCAGACGATGTCGCTATTGCTTTCTCGGGAAAATACCCCCAAACACTGTGCGAGTGTGTGACCACAGCACTTCGAACCCTGTCCACCTGGACCACGTCAAAGGGTCTCGGACTAAACCCAGCTAAAACTGATTTAGTCCTATTCACTAGGAAATATAAGATTCCTCCACTCAAACCTCCAACACTAAACTGAGTGGAACTTGCTTTTAGCAAATCGGCCAAATACTTAGGGCTCACTTCAGATAGTAAACTAGACTGGAATCTCAACACACAGGAACGTGTTAAGAAAGCCTGGGTCGCTCTATATACCTGCAAAAAGTCTATTGGACTGAAATGGGGAATGGCACCCCGCATATCGCTGTGGCTGTACACAGCTATCGTAAGGCCTATCCTGCTGTACGGAGTATCAGTATGGTGGCCAGCACTGTCAAAGAAAACAACAGTCCATAAGCTCGGCAAAGTGCAGCGCGCCGCAGGACTGACAACAACAGGAGCTCTCAGAACGACCCCAACTGAGACTCTAGACAACATTCTACACCTTCTACCAATCGACCAAATGGGGAAGTTAGTAGCAACTCTCTCTGCCCTACGAATGAGGGAAACAAAACAGTGGCCCGAAATGACCTACGGTCACTCCAATATCCTTGTGGGAAACCAACTTATCCCCTCAAACACGGACTACTGCTGTCCTCAGGAATTCCCTAGAACTACTTTTAAAGTAATTATCCCCCAAGGGAAAACTGGTGCTTAGGCACTCCAGGGCCGACAAACTCTATCAGAATCTTCACGGATGGCTCTAAGCTAGACGACCGAGTTGGGGAGGCGTCTTTTGCGAAGAGCTATCCATTAGTAAATCTTTTTCATATAATAAATAAATAAATAAAAAAATTTTTATTAAACACCTTATCTTTTAGCCTCCCTGATCATTGCAGTGTCTTCCAAGCCGAAATCACTGCAATACAGGAGGCACTTCTATGCCTCGCTGAAAAAGAGTGCTCATCTTCTCTTATAGCCAGGCGGCTATTAAAGCCCTACATTCGATATCATCAAACTCGATATCCGTCACAAACTGCCGCAAATCTCTTCAAGAGATGGCTGAGCAGTTCGAGCTTTACCTAATTTGGGTGCCCGGACATGAGGGCATCGAGGGCAATTGTAAGGCGGACGAGCTGGCAAGGCATGGAACTAATTTGCCTCTCCTCACAGACAAGGAGGGCATGGGTATTCCCATGGCCAGCTGCAAGCTAAGAGTTCTTTCACATTTTGAACTTGAAGCTAATAAAAGGTGGCAACTCAATAATGCAACGGCTAGGATTGCTAGGCAAACCTGGCCAACGCGCTGTAGAAAGCGTTCTTCTGGCCTAATCAACTTAAACAGATTAGGCTGTGCTGCTGTAATAAGGGCAATTACGGGACATTGGCTACTAGCCACTAGGGACTCACGCAGCGAGACTTCTAGCCCCTTTCAATGATTTCTGCAGAAGCTGTCGAGACGAGGAGGAGGAGGAAACGGTTTCCCACCTTTTCTGCGACTGTCCGGCACTCTGCAAGACCAGAAATCGCCACCTCGGCTCCTTTTTCTTAACGGACCTCTCCCAACTAGCGGATATAAAGGTGGGTATCCAGTACAGCAAAAAAAAAGCACAACATGCTTACCAGAAAGGTAAATCAACCGAGACAGCTCTTCACGCTGTTGTCTCTACAGTTGAAAAGGCTCTCTACTGAAGAGAGTATTGTCTCATAGCCTTCCCATACATAGAGGGCGCGTTTAATAACGTTGTACCAGAGGCGATCACCGAGGCGCTATCGAATTTGGGGGTCGAGCATCGCATCGTGGATCTGATTGATCAACTTCTCAAACGAAGAATCGTCAGATCCACTTGGGGGTCCTCGACTATCTCCAGGTTCGTAAGTAGAGGCACCCCACAAGGAGGTGTCCTCTCCCCTCTCCTATGGAATGTGGCAGTCAACAGTCTGCTGCGCTCCATGGAGGGTAGGGCGGCAAGGTGATCACCTATGCAGACGATGTCGCTATTGCTTTCTCGGGAAAATACCCCCAAACACTGTGCGAATGTATGACCACTGCACTTCGAACCCTGTCCACCTGGACCACGTCAAAGGGTCTCGGACCAAACCCAGCTAAAACTGATTTAGTCCTATTTACTAGGAAATATAAGATTCCTCCACTCAAACCTCTAACACTAAACGGGGTGGAACTTGCTTTTAGCAAATCGGCCAAATACCTTCACTTTAGATAGTAAACTAGACTGGAATCTCAATACAGAGGAACGTGCTAAGAAAGCCTCGGTCGCTCTATATACCTGCAAAAAGTCCATTGGACTGAAAAGGGGAATGGCACCCCGCATATCGCTGTGGCTGTACACAGCTATCGTAAGGCCTATCCTGCTGTACGGAGTATCAGTATGGTGGCCAGCATTGTCAAAGAAAACAACAGTCCATAAGCTCGGCAAAGTACAGCGCGCCGCAGGACTGACAACAACAGGAGCTCTCAGAATGACCCCAACTGAGACTCTAGACAACATTCAAAAACCTTCTACCAATCGACCAAATGGGGAAGTTAGTAGCAACTCTCTCCGCTCTACGCATGAGAGAAACAAAACAGTGGCCCGAAATGACCTACGGTCACTCCAATATCCTTGTGGGAAACCAACTTATCCCCTCAAACACGGACTACTGCTGTCCTCAGGAATTCCCTAGAACTACTTTTAAAGTAATTATCCCCCCAAGGGAAAAATGGTGCAACAAAGGTGGAAACTCAATAATGCAACGATTAGGATTGCTAGGCAAACCTGGCCAACGCGCTGTAGAAAGCGTTCTTCTGGCCTAATCAACTTAAACAGATTAGGCAAAGTTTCGTAACAATTAATTAATTTTAAAGCATAGCTCTAGTACAAAAGTTGGGAAAAAAGGACTTAAGTGCTCAGAAGGTACTCGAAGGAGTGGTCCAAATTCAAAATCCTTTCTTAGTGCTCACTTTCAACCTGAATGGAATATTATGTGAAAATTTCAGCCTTCTAGCTCTTATCGTTTAGGCTGTGGGTCTCTCAACAATCAACAATCAGTCAGTCAGGACAAACTATTTTATATATATAGAAGAAGATAAGCACGCTCCATAACATTAGTGTATGGGAGGTGCCCCAAGGAGTTGTCGGATTGGGTTCAAATTTTGCATCCATAATTTTTTTACACCCTTCTATGTCCTGATAAAGTTTCGTAATAATTAATTAATTTTAAAGCATAGCTCTAGTACAAAAGTTGGGAAAAAAGGACTTAAGTGCTCAGGAGGTATTAGAAGGAGTGGTCCAAATTCAAAATCCTTTCTTAGTGCTCACTTTAAACCTGAATGGAATATTATGTGAAAATTTCAGCCTTCTAGCTCTTATCGTTTAGGCTGTGGGTCTCTCAACAATCAACAATCAGTCAGTCAGGACAAACTATTTTATATATATAGAAGAAGATAAGCACGCTCCATAACATTAGTGTATGGGAGGTGCCCCAAGGAGTTGTCGGATTGGGTTCAAATTTTGCATCCATAATTTTTTTACACCCTTCTATGTCCTGACAAAGTTTCGTAATAATTAATTAATTTTAAAGCATAGCTCTAGTACAAAAGTTGGGAAAAAAAGCACTTAAGTGCTCAGAAGGTACTCGAAGGAGTGATCCAAATTCAAAATCCTTTCTTAGTGCTCACTTTCAACCTGAATGGAACAGATTAGGCTGTGCTGCTGTAATAAGGGCAATTACGGGACATTGGCTAGTAGGGACTCACACAGGGAGACTTCTAGCCCTTTTCAATGATTTCTGCAGAAGCTGTCGAGAGGAGGAAACGGTTTCCCACCTTTTCTGCGACTGTCCGGCACTCTGCAAGACCAGAAATCGCCACCTCGGCTCCTTTTTCTTAACGGACCTCTCCCAACTAGCGGATATAAGCCCGAAAAATATCCTGTCTTTTATAAGAGCCTCGGGCTGGGACCACGCCCTTGAAAGCGGTGTTACACACTCTGCGTCTAAGTAAACGGTTTTGGACGCAAACCAAACGCGGTACCACAACAGGCCAACTCTGGCCTACGTGAGTGGGGGGTATTTTCCTCTCGCTACCGCTCTAACCTAACCTAACCTATGAGTTGCCAAAAAAAATATTTAAAAAATGACTGCCACCGTGCAAGCAAATGACAAAGATAATAATTATCACGAATTATAAGAAATAATTTTTTTTTAATTAAAGCTCTTGAAACTAGGCAAAAAAATATCAGATTTTTTCAAAATTTTTTAGCTTTTTTTGTTCGATCTTCCCACTAAAAACAGAAGAATTTTAGTTTGCGTCGCCAGCAGATTAGACACTGACGCATCCAATTCGAACGTCTCCCTCTCTCCTGCGTTTACGCGCAACCATTCTTGATCCCTAACATCAATATTTGTTTGTTAGGCGCTACGTAAACATGCAATATATTTTAGTTCTTACATAGGAGTAGCAGCGGTTTGGGACCATGTACTCAGAATCCTGCATGCTATCGTCCAGTACGGTTTCGCTGTCTGTCAACTCGCTGCTCGTCGCTTGCTGCTGCACTGCCGCTGGCGTGGCCTCAAATGCGCTGCTCATCGTTCTAAAATCAAAACAGCCTTTAAATATTGGCTAATAATATTGCAATCAAGTTTGCTTACGTTCTTTTCGAAGACAAATCAGGCAAGAATGCCATATGTTTTTTGCCGGCATTGGATTGCCACCTGCACTGCCGCTTCTTGCAAATTTAGTGGCTCGCGACTTAGTGTGGTAGCGGTGGCAGTCGCGCAAAGCTACCCATGCAAGTTTGCATTCATTAGCTGGAAATTTAATATAAAATAATAATAATATAATATAATACATATTTGTTGTAAAATATATTCACATTTGTACACCATCCTTATTTAAATTGCTGCCAATTTCCTCCCATGCTGCTTTGGCCACGATAAGATTATAATGATTTGCGTCTGTGAGGTCCCACAACACGGGTTTGCCCCTTACAGCAGCAATTTAATCTATTTTTTGCAATGCTGTTGTAAAATTCTCGAACCGGCTTTTTCGCAAAGTCATTTTCGTTTGTCACAACCGTACTCTACTGCTAGCTACTCTGACCGACTTAAAATATCCTTTGCGTTTTTTATCCGAATGTTGCGCCCGCTTAGTTGTCAAACAGCATATTGTCCCATCACTATTGACAACATATCGATAAATTATTTTCACTCACTGCACCATAACTATTATTAAAAAGGTAAAGCACAAGAAGTGAAAAATGTCGCGGCAAATAATAGAAAACGCTGTTCGCAGTAATAGTGAAAGAATTAAACTTATTAAGAATGAAAACGCAAAAGGCGCTGTGTGGCAATCATTTTGTATAAAAAAATTAAGTTGTTGCTCCCGACACCGATGTGTTACTTTTTTTGGCAAAATGTCACAGGCTTGAAATTTTTGCAGAGTTTAGCTTAAATTATTTTAGCTATTCCAGCAAGTTCGGCTACGAGTGAACGACTTTTTTCGAGTTCAGAAAATATATTAAATGAAAGGCGGACTAGATTGCTAAGTTCAAATTAAGACAAAATTTGATTTCTAAATATAAATATGTAAGACTACATCATTTTATGTCCATAAAAATGAATATTCGTACACGAAATATAAATAAATTTCTTAATAATAGCTTAAATTTATACTAGTTGTTACCCTTGAATTTTGCAAGTCCGACTTCGGATTCGTGCAACGTAGTCATCTTTTTGACCGCCATATTGTTGCCACAATACTCACACCCGACGGTTATTTTCCAGTGGCAGTCTTACTGTAGGACAACTAAACAAAAAAAAAAAATTTCGTGTTGGGCCGTGCTGGGCCGTGTTTCCAGAATTTTTTCGTCGTTCGTGTTTGTGCGTGTTTTGAAAAAAGGTTTCGTGCTCGTGTTGGGCGGTGCCGAAAAAATTCGGCACGCGCCCATCTCTAGTTGTTGACACTTATGTTACGGCTACGAGGTGAAAAATTAACATATGTTAAAATTTCAACTCACTGTTAGAAACTTATTTGTCAAGCGTACCAAATCAATGTTAAGTTTTTACGTTTCGTCTGTCAACAGTACAGAAACGTTTTTTTATAGCCTAGTACGCTTGACAACCAGAGACAACCGTAACGTAAATGCACATTGTTAACAGACCGTATTTGTGCAATGTCCGTCATGGTGTCCGTCAGTCCATCCGTCTGTCCGTATGAACGCAACTTTTTTCGACACCCTTAAAGCTAGAGCCTTGAAATTGTGAAAATATCTTGGTACATGTCTGCGTCAGACAAAGTGTTAAATTTAGGGCCCTACGACCTCAGGGGCCTGGGAAACCGATAGCAAGTCGATACACCTCGATGTGCGAATCGATAAAACACAAATATATCCCACATTTTAGCAGCTAGAGTCAAAAAAATTGTGGGCAACATAGCCGATGACATTCCTCAAAAAATCAGCATCAAAAGTTTAGATGCCACGCCCACCTATTCCGCCCCCAACCCCCCTTAAACTACAAACAAAAATGCCTGTATCTTCTACAGTTTTGAAGCTATAGCCACCAAAATTGATTGATAATTGTAGATGTTGACATCTGACAAAGTTAGGCATCAAAACATTGGATGCCATGCCCCCAAACAACGGGACATGCCCCACCGCCCTTAAAAAAACCGGAAGGCATTTATCTTTGCCAGTTTTAAAGCTAGAGTCACCAAATTTGGTATGAACATTGGTAGTGACATCAGTAACAGGTGTGCAATTTTGGATGCCATGCCCAATTATACCGTCCACCTCTATATCTTTCTTAGTTTTTGGGCTAGAGTCTTCAAACTTGATCGGGATATAGAAGCTGCCATCCGCCACAGATATGCATCACAAATTTGAATGTCACGCCTACCCCTTCTGCCTGCCTATTTATACCCACACCACTATTCTTTACAAATACATACATACAAACATACAAACATGTGCTATGCCAGCTTGTTTGAAATTGTATATCAGCAATGTTTGTGTGGTACGACGTAACGTCTGAGTTAGATAAACAGCAAGTAAGAAAATCTACCACTATACAAAGATGTTCAAGATTAATTATTTTCGCGCAAATGGCTCGATAGAAAAAACAAATACAAATTGAATGTATGTACATGTATATGTACATATCTATACAACTTTTTGCATTAAATATACATTCACACATTTGTATGCAGATTACATTTTCTTAAGTTTCTATTTGTTAGTGCGTTTGTTTTTGCACTGTATATACATATATTTGCACTTTCATTTGTTGTTATATATATGTATGTAGAAAATAATGTTAAATGTACGTACATACATGACATGTATGTACATATGTGCATTTGCAACACCAACCAAAGTTACAAATGTCAGCTCCAAAATTATATCAAAACAACAATTACAATAGGTATTTGTGTTTATGTGTTTTGTTTGATAATTAGCAAGTATGTAGGTGAAAACCACTCCCGTAATATATTCTGGTGTGCAAAACTCTTCTAGGCGCACCAAGATATGTTTTAATTATTTGTTTTAAATCAAAGACACAAACAAAAAGATGCATTGCGAGCCCAACAACAACACTTGCAACAACAACAAACGCTACTTGGGTCGTAAATCAATTGTCAAAGGCACAAGAAGAAAAGAGAAAAACGGAGACACATACACAGCGCATGTGTTTTGTTTTTGTACTCTCTATCGCGATCGCTTGTACAGACGGCAGTAGTGGAATAGGTCATGTGTTTTGTTTTTGTAAACTCGGTCGCGGTCAAACTCCCAGCTTGTGCGACAATGAGGCGCCAGAGAAGTGGAATTAAATTCAGGAGGAAGCAGGATACGTTCCAACACACTTTCATTCAACAGAAGTTGTTAACGAAACTATAATAATTCTAAATATTATTGATTTAAACAAACTTACAAACATTATCAACAAGATAGCAAATGATTAGGGTATTCACCAGATCCGATTCATCGGTTCATTTTTCATGCTTGAAACGCTTAGCTCGTGAACAGACTTAATCGTTTCATGACGTTTTATACTTGCAATGTCAGACTTTGTTTTTTTACATTTCTTTTACTTCAATTTTTGTGACTTGTGCTGTTTAGTCGTTCTGCGTGAATTTATAATATAATACGGAAAAAAGTTTTAACCTTTGACAGCATAATCCCTGTTTTCAATTTTCAAAATTTGTCAATCATATGTGTTCACACTTTTTTGCACAAAATTATACCAACTAATACTGAAAAATACTGAGCATCGAAAGCAAATACCGATTATAATTCGTGCTCTTCCCATCTCTACTTTCATGAAACATGAAACACTTTTTGCATACATAGGCTGAGGTGTTTCATCGTTTCAAGAAATTTTGTATGTGAGTTGTTCTTGCACGACGTTTCAAATATGAAACATGAAACGATGAAACGAGCTGGTGAATACCCTAGATTTAAAACAAGTCGAAATAGCAGATAAAGAATTAATCATAAATGAAATAGACTTAATAAAAGCTAAAATCAAATCAATAACCCCATTTAGCAGAAGACAGAAAAGAGGATTAATAATCGGCGGAGGCACAATGTATAATTGGCTTTTTGGTTTAATCGACAATGAGGACAGAGATAACATTATAGAACACTTGGACATAATCGATCAGAACAACCACAATTTAATTCAAAATATAAACCAACAAATTTACATAAACACACATTTTAATGACAATATTAATAAAATAGCAGACACAATTTTACAAGATAGGAATTTAATATCAATATTTTCAGAAAAAATTAATAAACAAAATAAAGACTCAATAATGAAAGTATTATTCAATAATCAAATGCAAAAATTAAAAAATTTAGAAGAGAAAATAAATTTCATTTAAGAGAACATAGCTTCAGCCAAAAACAATATACTTTTACCAGAAATACTAACAAAAGAAGAAATTAACAAATTTGAAATAGATTTTTACAAAATTTAATTGGTTAGAATGGGCATACTACAGTACAAAAATAATGCGATTGTCATGGCAATCAAGCTACCAAAAACATTTTGCAAAATAGATATTAAGCTTATCACTCCAATTCCAAATAAAAATTATATTCAAATCGACCAAGAAAATTATATGATCACACAAATTAAAACTAAAACATATGATTATAAAGAAAATATTATTTTAAGAGAACTGTTTGGCTATGCAGCCAAATAGCAGCAGCATCACCGCACCATAAGCAGCAATAGCTGCTCTTATACACATAGATAATGTTAATTACATACAACAACAACTAAACGCACTATTTATACTTTGATACCAAAGGTATCATAGTATATTGGGTTTGTGCAATGTCCGTCATGGTGTCCGTCCGTCTGTCCGTCTGTCCGTATGAACGCAACTTTTTTCGACACCCTTAAAGCTAGAGCCTTGCAACTTTGCAAATATCTTGGTACATGTCTTCGTCAGACAAAGTGTTAAAATTGGGGCTCTACGACCTCAGGGGGCAACGAGAAATCGATAACAAGTCGATACACCTCGATGTGCAAATCGATAAAACACATATATATCCCACATTTTAGTAGCTAGAGTCACCAAATTTGATGGCAAGATAGCTGGTAACATTCCCCAAAAAACTGCATCAAAAGTTTGGATGCCACGCCCACCTATTCCGCCCCCAGCCCCCCTCCAATTATAAACAAAAATGCCTGTATCTTCTACAGTTTTGAAGCTATAGCCACCAAAATTGACATGAAGGTAGATACTGACATCTGACAAAGTTATGCATCAAAACATTGGATGCCACGCCCCCAAACAACGGGATATGCCCCACCGCCCTAAAAAAAACCGGAAGGCATGTATCTTCGCCAGTTTTTAAGCTAGAGTTACCAAATTTGGTATGAACATCGGTAGTGACATCCGCAGCAGGTGTACATCAATGTTTTGGATGCCACGCCCACTTATTCCGCCCACCGCTATATCTCTCTCAGTTTTTAAGCTAGGCTCTTCAAACTTGGTATGAACATTGTTAGTGGCATCCGTAACAGATCTGCATCAATGTTTTGGAAGCCACGCCCACTTATACCGCCCACCTCTATATCTTTGTCAGTTTTTGAGCTAGAGTCTCCAATTTTATACCCAAAACCCTCATATATTACTATTTGCACTCAATATCCTTAACACAGCTATGTGAACTGGTATCAAAGTATATCGCCGGTTGCGTCCGACTGCAACGTTTTTACTTGTTTGCTTTTATACCCTTAACCCATAAAATGGGTAAATAGGGGTATAATGGTTTTGTGCAAATGTATGTAACAGACAGAAGGATGCCTTTCCGACCCCATAAAGTATATATATTCTTGATCAGCAGCCGAGTCGATCTAGCCATGTCCGTCTGTATGAACGCCGAGATCTCAGAGACTATAAGGGCTAGAGACTTCAAACTTTAAACATAAATTCTCCTATACCATAAGAAGATCAAGTTTGCTTTAAATTTTCGATAACATTTCTGGTTTCGATATACACATGGGATCGATAACACAAAAAAATTTAGTTTTAAAAGCTCTCAATAGATGGCTTTTTTCGATATTAGTTACATGTGCTCCACAGTTTTTACCTCTATTTTACTCAATACAGAGGCAAATAATAATATAAATCACAATTAAGCATTCATTTAGTGCATATTAACGAATATATAACAATAAAATCATTGTTATATTAAAAAAGCAAATCGATAATTTTTGCGCCATTTCACATATGTTAGCCGAGTTCGAAAAACAATCAGCTGATTGTTCGAATTGCATTTATGTTCACAATTCAGCTGACATTGTTAACGCGCGGGTAAAAATAAATTAACTTAAAAAAATATACATGCGGAACCTTCTCCTCCTCGAGTACAGCAGCAGCAGCATGAACTGCCTGCATCATCATATTATTATATGATAAAACAATAGCTTGTTTGTTTTCCATGATTTATAATAAATTTTAATACACTTAATACACTTTAATACACTTCTGTACAATTTTGCCACAAACATAAAATGAACATCAGCTGTTCACAGCTAATTGACAGCTAACAGCTGATTTCGAAAATTCGAACATACTTTCACGCTGACTTTGTAAACTACCAGTGTACGTCTCAGATTGTTAAAAGCTTTAATCCAGTCTCACGCTGACATTGTAAACCCGCCTTTACTCTAATACATTTCGTTAAAATCGCGTATAATCGCTTTATAGCAATAACCAAACTTTGTTCGCCATAAACATAAGCAATTACACATCGGTCAGTTGCTTTGCACTTAACTAACGCACTAGCAAGTGCAATTGTAATCGTAGCTTTCGCTTTCCACAACGTTGGCGCCGTTAGCCAAAGTTGAATAACCCTTTAACTTTCGTTGCTTACCGAAGGTCAAGTGCGCCGTCGCTCTGCCTAATTTCGTTCGCCTAATCTCTCGTGAATGCTATTTTGTGCAGCTGTTGTCAAGTGCATATTGTAGAGCTCCGTTAGCCGAAGGTGATTGACTTTAACTTTCTGTTGCTTTGCCTAATTTCGTGTGCCTATTCTTGCGCAAGTGCTTGTTTTTTTGTGCAGCTGTTGTTAATCGCTGTTGACATACATACATTATTACAAACACCTTTAATCTTTGTTTGTTTACTTTACGTGTTGGCACATAATGAAACAGTTCGGATTTCATGACAATGTTTTCAACCATTATTGAAGATGATAACCAGCCGTCAGACATCGAGAAGCTTTAGCATCTGCGGACGTGTTTGAGGGGAGCAGCTCTGGATACCATTAGATCTCTGGAAATCAGCAATGCTAACTATGCTATATGATTTAATAATAAACGTTTAACATTTCAGGCACACATTGTCAACATTCTCAGGCTTCAGAAGGAAGAGTCGGTGTCGGCAGTGAAGCTGCGGGAGCTTTCGGATGTTATCAATGCAAATCGTCGTGCATTGAAATCTTTGGGCACTATCGAGCAAATCGCTGATAGCATCATCGTGCACTCAATCTTGCAGAAGCTGGACAAGGCTACACAGGCCAAGTGGGAAGAAACAGCATCGAGTGATGAGATTCCCACATGTGGACAATTCTCAACTTTTCTGGAGAGGCGCTGTTTAAAGATGGAAAATGTGTAGCATGCAACTGAATCATATGCAGTAAATTCTCAGGTGGGACTGAACAAAAAGACTAACCTCAGTAGAAGCTCGTTAATTGCCACTAACTCATCAACAAATGGTTGCGTCTCTTGCCAAAACGCAAATCACTCAATTTACTCGTGCCCACAATTTGCGAGTCTAACGCCCCAGAACCGCTTAAGAGAAGCTAAGAGATTATCACTTTGCCTAAACTGTTTAAAAAAGGGACATCAGCTGCGAAATTGTAGTTCAGCTGCCTGCCGCACATTTGGCAGCAAACATCACACCTTGTTACATCTGATCTCGAAATCTACAGTGCCGCGTACCCAATACGCTGTGAATGCTTCACTTACTCGTCCTCAGAATGAAACATCGTTTAGCAGCCAATCTGCTCCGCCGATCTTGTGTTTCTTGCCACTGTTGTTGTCAATATAGTGAAATGCTCTGGCCAATGGGTGCCATGCCGTGCATTGCTAGATTCTGAGTCGCAATTGCACATAATTACCACATTTTTAGCTCATCAATTGCAACTTAGGCGAACCAAACCAACAGCTATTTTAAGCGGATTAGGCCAAACCAATTTTCGCTCAGAAGGATTCTCAGTTGATGTGCATTTAAAATCTCTAAACTCAGCTTTAGTGGCTCCAGGAATAACTGAGAATCAACCAAGCTTAACATTAAGCCCAGAAACTTGGAACATAGCCGCAAATATTCGCCTGGCAGATCCAGAATTTTATAGATCTCGTAAGATAGACTTGCTGATTAGAGCAGGCTTATTCTTCGAACTCCTTTGCGAAGGCCAAATCAAGTTGTCTGCTGACCTCCCACTTCTCCAGAAAACTCGATTTGGATGGATAGTCTCCGGTGAGAAGCATATGCGCCAAAATTCAGTCTTGTTAGCTAGTCAATCTACTGAAAGCGCCAATATAGAATCTGACACGAAGATGGACGAGGCTGTGCGCCGTTTTTGGGAGGTTGAAGGTTTCGAAGAGTCTAGCTATAAATACACAAAGGAAAAACAGGATTGCGAAGAACATTTTGTTGCCAATTTTTCGCGAATACTCAGTCCGTCTACCCATAAAAACTAGTTTGAATATGCTAGGGGATTTCCACCAGCAAGCATATCGACGGTTTCTTAACTTAGAGAGAAAGCTCGAACGTCATCCTTAGCTCAAGGCTCAATACTCGGCATTTATTGCTGAATACTTATCCCTACAACATATGTCACTGGTTCCAGAAGATTCCATAAGTCTCTGCAAATATTTTTTGCCACATCATTGCGTCCTTAAGGAGGAAAGTACATCAACAGAACTTCGTGTAATTTTCGACGGGTCTGCTAGTTCATCATCAGGATATTTCTTAAACGAGCTGCTTATGGCAAGTCCAACGTTACAGCCGAAGCTTTTTAGTTTAGAACATTTCCAGTAGCCTTAACTGGAGACATCTGTAAGATGTACCGGTGCGTCAGGATGGATGAATCTGACAGCTACTTGCAGTGCATTTTGTGGCGGGACTCAGCTCATCAAAGGGTGCAAGTGTACACGTACGGCACAATATCTGCATCATTTCTTTCGGTTCGTGCCATGCTTGCATCTGATGAGCAGGCATCGTTTTCCCATTGGTTCAAAAATAATCAAACGAGATTTCTATGTTGATGATTTGATCACTGGTGGCAACTCTGTTCCTGAAGTGCTGGATATATTAGGCCAAGTTACGGGCTTACTGGATCGTGGCAATTTCAAAATTCGGAAGTGGTGCTCAAACGACTCATCAGTGCTGCAAAAAGTATCAGATTCGGATAGGGACACATTTCTTAAGTTTGATGATGGCAGCGATATTACAAATTCGCTTGGCCTCGCATGGGATCCTGTGTCTGACACTTTGCTGTTCTAATTTCCTCCAATTCGGTCTTCTCTGAAGCCAACTAAACGATCTGTTCTGTCTGCAATTGCGCGATTTTATGACCTTATATGCCCGGTCATAACAAAGGCTAAACCCTTTTTGCAGAAGCTCTGGAGAGAAAAGGTGGATTGGGATGAGAGTCTACCTGCAGCACTTAACTCATCGTGGTTTAGTTTGTCGTCGTTGACACAGCTGCACAGGGGCGCTATAGGTGTACATGGATTCTGCGACGCTTCCATAGAAGCATATGGTGGATGCATCTATATTGTCTATGACTCAGGGAAAGCGAGAAGTGCATCTTTTTTGTGCCAAATCTCGTGTTGCTCCGTTCAAAACCCTCACGGTGCCTAAGCTGGAGCTATGTGGGGCAGTTTTGCTGGCACAACTTATGCGAACTTAAGCAAATTGACTTGTTCCATTGTCCCTTTTATTGTTGGTCTGATTCTGCTGTGATCTTATCATGGATACGAGATGAGCCCTCACGATTTCAAATATTTGAATTTAATCGAATTTCGTTAATCCAATATATTACTGCCGGCATGGAATGGCGCTATGTACCCACTAAGGCCAACCCTGCTGACATTTTATCCCGAGGAGCGCTTCCTAGTGAACTGATAGAGTCATCACTCTGGGCTCATGGACCAGAGTTTCTCACAAGGGACAAAAATAATGGCCAGAATCCTGTCTCGCCATTAAGTCACTGCCAGAATTGAAAAAGAAAGTTCTCATTGCGACTGTCAATACCGAAGATCTTGCTGCAAACTGCAAATAAGCTAACTCCTGGGAAAAGCTCAAACATGTATTTTCCTACGTATACAAGTTTTGTCATCGCATCAAGCGCCCTAGACTCATCGGAGATGATGTGCTCCGAGGTGAACGAATGCTGATCCGTTATATTCAAATGTCGCACTTGTCTGAGGACTACAGCCGCTTAAAGAACGGTCTTCAAGTGCCATCATCCAGCTCATTGGTGTCTCTGGCACCTTTTGTTGATGGCAATGGAGTGCTTCGTGTTGGTGGTCGTTTAAGGAATTTGGCTTTAAACTTTGAGGCTCAGCACCCTGCAATATTACCAAGACAGCATCCAGTAACTCGCGCAATAATAATGCATTATCATCGCAGCACTCTGCATTCTGGACCTCGCTCGCTTCTTGCACACATTCGACTGCAGTACTGGCCCATTGGAGGACGCAAGACAGTCTCATTAGTTGTGGCCAAATGCACGATGTGTTTTCGAGCCAAACCACGCTTGGCTGAGCATATTATGGCTGATTTACCCAAGGATCGAGTGACTGGAGCGCACGCTTTTACTGTAACGGGCATCGACTTCTGTGGCCCATTTTTCTACAAAAGCGATGTTCGGAATCGCGCAGCTGTAAAATGCTACGTCTGCGTTTTTATATGTTTCGCAATGAAGGCTGTGCATCTCGAGATTGTAAGCGATTTGTCCACAGGATCATTTTTATGCACACTTAGACGGTTTATACTAACCCGTGGTAAACCTTATCGCATTTGGTGGGATAACGCCACTAACTTCGTTGGCGCCAAAAACGAGTTGTCGGAGTTACGGCAGTTGTTCCTTAGCAGCAAACATCTGCAGGCTGTCAACGACTTTTGCTTGCTTGACAACATTGAATGGCGCTTTATTCCACCTCGGTCTCCCCACTTTGGCGGTATTTGGGAGGCAGCAGTTAAGACGGCAAAGCATCACTTCTATAGAACTGATCTCACAGGGCTAAACCTTAATCGATTGGATCGCTGGCAGAGGATCTCTTACTACCAGCAAATGTTCTGGCGCCGTTGGCGAGAGGAATATCTGACGCTCCTGAATCAACGCTCAAAATGGCGTACACCTCAGGCCAATCTGTGCGTCAACGATGTTGTTCTGGTCAAAGACGAAAACCTACCTCCACTAAAGTGGCCACTGGCAAGGGTCATCGAGCTGGTAACTGGATATGATGGCGTGGCACGTGTAGCTACTCTCAGGACTACCACGGGAACAACTAAGCGGGCTGTTCGAAAGCTGTGCGTCCTACCTAAACAGGATGTTGTTGAAAGCCGTAGTCTCTCAACGGGGGGAGAATGTTTGGCTATGCAGCCAAATAGCAGCAGCATCACCACACCATAAGCAGTAACAGCTGCTTAAGAGCTTTAGATAATGTTAATTACATACAACAACTACTAAACGCACTATTATGTTTTTTGCAATTGCATGCTCATTCTATGTTTGTTTTGTCGGGGGGCGCTGCACTTTTAGTTATATTTGAAGTTGTTGAATTAAACACACGTTTCGCGTTTAGGTTATATTTAAAAACTGTAACTTTATTATACGGAATAAAAACGATCATGCGTGGTACACTTGTAAGTTTGAACTGATTTACATGCAATTATGTTAATAGCCGCTAGGCTGTTAAGGGTTGCCATCGGCTAGCGAGCTTGGGTTGTGGTGAGTTTCTAGCGATGGCAGTGCTGATCATTTGGAGTTATTTTATACCCGCTGTTTGGCATAAACATACTCCCCCCCTTTGCAAGGAGTGCAAGAATATGGAGGAAGGGGGGATCGGCGACGAGGCAGGGCTGAGAATTATGCCGGGCATGATCCCGACCACATCCAGCCGAAAACGGTGTTTTGGGCCACCGGGATGCCATTTTGACCGGGATTGAGGCCAGGCACCAGGAGTTCCTGAAACACATCGGCACCAAGTATCAAGAACACTCGTTTGGGTCGGACCCATGCCTTGTCCGAAGGAATTATGTTGGAAAAGACGGCCTGAACACTTGTTGGGATCGCCTTTACGGGGGTCATCACCGACACATTCTCTTCTACCTTGAGCACCAACTCTCGCGTAAAAGACGAAGTCTTATTGTGCAGGAAAACCGTGCAGGCCTCATCCGCACCAACGCTGATGACGGATAGGCTTAGAGCCTTTGCCAAGGATGCGTTGATGCGGCTTATTGGAGCGCACGCGTCCACCAGTCCAACCAGCTCGAAAGATTTCACACCGTTGTCGGTAACACAGCTATGCGCTGCAGTTCAAACAGGGACGTCAGCGATGTTAACATCGCCGGCTGCGCCTCTGGGGATGGAGACGCTGACCGATTCCGTGCCACGTCCAGACCTTGTTGCACCGATGAAGAGCTGCCTGGCTTGGGATCGGGGGTAGGCGACGTTGACCGCTTCCGTACCACCACCAGACGTTGTTGCACGGACGACACCTTGCCTGGCCTTGACGTGGATGGCCGGGAGGTCTCTCTCAAATGGAGCAGGGTGTGGTGATCCTCACCACATTTGCGGCACTTGTCCTTGCTCAGACAGGTGTCCCCCGAATGCTGGTGTGCCAGACAATTGGGGCAGTACTTATTAATAAGCACTGCCCGGAGTCGCTTATCACCCGATAAGCGTAGAAAACGTGCACACTTGCGCAACGGATGGATGCCGCTGCAAACGCGGCAGCGAAATGATTGGGTTCCGCGTGCTCGACGTTCCTCTTCTCTTCTCTTACTGCGCTGAAGGAACCTCAGTACGTAGGCAGTAACTCGGATAGCTTTGAGGAAGGTAGAAAAACGATCGAGGAAGGTAAGCGACTGCCCTATTTTCCCTAAATTGCACTTGATAACACGTTGTTCTACAACCGTGTCATGCGTGCACTCGACTGGGGTTGGCCATTGATCCCTGGGCTGAGCTAACCACTCTGGGCCATTCCACCACAAGGTGCTGTTGACCAGATCTTTTGGTGAAACGCCTCTACTGGCCAAGTCGACTGGGTTCTGCTCGGAACATACATGGGACCATTGTTTGACGTCCACAGATTGCGTGATTTTTGCGACTCTGTTTGCCACAAAGGTGGTCCAGTTGCAAGGAGGTTTGCTCAACCATGCCAACACGATCGTGGAATCTGTCCAATAATATGTAACATATTGCTTGGCAGGTAGTTGTGGAAGCAGCACTGACGCCAACTCTGACAACAGTACTGCTCCGCACAGCTCCAATCGTGGCACGGATATGGTCTTTACAGGAGCCACCCTAGTTTTGGCAGTGACAAGGAAAACGGAAACGCCTTGGTGGCTTTCAACACGAGCGTATATAGCAGCACCATAAGCGCGTTGAGACGCGTCGCAAAAACCGTGAAACTCTATGGTGGATTGCGCATGAAAATGGATCCATCTAGGAATACGAATTTCACGCAAATCAGGATAAGTCAGTAGGAAATCCTGCCATTTTAGGAGTAGATCCTTTGGCAGTGCTTCATCCCAACTGAGGTCGCGAAGCCAAATCTCTTGAATAAAGATTTTGGCACGCACGATAAAGGATGCAAGCCACCCGGCGGGATCGAACAGTTTCGCTGTTTGGGACAGTACTTCCCGCTTGGTACAGGTTTCATTTGATGGCAGTGGAGCTGGAGTGAAAAAGAAATCATCAGTGGTGGCTTGCCAGCGGATACCTAGAGTCTTGGCCGTACTCGCATCATCGATCTCCCAGAAATCTTCGCGCAGTAGGTGATCCTTTGGTATATCCTTAAGCACTTCTTTCGAGTTGGATGTCCATTTTCGAAGAGGAAAACCGTCACTTTCAAGAGCGGAACGTAGCTCTGAAATGGCTGCCACGGCTTGTCGCTTGGAATGTGCCCCTGCCAGGACGTCATCGACATCCATGAACTTGCTGATGATGTCGCTGGCGAGTGGATAGTCATTCTTGACATCTTTAGCTAGTTGCTGTAGGACCCGAATGGCTAGGAAGGGGACACAATTCACACCAAAAAAAAACAAAGGTTCTCATTCACATCGCGAAAGAGAATCCGTTGGAAAGGGGTGTGCTTTGGATAGACCAGGATTTGCCGATACATTTTGGTTATGTCGGCATTAAAAACGAATTGAAAGAAGCGCCATTTAAGGATTTGAACGGTCAAGTCGGATTGCAGGATGGGCCCCGGATGAAGGATATCATTCAGGCTGCGACCGTTCGACGAAGGATTGGAGGCGTTAAGCACGACACGGACCTTGGTCGTGGTGCTGTCGGGTTTTAAAACAGCATGGTGTGGCAAATAGAAGTTGTTGCCATGGTCATTTTGAGAGACTTGCTCCATGTGACCTAAGTCCAGATACTCTTGGATAACTGAGTCATACTGGGCTTTGAGGGAAGTGTCTCTCTTGAGACGGCTCTCATTTCTTAAGAATTGAGCGAACGCCATGGATCTTGAGTGGCCTAACGCACTGTGGTTCTCATCGCGAAATGGAAGCGTGACTACATATCTGCCGTTCTCATTCCTTGTGGTCGTTTGGGCGAAATTCTTCTCACAAAAGGAATCGGACTCTTTAACCGGCTTAGCTGGCAAATCCTCCACCTCCCAAAACTTTGTGAGAAGCTGCTCTAAACGCACTTCTGCCTGAGACCCAGTAGACTACCACAAACATTAGGCCGGGAGCCACCCAAAAGAATGGACGGAAGGATATCCGCCCCTAGGAGCAAATCTAATTGCGAACTTTGGAAAATGGTTGGATCTGCCAATTGGAAGTTTGATAGATCCTCTAGTACACTTGGAGGAATGGGGTAAGAGGGTAAGTTTCCGGACAATGATGGAAGAACATATGCCGAAGTTTCAATATGAAGCATCGGCCTAACTGGAGACCCAATGAGAAAATGGCACAACTTTCGTAGTTGGGCTGCAACCGCTTGATTCAGCCCTGAAACGTTGACATGGACTTGCTGGAATGGTAATTTGATTTTATCAAACAGCCGCTTGGAAATGAAGGAAGTTTCGAAACCTGAGTCGCTCTTGCCTTGAATTTCGTGCCTTGATGAAGCACGTTAATGAGGGCGGTACTTAAGAGCACACCTCTCGTATCAGTTGCAAAATAATTCTGAACGCTAGGTTGGACTGTATCTGATCTGGAGAGTCCGAAATATTTTGCGCTTTAGGAACTGATGCAGTGGTAACTGCGGAGGGGCCACCTTTGTGAAGGAGTGTATTATGGCGGCCCTTGCACGTGAAACAGTTGTGAGCACTGGTGCAATCTTTTAGTTGGTGCAATTCTAACATAGACTCCGCTGCTTAACGAGGTTCGCCCTGTCAGAAACTGACATCTGAAGGAATTTAGGACATAACCGGATAGGATGGTTTTCCTTTGAGCACACATTGCACGCTTTTGGTTTGGAAGTAACCTTGGCTTCAAAGGTCTGAACGTTTCGGGACGCTGATTGGGGCTTGGACGGCCTCGGATAGGATTGAATGCTGGAGCTCGGCCTTATATCCTCAATCGCTTCAAGCGTCCGGTAACGCTCGCTCAGAAAACTGTTTAAGTCCTCCCATCTGGGAATGGCAGATTTAACTGACAAGGATTGTTCCCACAGAGACAATGTCCCCTTCGGCAATTTGGAAGAGCACAGAAAGACTAGGAGGCAATCCCAATTTGCACAGAAATACCGGAATGTTCCAAAGCTGTGAGGCAGCTTTGGATCGTGGTTTGAATCTCTTTAAGAGCGGAACCGGTCTCTACATTGACATTCGGAAGACTGAAAAGGATTTTCAGCTGGCTGTTCACCAAGAGCCGTTTGTTTTGGAAACGCTCATATAACGCTTGCCTGGCGGAGTCAAAACCCTCATGGGTGAGCGGGTACTTGGCGACAATTGCCTTTGCTTCACCTCCCGTTTTGGAGTTGAGGTGGAACAATTTCTCGACTGGAGTTAGTCGCGGGTTGTCAATATAGATAGCTGTGAAAAGATCTCGGAAAGTTGGCCATTTTAGGTAGTCTTCAAAGAACACCTCAGTATCTACCGGTGGGAGACTACAGCCACGAGATACAGGGACCACTGGAACTGCGGGTTGCCTATTTACCGAATTAAGCCCTTCGATTTGTTCGCTTAACAGTGCCGTACAACGTTCGTAAATGGAGTAGCAATGGTCGTATTTGGATTCTAGCGACGCGATATCGCTACTCCCACTCCCATGGCTGAGCGTCCTTGCACAAACCTCGTACTCCTTTACTATTTTTTCCCATAGACCCTTTATGTGTTCGCAGCGGACTTGGAGCATGTATAGAGACGGTTCAGTCGCTGACGGGCTAGTTATCCTAGCTTCGAATTGACTGAGCTTGTCAGAGACTGCAATGAATTCAGCCAGTGCCATATTGGACTCGGAATGGAGTTTGCTTACGGCTCGTGTGACTACTCGCGTTGTGCTTGCAGTGGAAACTTTCTTGACTGGAAAGCGTGGGAACGAAAGCGAACTTTGTCTTTCACTCTTTATGGACGAACCAGTTACTTTCGGCGTAAGAGAATTGGAGGTTTTCTTAACTGGAAAGCTTGACAAGGTAAGCGACTCTCTTTTAGCGGATGGCGTGAGAGAACTGGAGGTCTGGAAAACTTGACAAAGTAAGCGACTCTCTCTTAACGGACGGCGTAAGAGAACTGGAGGTTTTCTTAACTGGAAAACTTGACGAAGGAAGCGACTCTCTCTTAGCGGACGGAACAGTTAATTTCTTGGAACCCTTATCCCCTTTGTTTGACCCTGTTGACATAATCCGTTCTCACGGATTTGGAAATATCACTTCTTTGTAGTGTGGGTCGAACTGGAAGAGTGGAACGCACTGGAAAGTGGGCCAGAGAAAATTGTAAAAGGATTCTTACAAGCTTAACACCCGTGGCGGAACGACGACTGACCTTTGTAAGAGGCTATTTAAAAGGTCGGAACAAATGGAATTGGGTCAGAACGAATTGTAAAAGAATATTTACAAATCGAAACCCGCTGCTGAATGACGAATGATTTATAAAAGGATATTTTTAAATTGCACAAAATTGGAACGAATGGAATTGGGCCAAGAAAGTTTGTAAAAGAATATTAACAAAACTCGAAACCCGATACTGGAGTGGCCAAATAATTTATAAAAGGATATTTATAAATTGCACAAAAGCGGAACGAATGGAATTGGGCCAAGAAAGTTTGTAAAAGAATGTTAACAAAACCCGATACTGGAGTGGCCAAATAATTTATAAAAGGATATTTATAAATTGCACAAAAACGGAACGAATGGAATTGGGCCAAGAAAGTTTGTAAAAGAATATTTACAAAACTCGAAACCCGATACTGGAGTGGACAAATAATTTATAAAAGGATATTTGTAAATTACTTGTATTCTCCACCCACTTGGAACAAAGTGGAACTGGGCCACGAATGGAATTTGTAGTTACGGAAATTTGAAAAAGGCTATTTACAGTGAATGCCCAACAGTGGAGCCAACAGACTTTGAAAATAAAAATTCGAGCCTTCGAACGGTCACGAGCCTTTGAACGGTCGCGAGCCCGTGACTGGTCACGAACTATTTCACGCTGCACCTCTATTAATTCGATCAACTTTAACTTCGGGCTCTTGCCCTCCTATTGCCCCTCTTGTCCTGCCTAAGCCACTTCTGGCTGCCAGCCTGAATAGCCCAAATCCAATTGCGGGCCGTTAATGGTATTTAACTCACCGGCAAATAATCCGATACTGCCCGGTGGTAATATTACCCCGTTACACGTTTCTGTTGTTGAACCGTCTTGTTCAAATGTTCGATTAACCATTCCTAGTAGCGTAGCTGCAGCACATAAGCCGCTTGTAGTTGTTCCTACTAAAAAATATATTTTTTTATCTAGGCTAGCTTCTGATACCTCCTCAGAAGATGTTAGTGCCTATATTAAAAGTAATATCGACTCCACTTTGATTGTTGTTGAAAAGTTTAAATTTAAACACGCTCGTAACATATCTTCGTTCAAGTTGAGTGTGCCGCCTGAACTTTTCTCGACAATTAGTTCTGAAAAGTTTTGGACACCGAACATCCTCGTGAAAGAGTATGTGAACAGGCGAAATAGCAATAATACTAACAGTAATACTAGTAGTGCCATCCCTATTAGTAACTCACTTCTTTCTACGTCTGTATCAAAAAACTAACTGAAGTAATGAGTCTATCCTATCAAAATGTAAGAGGCCTTAACACTAAACTTTCAAAACTTTACGTTAATAGCCTATCCTTTGATTCTCAAATAGTTGCGCTTACTGAAGCCTGGTTAAAACCTGATATTTCTGATTATTCTGTTTTTCCAAACAAATTTAACTTATACCGATGTGATCGCACAACCCGTAAGTGTGGTGGGGTTCTTATCGCTGTTGATTCCTGCATTTCTTCTGAACAAATTCAATCCAATGATCTTCCGGATACAGAGTTTGTATGTGTTAAAGTATCTTATGGTAGTCGTTCACTTTTTATTACCTGTTCTTACATTCCTCCTAATTGTGACACTAACATTTATTCGTCCCATTTAAGTGCTTTGCAACATGTTTCGTCCTTATTGTTAGACATGGATCATCTAATTGTGGTTGGTGATTTCAATCTGCCAAATGTGGGATGGTTTGCATGTGACTCATCTTCCACAAAATTACCAACCACATCTGATGATTTTATAGATGGTATCCTGGAGTTGGGGCTATCGCAAGTAAGCGATATACTTAATTGTAGTGGTAGAATGTTAGACTTGGTATTTGTTTCTGATGTTGATTGTTGTAACGTAAACAGAGTACCCCCCTTAGTGCAGCCGGAAGACTCTTACCATCCCACTTTAGAACTTTCCCTTGAAATACTAAACCCAAACTCAAATACGTATATTTCTGCAAAATCACGTTGTTCCCGTAAGACTAACTTCACTAAATTAAATCAACTTTTGTCTCAACTTGGTCTCAGCTTTATTCCTGTAGTGATTTAGAAACTGCCATTGCCATATTTTATGGGACCTTGAATTCACATTTGGACAGATGTGTTCCCCTCTGTCACTCCTCAAGTGATAACAAACCACCTTGGTTTACAAGGGAATTATCAAAACTGAAAAATGCGAAGACAAGATCTTATAAAAAATTCAGAAAATCGGGAAATACTATAGACTTATCAACTTATATTATAGCAAAGTCTAATTTTCTTTCTGTTAACTCATCCTGCTATAATAACTATCTTAATAAATGTAGAATAAATTTCTCTCGAGATCCTAAAACAGTTTTATAAATTTGTTAACTCTAAACGTAAATCCTCCTGCCTGCCATCCTCAGTTTTTCTTGATAATACGAAAGCAAGTACGGATCAGGCTGTGGCCGATCTATTTGCTGAATATTTTCAATCAGTATACTCTTTGAGTTCTCATAGTTCTAGTAATACTTATCCCTTTCAAATTCAAACTTCAAATTGCATATTTGCCCCTGTCTTAACTGAGTGTTCGCTGCTAAGTGACCTAAACCTGATCAAAACAGGCTTCTCGCCTGGTCCTGATGGAGTGCCCGGTTGTGTACTTAGATATTGCGCTGATACACTGTGCAAACCTTTACTAAAATTATTCAAATTGTCTGTTGAATCTTCAGTATTCCCTGATATTTGGAAGCAATCTTTAATTATTCCACTTCATAAAAATTCTTCAAAGTCCAATGTTAAAAATTATAGAGGGATTTCGAAATTGTCTGCCATTCCGAAAGTCTTCGAAAAACTTATTTGCTCTCAATTGCAACACTCATGTAGTGCGATTATGTCGCCTTATCAACATGGTTTCGTAAAGCGTAGATCTACTACCACCAACCTTCAAGAAATTACATCTCTTGTTATTAAAGGATTTCAGAGCAAAATGCAAACTGATGTCATTTATACCGATTTTAGTAAGGCATTTGATTCTGTTAGTCATTCACTTTTGCTTCATAAATTAAACATTATTGGGCTCCCAACTAACCTCCTTTCATGGCTTTCCGAGTACTTGTGTGGCCGTACACAAAAAGTTGTCTTTAAATCATCTGTCTCTAAACCAATTTATGTAACATCAGGTGTCCTCCAAGGTAGTCACCTTGGGCCTTTATTATTTAATCTCTTTATTAATGATCTTCCTGCATTAATATCTAACTCGCACGTGTACATGTTTGCGGATGACGTTAAATTATGTTTATCCTATAATGAACCTTCTGTCAGTAACTTACTACAGTCTGATCTTAGTGCACTATCTGATTGGTGCAACTTTAACCAACTTAATTTAAATTGTTCTAAATGTAAAGTAATGTCTTTCTGTAGAAGTACTCCTCATACTGCTCAGTACTTGCTTGATGGCTCACCACTCGATCGCGTATTAGAAATGAAGGATTTGGGTATTATTCTTGACCCAAAATTAAAGTTTGATTCTCATATATCGTGCATGGTTAATAAAGCCATCAGTGTCGTTGGTTTCATCAAGCGGTGGTCGAAAGAGTTTAACGATCCCTACGTTACTAAAACACTTTATACATCCCTAGTGCGTCCCATCCTCGAATATGGATCTTGTGTGTGGTCTCCGCAATACAAGATTTATCAGGATAGAATCGAATCTGTTCAGAAGAAATTTCTTTTATTTGTACTTAGAAGTTTTAACTGGGTTCCCGGTGTTGATTTGCCTTCGTATTCAAGTAGACTTCTATTAATTAACCTTCCTTCTCTTTTAAAACGTAGAACTATGCATGGTGTTTTATTTGTTACTAATCTGCTCAATGGTGAAATCGACTCACCCATTTTATTAAGTCGAATAAACTTAACTGTCCCTATTAGATCTTCTCGTAACTTTGTACCTATTAACCTTGATCGTTGCTCTACCAACTATCTAATGCATGAACCGTTTCGAGTAGTGTGCGCAGACTACAATAAGATGTTTTCACTTGTTTCCGTTGAGGCCTCCATTCCCATACTAAAAGATCCATACTGCTTTACTTATCTAGTCATAGTCACTAATCACTAATCTTATGATCTGATTGGGTTTTTCTGGGTTTTTCCCAATCCTTGCAACAAATGTTGGATCATTAAATTTTTGTTAACTCCCCAGAATATTTTAATTTTTAAACTTTTTCATTTCATTTCAGTTTGCTTACTGATTTAATTTTAAATTTTGTTCATTAATCTTAAAAGTTTTTTTTAGCTTAAGCTCTACTTTTTAATTTGATTTAATTTTAATTTTTATGTCGACTGATATTAAATAAATATGTTTGTGTATTTAAGTACATCGCTGTGGTCTCCCAAGATATGGAGAGCGAGCGACCAAGGGAAGTCTTACCCTCACTGGGCGACTCTGAACATTCGTGCTCCCCGTCACCGTCCGTACTATCAACGAAATCTGACCGCGCGCGGTCAATAACTCCAAACGCGAACAACGAACTCTTGCACGTAGAACGCGAAAGAGTACGATCATGCTCTCCGTCTCTTCTGACATGTGACGTAACTGTCACTAAACCAACAACTGCACCTGTGCCGACCGCCCGCTCAGTAAACGCAACAACTGCTGCGCCGCACAGTGGGGCCTCTGCCGGAAAAGCGTTGCATAAATCATTTTTTTCATGAACGCGTTTGGCAAAAGTAAAACATGTAATCGACAGAGAATACTTCAAAAATAATGGATCCAAAATATTTTTGAAATCGGTTAAAAATTATGGCTGCTGGAGCTTATCAAAGTTGAGAAATATTTCGTGAGTACGAATAAATGACAATTTTTACGAAAATTCGCCACTTTCAAAGTGAATATTGGGCGATATAAACAACCGATCTTCGATCTATTTTTTTATATGAAAAGTATGTTCAATGTTAGTATTTTGTATTATAAAGTTTGAATATAACTGAAATACTTTTTAAACTAGAAACGTTTAAAAAATACATTAAATTTTCCTTATTTTTCAACTTTCGTGGAATAGAACTAACAGGGATAAGACGGGATAAGGGTGGGACCACTCGCTTGTGATAGATGAAATATATACCTTTCATATGTTTTTGGTTTTAATCTGCGGAAATCTGCGGAAATCGAGATAAATCCAAAAAACTAGGTGTACCTCGCGTTAAAAGCACGCGGCAGGTATAAGGAAGAAGAAGAGCGCATGCAAATTTGGCTGTAGCGGGTGTGTTGTTTATTTATAACATTGCTAAATGTTGTATTATAAGTACTACCTGACTATATGTACCCCCTTTAATAAATGTTGAGTTTATAATTACCGGCTTGAAAAGGGTGTGAAAGGCAGGTAAATATAGTTTTAGTTGATGGAAAATTGCGGAAATACGGTTATTTTTTTGGGAATTTCGCCGTTTACCTATTTTGAATGAAAATCAATACCTCATGTTTTTTTTACCAAAAACATTGGAAAAGGGTTATACCAATTTTGCTTTTTTACCTAACTAACCCAAAATATATGGTATATAGTGCAAAATATTGCACTTGATTGCGACAGTTGTATTTTAACTTCATAAGATAAAGCACTACAAGCAATTTCCCGGTTGAATAGTATTTTTCAATATAATTCACTAACTTTTATTTAAAAGCGGAATAATGAATTTAAAAAATTCTACGATTGAAACCTACTGTTTTTCAAACCAAGAGTGGAAAAACAATCACGATTAACTTTCAATTTTTCCTGACAATGATTGATGGAAAAGTCTTAAATGAAATTACAAACACCTCCTCAACTTCAAGGTGTCCTATTTGTAAAAAAAAAAAACTCAAAAGGACTTTCACAACTTAGACGACTCAACGAGTGACAAGAACTGCAACAAATATGAAATTTCTCCCTTGCATTGCAGAATAAAGTGTATGAAATTTATTCTGAAGCTAGCCTACATACTTCCAGGAGAAACAGCAACGGATAATACACCTCGTGAGGATATACAGAGTAAAAAGAAATTATACAAGCTGAGTTCTCTCGGAAGTTGGGATTGAAAGTTGACTGCCCAAAACATGGCTACGGAAATACGAATGACGGAAATACTTCAAGGCGATTTTTTTAAATGATAAAATGACATGTTTGATAACAGGTGTTAATCATGAGATCATCAAAAGGTTGGCTGTAATCCTAAATGTTATAAATTGCAAGGAAATGATAAAAGGTGCAAAATTTGGTGAATACACATCGCAAACAGCTCAACTTTTGACTGATTTGTATCCTCAGAAAAAAACTTACCCCCACGGTACATAGGATTTTGGCTCATGTAGAGGACTTAATAGAGTATCAATGCTTACCAATTGGGAAGCTTTCTGAAGAAGCACAGGAATGTAAAAACAAGGACTACAAAAGGTTCAGATACACAAATACGTGCAAAATTTCTCGGGCGCGACAAAATGAAGACCTTTTTAACATGCTGGCAGCCTCATCGGATCCACTTCTTGCATCGCTTAGACATGTGCGATCACGAAAGGATATGGAAGGAAGCACCTATAGTTTCGAAATGTTAAGTTTATAAGATATGAACATTAATGTTGATGATCATTTTGTTGAAAATCAGTCATCAATAGCAAATATTCAAAATTAACCTTAAAAAATCGGCAAAAATACAAATTTAAATGTAATGTATTTTAGTTTGAAAATCGAATTAAAACAACTAAAAATGTTAAATAGTTATTGAAATCATTAAAAATTTTCAGTTACAATTGAAAAAAAAAAATTTATTTGAATATTATAGGCAAAATATGCTCAAAAATATTTCTTTACTTTGACCTTGAATATTTAAGCAGCACGGATACCTAGAACACTCATTTTAAAGCTTGAGAAGTTTTCTATCAAATGGTTTTTAAATTTTTGAAATCGCTTCATTAGTTTAGAAGTTATGATTTTTGCAATGTAAAATGAGCAAAGGCCCCACTGTGCGCCGTCAGCAGAACAATCCGCGACAACGCAAATGAGAAGCCGGCTATACAGACAGGTATGGATCGCTACATACAGATCAAGCGTAAATTAAGCCCCCACCAAGCTACAAACAAACCAAAAATTACTCGCGCTAATATAGGCGAAGCACCAAACAATACCAATAGATTTGAAATTTTGGCAGATAACGCTGATGATTTGCCCCCTGAAGATAATGTTGACAAAAAAAAGCAAAAGCCTCCCCCGATATTTATACGTGAAAAAGCTCTAGCGCTTTTGTTAACAATGTTGTAAAGCTCGTTGGCAATGACAATTTCCACATCATCCCCCTAATGAGGGGTAGTATTCATGAGATTAAAGTGCAGACAAAAACTGAAGACAGTTTTAGAAAGTTGACGGCCTACTTAACAGAAAACGAAAAAAACTTTTACACGTACCAGCTTAAAAGCAGCAAGGGCCTGCAAGTTGTATTGAAAGGCATCGAGCCTGATGTTACGACGGATGAAATTAAACAAGCGCTACATGGGAAAGGATTCTCCGTTAAATCAGTTCTAAATATTCAAAACAAAACCAGGCAGCCACAACCACTCTTTAAAATTGAGCTTGAGCCTCAGGCTCTGATTATGAAAAAAATGAGGTGCACCCCATTTACAAGCTTCAGTTCCTATTGCACCGCAGAATCACCGTTGAAGAGCCACACAAACGTAACGGCCCGGTACAATGCACTATGGGTAATTTGACCAGTTTTTTTGGCCAAAACCCATTTTCCGAAAGTCGGTTAATTAACTTTTTGTTGGTGGCTTTACATAGTAAAATGATTGCGCTTTAATGTTACATACCACAAATTTTAACAGAGGGCTCCACCGTTAAGTTACAAGCTGTTAAACACAGCTGTTCTAACAGAAGAGCAAGCGCAGCTAACTTAACAAAAATTGCGCACCAAACAAAATAACAAATAAAAGTAAATTGCAACTTAAAATTTGAAAACAACCAAATGGCTTTCGATGGTAGGTGGTTTGTACTTTGTGTTTGCGAAATTAGAATGTAGATTGTGCTTGTCTTGTCCCCGTATTTGTCTTTATTGTAAGTGGCCTAAAATGAAAAACTTTAAAACGAAAACTGAACTTTGAATGGACTTATAAAAAAAGTCGCACCTCGTCGCACCTTAAAAATCAAAGCAGTGTTTTAGAGTGTTTCATTACCTTTAAAATGAGTGTAGTCTTAATTTGCACTTTTACGCACAAACAAAGATATTTCAATTTTCAGATCATAACCTTAAATTTGACAATGCGAATTTGCTAGCAAAATGGACTGCAGTGAGTGGAAAACAGCAAATAAGGGTTGCAATTTTTAAATGTTTTATTGCAAGAGTTTCAAAAAAGTGTTCTCCACAACTAAAAGAGTTCTTGAAGAAGATGTTGTTAAATATAAAAACGAAAAAAAATATATGTCATTAATTTTTTACTAATCGGTTCTATGGGAGCTATATGATATAGTGGGCCGATGCTTATAACTTTTACCCAAAATGTAAGAAACATTAATATACTGATTTTTAGAAAGTTTAAATCAAATATCTTCAAAAACAAAAAGGTTTTCATACGAAAATTCACATTTTTCCCGATTGTTCCTATGGGAGCTATACGATATAGTTGACCGATATCGCTCATTTTTTGCAACGATGTTAGTATTATAATAACTAATAAAACTGCTAAGTTTGGTCGTGATAGGTTGACAAACATAGAAAATACATAACCTATCTTTTGTAAAAGGGGCGGTGACACGCCCATTTTTTTACAAATATTTTCCTTTGGTTATTAAAAACTCAAAGCAAAAAACCGAATCAAAATATCTTGCTTCGTTCTTGAGTTATTAATTAATGCCACAAAAACTGGTCAAATTACCCATAGTGCAATGCATGAATTGCCAAGAATATGGTCACACAAGGTCTTACTGCAAGCTGCGCCCTGTATGTGTGGTTTGCGGCGATCTTCATGACTCGTCGAGCTGCCCAGCAAGCAAAGATGACCCCAGCAAAAAAAAGTGCAGCAACTGCGGAGGCAACCACACAGCTAACTACAGAGGCTGCCCAATTTACAAGGAGCTTAAGTCTCGCATCCATCATCGCGTAAACACAGCACGCTCTCAAAACGCACCGCCATCATACATTCCATCGAAGTCCAACCCTGACGTCTTCTTTTCGACTGCTGCCAGGTCATCTTTTGGTCCCGCACCTGTTATAAAAAACGCGACCTATGCAAGCGCCTTAAGATCTGGACTGATGCCTACTGCTATTTATCCAGGCTCACAAGCAAAACATGTAGAACTCAACGACGAACGAGACAACAAGCCGCAGGAACCGCCACTAAGCAACTTTGAATCAATGATATGTAATATGCAGCAGAGTTTACCAAAGTTCATGTCATTTATGCAAGAAACTATGCAAAATTTACAACAAAGTCAAAATACTTTGGTACAGTTGCTTTTATCACTCCAATCGAAATAATCAATGGCCTCGCTACGTATATCAACGTGGAATGCCAATGGCGTTTCACAGCATAAACTTGAATTAGCTCAATTTCTACTCGACAACCACATTGACATTATGCTACTTTCCGAAACACACCTTACAAATAAGTATAATTTTACAATAACCGGATACTCATTCTACGGAACCAACCATCCCGATGGCAAGGCGCACGGTGGGACTGGTATCTTGATAAGAAGCCGGCTGAAGCACCACTTCCACAAAGAGTTTGCTAAAAACTATCTACAGGCCACATCCTTAAAAATACATCTGGATAGTGGTAACCAACTTGCACTTTCTGCCATCTACTGCCCACCGCGATACTCCATATCTGAAGACCAATTCATGGAATTTTTCAACTCATTAGGAGAACACTTTATAGCAGCAGGGGACTATAATGCCAAGCACACTCACTGGGGATCTCGTCTTGTGACTCCAAGAGGAAAGCAGCTGTACAACGCAATTATAAAACCAAAGAACAGGCTCAGCCACGTCTCTCCTGGCACACCAACATACTGGCCCACGGACCCCAAGAAACTGCCCGACTTAATTGATTTTGCAGTCTCCAAAAATATTCCGCGCAACCTGATAAGCGCCGAATTACTTTCGGAGTTATCATCTGACCACTCGCCTGTACTAATTCAACTTTAACGACACCCAGAGCTTGCAAATCGCCCGGGAAAGCTGACATCACAAAAAACTAACTGGCTAAGATACAAGAAATATGTTAGCTCACACATCGAACTTAATCCGCATCTGAAAGTGGAAGCTGATATTGATTCTATTGCAAACAAACTTGAGTCAGTCTTCGTCGAAGCAGCTCGTATGTCAACACCGAAAGCAAAAACTGCAGCACCCACCCAAAAGAAAACAAATCACCAAATTGAACAGCTCGTTCTGGATAAGCGGCGACTAAGACGGGAGTGGCAATGCCTAAGATCGCCGTCAGCTAAGCAAAAGCTAAAAAACGCTACACGTAAACTTACCAAAGCGTTAGCACTTGAAGAAGAACATGCCCAGTGCCGATACATTGAACAATTATCAACATCCAGCTCGAAAAACTCACTGTGGAAAGCTCACCCAACTCTCAGCCAACCGACAAAAGCAGAGATGCCCCTAAGAAACCAAGCTGGCGGCTGGGCCCGAAGCGATGAAGAAAGAGCCAACACGTTTGCTGTTCACCTGCAAAAAGTTTTCCAACCGAACCCTGCTACAAACTCGTTCGCTCTACCGACTGTATTAAACGACACCCACTTACAATTAATCAGGAACTAAACCCCAAAAAATCTCCGGGTCTAGTCCTAATAACACCAAAGATGATTATTGAGCTTCCCTATTGTGCCGTCTGTGTTATCTGCCAGTTATTCAATGCGATCACACGACTCGGGCATTTTCCAGAAAGATGGAAAAAGTCTATCATCATAATGATACCAAAGCTGGGAAAGGATCAAAAAGTACCCTCGTCGTATAGACCTATAAGCCTTTTATCGTGTCTATCAAAACTGTTCGAAAAATGCTTGATGACTCGGATTAATCAATTTCTGAACCTTCACAACATAATCCCGTCGCACCAATTCGGCTTTCGCCAAAACCACGGAACTATTGAACAGGTCAATCGCATAACTTCAGAAATTTGAGGCGCGTTTGAAAATCGAGAATACTGTACTGCAATTTTTTTGGATGTGGCTCAGGCGTTTGACAGAGTCTGTTTGGAAGGGCTGATGTATAAGATCAAATCAACGCTTCCAGCAAACACACATAAACTGTTACAGTCGTACCTCTACGACAGGAAGTTTGCAGTAAGATGCAACACTGCAACATCAAGCGAACACCGTATTAAAGCCGGCGTTCCTCAGGGAAGCGTACTTGGGCCAACACTCTATGTTCTCTACACAGCAGACATTCCTACATGCAGGGGACTTACAACTTCAACCTTTGCTGACGATACAGCAATTCTTAGCCGATCTAGATGTCCAGTGCAAGCCACATCGCAACGCGCTCGTCATCTGGTTAACGTGGAAAAATGGCTATCCAACTGGCGAATTAAAGTTAACGAACAAAAATATAAACATGTAACTTTCACTCTTAACAAGAAAGATTGTCCACCACTTACGCTAAATAATACCCCACTCCCGAAAGCAAACGAAGTAACGTACCTAGGAGTACACCTGGACAGAAGGCTTACTTGGCGCAGGCACATTGTAGCCAAGAGAACACAACTAAAACTAAAAGCCAATAGCCTCCACTGGCTTATCAACGCTCGCTCCCCGCTAAGCCTTGACTACAAGGTCCTGCTCTACAACTCTGTTCTTAAACCAATCTGGACCTATGGATGCCAGCTATGGGGTAATGCGTGCAGCAGTAACATCGACATCGTCCAAAGAGCCCAGTCAAAAAACCTGAGAACTATCACCGGGGCACCGTGGTACGTTCGCAACGAAAACATTCAAAACGACTTAAACGTCCCACCAATCAAGAAAGTAATTGCGGACTACAAGAAAAATTACCATGGCAAGCTGTCATCGCACCCAAACTATCTTGCTAGAGGACTCTCAAACTCAAGCAGCCGATCCCGTCTTCGTCGTAATGACTTTCCGACCCAGCGATGAGTTGAGGTACGCGGCCACCAACTATTTGTACAACAACAAATAGTTAACTAAGTAATACTTGTAAGATTTGTAAACTTTTTGTTAGTTTCCCTATTATAAGGAAAGATTCAAAAAATAAAACCAACAATAAAAAAAAAAAACTCCCCAGAATATTTTAATTTTTAAACTTTTTCATTTCATTTCAGTTTGCTTACTGATTTAATTTTAAATTTTGTTCATTAATCTTAAAAGTTTTTTTAGCTTAAGCTCTACTTTTTAATTTGATTTAATTTTAATTTTTATGTCGACTGATATTAGTTGACAATAAATAAATAAATATGTTTGTGTATTTAAGATTTAATAGTTCAACTATGCGGAACAAGAAATCTCACAAGTGCCTTATTTGTTTATATGTTAAATATGTGTTTATGCCGGCTATGCAATAGAATAATAGCTTTTATTTATATTTTAATCTCTTTGTGATGCTCGGCCAGTGTTTAGTTTATCGTCTGTGATTGTGTTATATTGCACTTGTGTTCTTTTGTTTATGCGTATGCCGGTGACTTGGCAAGTGTTGGAATTAATACACTTGCAAAGTCGTCGTTTATTAATTTATTGTTATTTTATGTGTGTAGTAAGTGCGCGTGTGAAAATATATGTTTAGACAATAAATTGGATGTATTTGTTTGGTTGCGGGATGTACAATAGTGATGCACGTATATATATGTATGTGTAAATATGTTGGATGGTAAAGGGTTGTGTGCAAATTATATTCAGTGTAGCGGTCCCGCGTAGTCTCTGCTGCGTCGTGCTAAGTAGATGATACGCCGGGTCAATTATTGTACGCTGGTTAAAGATGTTGGTATTGCTGGCACGCAGGGTTAGCTGCAGTGGAATGCTGGTATGCAGAGTTAACTGCTGTGCTATGCTGGTATGCAGGATTATCTGCTGTGAATGGTTAAGGTTGCTCGTATTGCTGGCCTTTGGCTCAGTCAATATTAATAACAAGACTTTGACGGTTTTACCGGAGTGTGTGTTTTATTATCAAACTAGCTGTTTGGATGTGTTCACAAGACTAAAGGCGGGTTTACAATGTCAGCGTGAGATTGGATTAAAGCTTTTAACAATCTGAGACGTACACTGGTAGTTTACAAAGTCAGCGTAAAAGTATGTTCGAATTTTCGAAATCAGCTGTTAGCTGTTAATTAGCTGTGAACAGCTGATGTTCATTTTATGTTTGTGGCAAAAATTGTACAGAAGTGTATTAAAATTTATTATAAATCATGGAAAACAAACAAGCTATTGTTTTATCATATAATAATATGATGATGCAGGCAGTTCTTGCTGCTGCTGCTGTATATTTGTATATTTTTTTAAGTTAATTTATTTTTACCCGCGCGTTAACAATGTCAGCTGAATTGTGAACATAAATGCAATTCGAACAATCAGCTGATTGTTTTTCGAACTCGGCTAACATATGTGAAATGGCGCAAAAATTATCGATTTGCTTTTTTATATAACAATGATTTTATTGTTATATATTCGTTAATATGCACTAAATGAATGCTAAATTGTGATTTATATTATTATTTGCCTCTGTATTGAGTAAAATAGACGTAAAAACTGTGGAGCACATGTAACTAATTTCGAAAAAAGCCATCTATTGAGAGCTTTTAAAACTAAATTTTCGAAAAGCTTTTTTCCACTCCAATCTGAGATGCAAGTGAGGTCGGTTTGAGATTGGAAATGAGTGAGACAAACTTATGTGAAAAATATTTGTGTCAGACAGGGACAAAACATTTTCCAATCTCACGCTGACATTGTAAGCCCGCCTTAAAGATATGAGTTTCACATAAAAGTACCCAAACCCTCGCGACAATGCATCACGCCACAAAGTCATGGTCGGCAAGCCGACTCAGCATTCCTAACAGTGCAACACTTCACTTCAGATGTGAAGTGTCAGCATTTCACTGCTAGCCGTTCTTAGTGCAGAGCGCTGAACTCAAGCGCGGCGCGTCAGCATTGCATATAAGCGAAATATGATACTTAGGGCAATATATTAAATTTAGGACAACAATATGTGACATATTTACTCTTAGATGTTAACTACCCCCCCCTCAGGATGATGTCCGTCCTCGGGCATACTACAGTTGTCGATGGCCTTTTGTAACTCCATAGATGCTCGTCTTCTCCTTAGCGCCAGGACAAGGATGAGAGAGCCGATTAGTCCAACGTTTAGGAACACGCCAACTGCAAACCAAATCTTGGGTGAGCCTGCTGCATCTACTTCCTCTTTGAAGTCCTGGATGAATCGCAAATTCTCGTTGCTCATCCGGTGCAAGAAAGGGATGCTTAGAACGGGGTCGTGGCCGATGATGTTCAGTAGCGGTGACCTAACAATGCCAGGCTGCTTGTTCTGCATCTTTTGCAGATTTACAAATCTGGTCCCGTTGACTGTTGCGGAATTCTCGAACGTTATTAGATGCGTACCAGACACACGCACTTCTGCGTCATTGTTAACTCGGATGAGGGCCGTCGCTTCATTGATAATGACGACGCCGTCATCTATGGGCATTATCGCCTTCAAGTGGCTGGCTTGAGTGTAGCAGTGGGCAGTGTTACCTGCGTGGGGTGAACGCGCACATGTTCCTTGTCGAGAACGTTCCGCCAGAGTGTTTTCGTCGAGGCGTAAGACGACTTGTTGGTGCGACACGGGGTAGACGGTGACCTTCTTACATCTGAACTTAACTTTTGGGAAGGCTATTAGGATATGAATTATATTTTCGGACTGTAAGATTCTAATTTTTGCGGCTTCTATTAAACTAACTATTGGTATGTCTTGTTCGACTAGTGACACTAAATTAGCGTGATCATGTATGGTTGGATTTACAATATTAGATTTTGCCAAAGTGATAGTGAGGATCAAGTTTTGGATTTCTGTACTAAGCATCCTATTTCTTGCCAAAAGTGTCTCGAATAGATGTGGGGTGTCAACCAAATCATTGTTTCGGGCCTTTATGATCTTATTGATGGTATCTGTCAACTTATTAATTTGTTTTTGGGTCTCGGAATTTATCGCAATATGCCTAGAATTTGATTCTACTAGTTGCGCCTCGGTGATTCTGATTTTTAGGAAATCTGCCGCATCAGTCGTACCTGCAACCACTTTTAGAGCGGTGCCTAGAAAGTCTAAGCTTCTAGCAAATCTGTGGTGTATTTTTAAAACGGACAATACAGTTCTTAAGTGGTCTGTATCGACATCTAAAAGCTTACGCATGTGCGAATGCGGACAATTTCTCTGTTTCTTCTATCATATTACTGTACTCCGAGAGATTACTTTAGTGTCTCAAGTAGTCTCTTTGTTCGAACACTAACACCTCACCGTCTAGTACCGGGATGTAGTTAGCGTGCGAAAAGTCGGTAATCCGTGCATTGGCTGCTGCCAGGGAGATTAGCAATGTGAGGGAGAACCTGAAATCCAAGCAGAGTGTAAGATAGGGTGATAAAATTTCTTAGCCTGACTTACTATCTATTTGTAAAAGGGTCAACTATTTGAGGTTGTCCTTGTGGACCACCCTCCCCTTAATGAGGACAGCCGTTCCGAGGTCTGCTTGAACTTTCTGCTCTGAGCATAACGGGGTTAACTTGTTCCCTAACCTCTTGTTGTTCTTCTGGTAAACCTTATCCCCTACCTCAAAGGTATGATTCTGCCTGGAGCTGTTACATCTCTTTATGTTCTCTTCTTGCGCTTTTGTCAACCTTTCTTTGATGTCTGCAAGGTGCACATTGTGCCCTGCATGGACAATCTCAATAGGTTTTTCGCGGGTAGCCGAGTGTATAGTCCTGTTGTATTCTACCGTGGCCCTCAGGATAAGCTCAACCGTATCACTGATCTTTTTGTCCAGCTTTAAGCATCGAGCGATTTCTGCCAAGGTGCTATGAAAGCGTTCCACTTGACCATTCGATGAGCTGTGTAAGGGGGGCGAATTTACGACGTCAATGCCGAAGATATTTCTAAGCATTGATGTAACTGTTTTGGAGTTGAAAGCAGCTTCATTATCGCAAAATATTGTCTTTGTCTTGGGGAAAAAATTTAACAGTTGCAATAGAGCACCAGTGATGTCGACTATAGTTCTGGATAAAATCGCTTGAACGACTGCAAACTTTGAGAACTTGTCAATGCAAGTCAGAAACAGTTTTTTGTCTGTCGAAAATATGTCAATGTGCAGCATTTCGCCGGTGCAAGTTGGAATAGGAGTTACCCCGAGCTCTTGTTTTTTTGGGTGCCTGTCGTATTTAGCTTGGGTGCAAACTCGGCAGTTTGCAACGACTTCTTTAGCTAGGTTGCCCATGTTAGGAAAGTAATAGTCGCGAAGGACTTGCTTTACATTTTCCTGTGCCGCCCTGTGCTCACGATTGTGCTCCGCTGTGATAACCTCCAATTGGTCATTTTTATCGGTTACATCTTGCACAAAATTTTTGCAATACCGAAATTGGGTGGCCGGGAAGAGGGATATCAGCTCATGTTGGAAACTTGCTAAGGTGGGCAGGTCGCAGTACACAGCGTTAACAACGTCTGTGTTCACGCGCTCCTTAAGCGATTTTAAAATGCTGCCTTTGTCGGTAAAATTGATATAGTGACGGGTTTTGCTTCTTCAAGCACGATCTGGTTTCTAAAGCAATTTAGTGGCTTATCGGTAGCCTCGATTGTGTAAGTCAAAGAGATTTCGCTGTGAAGGGTTGCAGCGTCCGACTTAAGCTCATCTTGTAGAGCGTTAAGGTTTTGTCTAAAAAGGGCATCAGCAACAAAGTTTTCTTTGCCTGGTTTGTAAAAAACTTTGGCATTGTGCTGGTCTATGTACGCCTTCCATCTTTTGATTTTGGCGTTCGTGTTCTTATCGGCAACCGCGAATGTGAGCGGCTGGTAGTCAGTAAAAATGTTAATTTCCCTTGACCCATACAGAAAATTTTGCAATTTCCCCAAAGCCCAAACAATGGCCAACAATTCCCTCTCATTAGTGGCATAGTTTAGTTCTGCCTGCTTTAATGTACGGGACATCATTGTTATAGGTCTACTCTCTTGGGATTGTACCGCGCCAATGCCGCTAGCCGAAGCATCGGTGGTGAGGTCAAAAGGCTTTTTGAAGTCTGGGTACATGAGTACGACATCTTCAGATGCCAAAATGTTGCGGAGTCTCTCGAACGCATTCCGTTGCGCTTCGTTGAAGTCGACAAGGATTTTCTTTGACATGTGTTTACTAACCGAACCGTTCTCGCCCTTTAGTATGTCTGTGATTGGCCGCGCTATAGCAGCAAAGTCCTTAATAAAAACCCTGTAGTATCTTGCCAATCCTATGAAGGATCTGACACTGTACACATTTTTTGAATCAGGGTATTCCCGAATGGCTTTAACCTTTTGAGGGTCGGATTTTGCTCCGTCCTTGCTAACTATGAAGCCTAGGTATTCTACACTGTCCTTGAAAAAACTAGTCTTCTCCTGACTGACTCTCATGTTAGCATCGATTAGGCATTTGAGCACTGCATCGATATGACGAACATGGTCTGCCTCGTTGTTTGAAAAAATTATGACGTCATCTATATAGACGTAGCATATTTTCCCAATGCTGTTAACTGAGAATGACGTTTTTTCGCGATCGTGCTCAGCGAGGTAAATCTGGTGGTACCCTGATTTTAAATCTAGGGTCGTGAAAAACTGCGCTTTCCCTAGATTCGCTAGAATCATGGGAATGCTTGGCATTGGGTAAGGGTCTGGAATAGTCTGCTCGTTCAGTTTCCTGAAATCGAGAACTAATCTCTTCTTAGGGTTACCATAGGCGTCAGTGCCTTTTTTGTCAACAACCCAAGTTGGGCTGTTGTAGGGAGACCTAGAGGGCCTAATAATGCCATCTTTTAGCATTTGCTTGACTTCGTTGTTCACAAAGTCGGAGACGGCCTTCAAGTTTGGGTAAACTCTGGAATACACCGGTTCGTTTATTGTAGTCCGAATTGTGGCAACAACTGCGGAGTTGAACGGGAGAGCTTCGTCAGCTGTCGAAAAAGCTTTTTTCCTTTTTAGGATCATATTCCTGAACTCTTTTTTAACAGAGGCAGGCACTACGATGTCATTGACATCGGTGAAATTGACGTCAGCACAGTTATGATACTGAAGTTTCTCAGATGTGCCCTTATATTCCAAAGTGTTTTTTTCTAGGTTAAGCTTGACCCCGGCCTGTGTTAACAAGTCGAAGCTTATAATAGCATCGAACGAACTGAGAGTCCCTAACAGAAAGAATGGTGACGTGTGCTTGAAAATATTCATAAAGCACTTTTGTTTGATTTCGGTAGAACCGTGAATCGAGTTCACCGAAAACGATTTGGAGACCGGCATTATGGTTTTTAGCAGATTTATGGGCTTAACATAATTTTTTGCCGCACCAGTGTCTATTAGCATTCTTAGTGTTCTCCCAGCCAACCGTCGCTCAATGAACGGCAACCGGGAGTGTTCCCTAAAAAATGGACTGAGTCGTCGTCCGGAGCGAACTCGTTGTCGCTTTCAAGCTCCTCAACTGCCTCTTTGGCTGCCTTATCGTACTTTTCTTTTTCTTCTTTAGAGTCCACTTGGACTACTTTGTTAAGACGCTGGTGCCTTGGGCCTGTTGCGCGATCGGATGAGTTTCTTCGCTTCGCGGCGTTAGAGTCGTTAGGCTGGCGTTTGCTGTAATCAGTACGCTGCCTAAACTTTGAGGAAGAATCAACCTCCATAGATTGCGGAGGTGGGGCCTGTGGTTGGTTGTCCCTGTTCGTTTGCTCCTGAGCATTGCCCTTTGGGCGCTTGACAAAGTGTGGGTTTCTATCCTGATTAGGGTCTTCTTTGTTGTACCTGCCAGGCTTGCCAAAAGCACGGCTTTTGCTGGTTTCGGTACCTTGTGCTCGCTCCTCAATGGCCTTAGCGTAAGAGTTAGCAAACATGCTTCTCTCAATACTAGATTCGGCCTCTCTGGCTAGAGCTAAAGCAGAGGGAAGGTCTTTTGGTTGTGCCGAAAAAACGACGGCTCTTAGGGATTTTTTTAAACCCGAAATTAAGGCATGTAAGGCGTCGGCTCTAACTTCTGCGTTGAGCAAATCGGCACCGTCTTGTTCATGCGTCATGACGATCTTGTTGGTTACTGATGTGAGCTTCTTCTCAACCTCGTCATAATACTGCATTAACGACAAGTCGCCTTGCCTGACCATTTCTAATCCCTGTCTTAGCAAGCGCAGAGATGTTTTGTCAGCATAGGTGCAGTCTAATCTGGCCAAAACGGCATCGAAGTTTAAGACCGTGTTGTGTGAGACAAGCAAAGCCCCCGCTGTGCCTCTGACTTTATTTCGAATTATTGCAACGGCTTGGTAATGTGTACTGCTACCGTTGTAGGGCTTGAACAGCTCATATGCGTATATGGCTGATTGCCTCCAAGCAACATACCCATCCTGAATACCTGTAAAATCTGGGACAGACTTGATAATGTCTAGCGGAATGTTGCATGTGGTAACTTTGTCAACTGTTACTTTCTCATATGTGACAATTTGAGGTGCTTCGACCTGCAAATTTCGAACCTGCGTAGCTAAGGCGGTAATTTGTGCTTGAATCTGGGACTGTTGCTGCGACAAAGCCTGTCTGACAGCATTGTCAATGAGGGCCTGTATCTGATTTGGTTCCATGCTGTTTTCTGCTTGATAACCCGCTACAGGTCGGTCAACCTCCCAACTGTCGTCGCTGTCGTATTCAACCTTAACGTCCCTATAGGCACCTGCCCAACTCATTGGCTGTTGGCTGGCACTGCACAAATATTTTATTGCCGATCGCAACTGATCGGTCGATTCACTTTGTTTAAGCAAGAGCTTGCCTTTACTAAAAGTCACTTAAAATTTTTTTAATATTAGCACAGAAAACCTTTTAACAAACATTATTTTAATTTAATTCAGTAGGAATCGTTCAGTGAATTATGAACTTAACCTAATGGGTGGGTAACATGAGTATGAAAATTATAAAGTTTCTTGATTAATATATATGTTGCAGCGTCGTTATTTTCGTTATTCGATTCCATCGTTTTAAGCGCAGCGAGTTTCGGTCGCACCGGGATTCGAAACACAACTAACTCTGTGTCTTCCCTTTTTCTCGTGCCTTTCTACCGAACCACACTCGGCGACAGCTACAAACGCTGTCGCCCCGCCAAAACGGGACTTTCCTAAAGTACATAGCAAAACAGACACATAAATAGGCTGATGCAATATCGCAATGTTCTTGCGATTCTGGTGAAATACCCAAATACGCACTAACACCAACTCAATACACTTCTCACATACATTTCCAGCACACGCCGCCACGGCGCCACATATTCAAACTACTTATGCTTCCACACGGCCAACCTGACCATAACACGACCTCGTGTAATTCTAAGAAAATGCTTAGCTTCTTAAATCATTCTATTTATTAATCATCAAATAAAATTTAACATTAACATTTCTTTTTTCTTATAAATTTCTCAATTACAACTTATTTATTTTATTTTATTTATTTATTTTTTTTTAAAACTTCATAGCTTCATGCAGAATTTAAACATCCTTTCTTAGTTCTTAAACCAATATAAAATTCATCTTTTACTTAATTAAACTTTCTTAACAATTCTCTTCATTATCATAAACCCACTTGGTTTCGCATTACATTATTTTATGCACCACACGCCATGATCAAAACATTTGTTTTGCACTTGTGCTTGCATTACAAATTTATTCAAGTTTTATTATCAGCCTTTCAGGCATCCATACTGTCTCTTTCAACAGTTTGACTTTCCATCATTTCAGTACTGTCTCTTTCAACAGCTTCCTTATCAATCACTTCATTACTGTCTCTTGCAACAGCTTCCTTTTCAATCACTTCATTACTGTCTCTTGCAACAGCTTCCTTTTCAATATCATTCAAATCCTCATCACAACTTTCTAAATCATCTGGAACATATCCCTCTGGTAATTTCCTTATATCTTCATGGGCATACTTGAACTTCCTATTATTTGTCAATGACTTGAGAATATATCTATCTCCGTCTAGTACTTGAACAATTTGCAAAGGTCCTCTATACTTTGGACTTAACTTTGTTTGATGCCTTTCTTCATTCTTCAACAACACAAAGTCGCCTACTTCATACCCAACAACCTTAGCCTTAGTTTTATCAAATTGCTCTTTGCTATATGCTGCCGCCGCTGATATATTTTGCACTGCTCGAGCTCTTGATTCTGCCAAATCAACTTCTTGTGCCACGTCACATGGTGGAAGCAACCCCAACGGACGAGCAACCTTGCCAATAAACAATTCCAAAGGGCTTGCCTTTGTCACTCGACTTACAGTACAATTTAAAGCTAGCTGTACCTCGCCCAATGCGTCTTGCCAAGATCTGCTGCTAGTTTCAACTGCCGTTAATAAGTTTTTCAAAGTGCTCATAATGCGTTCTACCTGTCCGTTACCTCTACTTGCACCTGTCGCAATTAAGTGCAAACTTATATTTTGTTTAGAACAGAATTCACTAAATTTAGAGCTGGCAAAACACCTACCCTGATCTGCTATTATGCGGTTTGGTACTCCAAACAAGGATACAGCCGACGTCACAGCACCTATGCAATTGTCAGCGTCAATCTTGAGTGTGTGTGTTAAGTAAACAAATTTAGTAAAAGCGTCCACTTGAACAATAACATATTCCTTTTGATCACTCTTGCCGCTTAACTTGCCAGTTATGTCTATGTGTATTGTATGCCAAGGTGTGTCGACCTTTGGTATTGGAACAAGTCTAGCCTGAACTTTACCTGAGGATGACTTTGACATCTTGCAAGTTATACAGTTTTCTACAAATTTCCTTACATATTTTGACATATTTTCAAACCAGTAAAAATCGTAAGCTTTGTCCAATGTTTTTTCCCAACCCAAATGCATTATTGTCTCATGAACTTGATTAATAACGGACCATCTAAATGACCTTGGAACAATTGGCAAAGATCGAGTTCTACCATTTCTCTGTATTTTCCGATAAATTATTCCTGCTCTTAGTTCGTAAGTTTTTGCAATGTCCTCGGCAAGAGAATTGTCTTTCAGTTTATTCACAATATTAATAATATCGGGATCCTTGCGCTGTTCAGCCATCAGCCAATCACTAGATATCTCTGCCAGATTAATTCTTTTTCAGAAACTTTACGTGCATCAATTGCATCAGCAGTTGGGAGATTTCTTGAAAAGAAATCAGCATGAGCCATTCGTTTACCCTCTCTATACTGTAATTCAAATGAGAACGACTGTAAATAAGCCCACCATCTTTGTGCTCTGGGCGATAGGTCACGTTTATTTCTTGATGCTTTAAGCGAGTTGCAATCGGTAAAGACAACAAAATCTCTGCCTGTCAAATAGTGACGAAAATGCTTAATGGCCATGACAACCGCAAGAGTCTCCAATTCGTAAGAATGGTATCTTGACTCAGCAGGTGAGGCAGCCTTACTGAAGAATTCAACGACATGGGGCCTTTTATCTATTCTATGCAACAAGATGGCACCGTATCCACGAACACTTGCATCAGTATGCAACTCGATTGGATGTTGCGGATCAAAAATAACCAAAACTGGGTTCTGTGTAAGAACAGATATAACTTTTTGTCTTACTTCTTCATGTTCTGGCTTCCAAATAAACTCGTTCCTTTCCGATGTCAACAAATACAAAGGCTTTAAGAAACAAGAAAATCCGTGTATAAATTGCCGAAAGTAAGACGCAAGTCCAATAAATTGTCTTAAAGCAGAAACCGACTGAGGAGGTGGTAAGGCAGTTAATGCAGAAATTTTTTGAGAATTTGGACGAATTTGACCTGCGCTCACTTCATATCCCAAATATTGAACAGTTGACTTCAAAAACGAACACTTTTTAATATTGAACAAAAAACCAGCTTTCGTTAGAACATCAAGAGTAACCTGTAGTCTTTCAAAAGCCTCACTTTTCGTTGCAGCCACCACTAACACGTCATCCATATAGACAACCACAAAAGTATTTGCCAGTTCTCCAAGTGTATGCATCACTGTACGCTGAAAAACTGAAGGTGCACTTTTCAGACCAAACGGCATTGACAAAAACTCGTACTGGCCATCTGGGGTGACAAAAGCCGTACACTCTATTGATTCTTCATGCAATGGGATTTGGTAATATCCGCTTGCCATATCCAAACAAGTGAAATATTTCGCACCATGAAGTCTGGCTATCTGGTAAAGGATATCTATCTGAAACTGTTAGAATTCAATTCACGGTAATCAACACACAACCGATGAGAACCGTCTTTTTTGTTTACTAACATCATAGGACTTGCAAAGGGAGAGCAGCTTGGCCTTATGACATTGCATTCCAAAAGCTCTTTAATCTTGTCGCGTACCAATTCTCTTTCATTTGGACTAAGCCTGTATGGTCTTCGTTGAACAATTTTTCTATTGTCTATTAATTTAATTTTCATTTCACCTGTACTGACAGTAGATGAAGGAATTCTCTTTGTAAAAGATTTTGAATAGTTTTCCAATAAATTGTTTAATTTATCTTTATCTTCACCGACAAGATCAGTATTCAATTTAGAAAATACATCATCATTTGAACAAAAGTTAACAGATTTTGATCTTACAATTTCAAATTTTCCAGGTGACATAGTGACATAAAATCCTTGCGACAGTATTTCTCTACCAATCAAAATATCATCTTTCAAATATTCATCACTTAAAACATGGAATAACATTTCAATACAATAATTGTTAATTTGTACCTTACAAAGTATTTGCAATGTACTACAAATGCTGTCATTTCCAATACCTTTCAACATTACTGTATTGTTAATTCTTTTACCAACTAACTTAGCACTTATCTTTTGTTTAACCAATGAACATTCCGCTCCAGAGTCAAACGTTGTCGTGAAAGTCTCGCCATGGTGAATCATCTCTCCTTTGGGCACATCAACTTCGCATAGCTGCACTCTTTTCACCTGATGCGTATCTTTGAATTTGTCCATTTTGGGCTTACTGCAATGGGTTGAAATGTGACCAACCTCTCCACACGTGTAACAGGTTAAATTTGATTGCTGCTGTTGACCAAACACTCTTCCGCTACGCTCAGCAGCACGGGTAGGAAGATTTTGCTGCTGTCTAGCTCTGCATTCAACCATCTTGTGACCCAACTTTCCACAATAATGACATTTTATTGTTGAAAATTTCTGTCGTTTCGAGTCGGATGCCGCTGTTTCTTCTTGTAAGGATTTCTTGCGTTTGTTGAACGTAAAAGCTTTTAGCTCTGTCTGTAGTTCACTCCTAGTGCGCACGTTTGATGTAAAAGTAAGACGTTGCAATCTGGTATCAATTCGGTACCTTGTGCTCGCTCCTCAATGGCCTTAGCGTAAGAGTTAGCAAACATGCTTCTCTCAATACTAGATTCGGCCTCTCTGGCTAGAGCTAAAGCAGAGGGAAGGTCTTTTGGTTGTGCCGAAAAAACGACGGCTCTTAGGGATTTTTTTAAACCCGAAATTAAGGCATGTAAGGCGTCGGCTCTAACTTCTGCGTTGAGCAAATCGGCACCGTCTTGTTCATGCGTCATGACGATCTTGTTGGTTACTGATGTGAGCTTCTTCTCAACCTCGTCATAATACTGCATTAACGACAAGTCGCCTTGCCTAACCATTTCTAATCCCTGTCTTAGCAAGCGCAGAGATGTTTTGTCAGCATAGGTGCAGTCTAATCTGGCCAAAACGGCATCGAAGTTTAAGACCGTGTTGTGTGAGACAAGCAAAGCCCCCGCTGTGCCTCTGACTTTATTTCGAATTATTGCAACGGCTTGGTAATGTGTACTGCTACCGTTGTAGGGCTTGAACAGCTCATATGCGTATATGGCTGATTGCCTCCAAGCAACATACCCATCCTGAATACCTGTAAAATCTGGGACAGACTTGATAATGTCTAGCGGAATGTTGCATGTGGTAACTTTGTCAACTGTTACTTTCTCATATGTGACAATTTGAGGTGCTTCAACCTGCAAATTTCGAACCTGCGTAGCTAAGGCGGTAATTTGTGCTTGAATCTGGGACTGTTGCTGCGACAAAGCCTGTCTGACAGCATTGTCAATGAGGGCCTGTATCTGATTTGGTTCCATGCTGTTTTCTGCTTGATAACCCGCTACAGGTCGGTCAACCTCCCAACTGTCGTCGCTGTCGTATTCAACCTTAACGTCCCTATAGGCACCTGCCCAACTCATTGGCTGTTGGCTGGCACAGCACAAATATTTTATTGCCGATCGCAACTGATCGGTCGATTCACTTTGTTTAAGCAAGAGCTTGACTTTACTAAAAGTCACTTAAAATTTTTTTTAATATTAGCACAGAAAACCTTTTAACAAACATTATTTTAATTTAATTCAGTAGGAATCGTTCAGTGAATTATGAACTTAACCTAATGGGTGGGTAACATGAGTATGAAAATTATAAAGTTTCTTGATTAATATATATGTTGCAGCGTCGTTATTTTCGTTATTCGATTCCATCGTTTTAAGCGCAGCGAGTTTCGGTCGCACCGGGATTCGAAACACAACTAACTCTGTGTCTTCCCTTTTTCTCGTGCCTTTCTACCGAACCACACTCGGCGACAGCTACAAACGCTGTCGCCCCGCCAAAACGGGACTTTCCTAAAGTACATAGCAAAACAGACACATAAATAGGCTGATGCAATATCGCAATGTTCTTGCGATTCTGGTGAAATACCCAAATACGCACTAACACCAACTCAATACACTTCTCACATACATTTCCAGCACACGCCGCCACGGCGCCACATATTCAAACTACTTATGCTTCCACACGGCCAACCTGACCATAACACGACCTCGTGTAATTCTAAGAAAATGCTTAGCTTCTTAAATCATTCTATTTATTAATCATCAAATAAAATTTAACATTAACATTTCTTTTTTCTTATAAATTTCTCAATTACAACTTATTTATTTTATTTTATTTATTTATTTTTTTTTAAAACTTCATAGCTTCATGCAGAATTTAAACATCCTTTCTTAGTTCTTAAACCAATATAAAATTCATCTTTTACTTAATTAAACTTTCTTAACAATTCTCTTCATTATCATAAACCCACTTGGTTTCGCATTACATTATTTTATGCACCACACGCCATGATCAAAACATTTGTTTTGCACTTGTGCTTGCATTACAAATTTATTCAAGTTTTATTATCAGCCTTTCAGGCATCCATACTGTCTCTTTCAACAGTTTGACTTTCCATCATTTCAGTACTGTCTCTTTCAACAGCTTCCTTATCAATCACTTCATTACTGTCTCTTGCAACAGCTTCCTTTTCAATCACTTCATTACTGTCTCTTGCAACAGCTTCCTTTTCAATATCATTCAAATCCTCATCACAACTTTCTAAATCATCTGGAACATATCCCTCTGGTAATTTCCTTATATCTTCATGGGCATACTTGAACTTCCTATTATTTGTCAATGACTTGAGAATATATCTATCTCCGTCTAGTACTTGAACAATTTGCAAAGGTCCTCTATACTTTGGACTTAACTTTGTTTGATGCCTTTCTTCATTCTTCAACAACACAAAGTCGCCTACTTCATACCCAACAACCTTAGCCTTAGTTTTATCAAATTGCTCTTTGCTATATGCTGCCGCCGCTGATATATTTTGCACTGCTCGAGCTCTTGATTCTGCCAAATCAACTTCTTGTGCCACGTCACATGGTGGAAGCAACCCCAACGGACGAGCAACCTTGCCAATAAACAATTCCAAAGGGCTTGCCTTTGTCACTCGACTTACAGTACAATTTAAAGCTAGCTGTACCTCGCCCAATGCGTCTTGCCAAGATCTGCTGCTAGTTTCAACTGCCGTTAATAAGTTTTTCAAAGTGCTCATAATGCGTTCTACCTGTCCGTTAGCTCTACTTGCACCTGTCGCAATTAAGTGCAAACTTATATTTTGTTTAGAACAGAATTCACTAAATTTAGAGCTGGCAAAACACCTACCCTGATCTGCTATTATGCGGTTTGGTACTCCAAACAAGGATACAGCCGACGTCACAGCACCTATGCAATTGTCAGCGTCAATCTTGAGTGTGTGTGTTAAGTAAACAAATTTAGTAAAAGCGTCCACTTGAACAATAACATATTCCTTTTGATCACTCTTGCCGCTTAACTTGCCAGTTATGTCTATGTGTATTGTATGCCAAGGTGTGTCGACCTTTGGTATTGGAAAAAGTCTAGCCTGAACTTTACCTGAGGATGACTTTGACATCTTGCAAGTTATACAGTTTTCTACAAATTTCCTTACATATTTTGACATATTTTCAAACCAGTAAAAATCGTAGGCTTTGTCCAATGTTTTTTCCCAACCCAAATGCATTATTGTCTCATGAACTTGATTAATAACGGACCATCTAAATGACCTTGGAACAATTGGCAAAGATCGAGTTCTACCATTTCTCTGTATTTTCCGATAAATTATTCCTGCTCTTAGTTCGTAAGTTTTTGCAATGTCCTCGGCAAGAGAATTGTCTTTCAGTTTATTCACAATATTAATAATATCGGGATCCTTGCGCTGTTCAGCCATCAGCCAATCACTAGATATCTCTGCCAGATTAATTCTTTTTTCAGAAACTTTACGTGCATCAATTGCATCAGCAGTTGGGAGATTTCTTGAAAAGAAATCAGCATGAGCCATTCGTTTACCCTCTCTATACTGTAATTCAAATGAGAACGACTGTAAATAAGCCCACCATCTTTGTGCTCTGGGCGATAGGTCACGTTTATTTCTTGATGCTTTAAGCGAGTTGCAATCGGTAAAGACAACAAAATCTCTGCCTGTCAAATAGTGACGAAAATGCTTAATGGCCATGACAACCGCAAGAGTCTCCAATTCGTAAGAACGGTATCTTGACTCAGCAGGTGAGGCAGCCTTACTGAAGAATTCAACGACATGGGGCCTTTTATCTATTCTATGCAACAAGATGGCACCGTATCCACGAACACTTGCATCAGTATGCAACTCGATTGGATGTTGCGGATCAAAAATAACCAAAACTGGGTTCTGTGTAAGAACAGATATAACTTTTTGTCTTACTTCTTCATGTTCTGGCTTCCAAATAAACTCGTTCCTTTCCGATGTCAACAAATACAAAGGCTTTAAGAAACAAGAAAATCCGTGTATAAATTGCCGAAAGTAAGACGCAAGTCCAATAAATTGTCTTAAAGCAGAAACCGACTGAGGAGGTGGTAAGGCAGTTAATGCAGAAATTTTTTGAGAATTTGGACGAATTTGACCTGCGCTCACTTCATGTCCCAAATATTGAACAGTTGACTTCAAAAACGAACACTTTTTAATATTGAACAAAAAACCAGCTTTCGTTAGAACATCAAGAGTAACCTGTAGTCTTTCAAAAGCCTCACTTTTCGTTGCAGCCACCACTAACACGTCATCCATATAGACAACCACAAAAGTATTTGCCAGTTCTCCAAGTGTATGCATCACTGTACGCTGAAAAACTGAAGGTGCATTTTTCAGACCAAACGGCATTGACAAAAACTCGTACTGGCCATCTGGGGTGACAAAAGCCGTACACTCTATTGATTCTTCATGCAATGGGATTTGGTAATATCCGCTTGCCATATCCAAACAAGTGAAATATTTCGCACCATGAAGTCTGGCTATCTGGTAAAGGATATCTATCTGAAACTGTTAGAATTCAATTCACGGTAATCAACACACAACCGATGAGAACCGTCTTTTTTGTTTACTAACATCATAGGACTTGCAAAGGGAGAGCAGCTTGGCCTTATGACATTGCATTCCAAAAGCTCTTTAATCTTGTCGCGTACCAATTCTCTTTCATTTGGACTAAGCCTGTATGGTCTTCGTTGAACAATTTTTCTATTGTCTATTAATTTAATTTTCATTTCACCTGTACTGACAGTAGATGAAGGAATTCTCTTTGTAAAAGATTTTGAATAGTTTTCCAATAAATTGTTTAATTTATCTTTATCTTCACCGACAAGATCAGTATTCAATTTAGAAAATACATCATCATTTGAACAAAAGTTAACAGATTTTGATCTTACAATTTCAAATTTTCCAGGTGACATAGTGACATAAAATCCTTGCGACAGTATTTCTCTACCAATCAAAATACCATCTTTCAAATATTCATCACTTAAAACATGGAATAACATTTCAATACAATAATTGTTAATTTGTACCTTACAAAGTATTTGCAATGTACTACAAATGCTGTCATTTCCAATACCTTTCAACATTACTGTATTGTTAATTCTTTTACCAACTAACTTAGCACTTATCTTTTGTTTAACCAATGAACATTCCGCTCCAGAGTCAAACGTTGTCTTGAAAGTCTCGCCATGGTGAATCATCTCTCCTTTGGGCACATCAACTTCGCATAGCTGCACTCTTTTCACCTGATGCGTATCTTTGAATTTGTCCATTTTGGGCTTACTGCAATGGGTTGAAATGTGACCAACCTCTCCACACGTGTAACAGGTTAAATTTGATTGCTGCTGTTGACCAAACACTCTTCCGCTACGCTCAGCAGCACGGGTAGGAAGATTTTGCTGCTGTCTAGCTCTGCATTCAACCATCTTGTGACCCAACTTTCCACAATAATGACATTTTATTGTTGAAAATTTCTGTCGTTTCGAGTCGGATGCCGCTGTTTCTTCTTGTAAGGATTTCTTCCGTTTGTTGAATGTAAAAGCTTTTAGCTCTGTCTGTAGTTCACTCCTAGTGCGCACGTTTGATGTAAAAGTAAGACGTTGCAATCTGGTATCAATATGAGCCAGCTGAGCAAGCGTCACGCAAACAGCAATCTCCTCCACATCCATCTCACGCCTTTTGGTGATGAGTGACGTCACCATACGACTAGCATAGTTGGAGAGACATTCTCCTTCAGTCGGGCAAGTTGATAACATTGTTAACAACATAGCTGCTGGTGTCTCCACACTGGTAAAACGCTGAAGAAAAAGTTCCTTAAAAGCAGCCCAATTAATGTCAGGATAACATATTTGGGAGAGCCACTGCGACGCACTGCCTTCCAATGCTGCACTCAAAGCCATCACCAACACACTGCCTTTTATGTGGTTTTCTGCCAAAATTATATTTACTGTAGCGCACCACGCCGATGCGTCGGCGCCTGCAAGATCCGCGTTAAATTTCGGCAAAACTACTGCATTATTATTCGTTGTTTCGGAAGCCGTTGGTTTCAATGCTTTCACGAGTTCAATAAAATTTTTATTTTGCATTTCCATTAACACTCGCCATGGATCAATTGACGTATTAGGTAGCGAGCCAGATCCCACTTCTGATGTTGCAGCGTCGTTATTTTCGTTATTCGATTCCATCGTTTTAAGCGCAGCGAGTTTCGGTCGCACCGGGATTCGAAACACATCTAACTCTGTGTCTTCCCTTTTTTCTCGTGCCTTTCTACCGAACCACACTCGGCGACAGCTACAAACGCTGTCGCCCCGCCAAAACGGGACTTTCCTAAAGTACATAGCAAAACAGACACATAAATAGGCTGATGCAATATCGCAATGTTCTTGCGATTCTGGTGAAATACCCAAATACGCACTAACACCAACTCAATACACTTCTCACATACATTTCCAGCACACGCCGCCACGGCGCCACATATTCAAACTACTTATGCTTCCACATATACAAAAGTATTAGGTGAATTTTAATTATTAAACTAATTATTATAAATTACAAAATCCTCCGGGTGGGGAGATCGCTGGGATGGACTCTCTTTAGTCTACGGAGGGAGATGGGGTTAACTAGTTCATTTGCCAGTTGATTTGGGTGGGCCACAAGCCTGTCGGCATATCGGCTGCTGTGAAAGTTGATCTGATCCCCAAGAAGGGCAACTTTCAGATCCCTTTCAATGACGCGATTCGTCACGTACCAGGGGAGCCCAGATGCGTGACGTGCAGCTCTCGACTGTACCACTCGAAGCCTATTGAGCTGGGATTTGGCGGCAGTTCCCCACACCTGGATGGCATATGTCCAGGTTGGAGCTAATATGGCTTTGATTAAAAGAGCCTTAGCCCTCCAGGTCAGTCTCCGATCCAGATGCACTCCGAGGTAGCAGTGTGATGTGACGCTGTTTATGGGGTTTCCATCGAAAGTCAGACCTGTGCAAGTTCCGGGCCGCAGGGAAAAAGTGACACAGGCTGACTTAGAGGAGTTAATGGCCACATTCCATTTGGCAGTCCATTCTTCTACTGCATGCAGCCATTCCTGGACTGCATTGGAGGCAGTTTGCAGTGAAGAGTGTGACGCCAGCATGGCGGTGTCATCGGCGTAAGTGGCCAGGAGCAGCTGAGCCGGGGGAACTTCGTCGTTGTTGTTGGCGGGAATCGGGAGGTCGGCAGTGTACAGGGTGTACAGGAAGGGCCCAAGAACACTTCCCTGTGGAACTCCTGCGTGAACCTCTTCCAGACTGGACCGAGAATCACGCACTGCAACGTCGAACGTCCGATCAGAGATGAAGGATCTCAGGATGGCATAGTAGGGAGCAGGAAGGAGAGCTTTCATTTTGTAAAGAAGGCCCTCATGCCACACCTTATCAAACGCTTGCTTCACGTCTAAAAAGACGCCGACAGTGTACAGCTTGTGCTCGAGGCCATGCGTCACCTGATTTACAAGTCGATGTACTTGTTCAGGGCAACCATGGGACTTCCTGAACCCAAATTGGTGTCGAGGTATGTGGTCCACTACTTGCGGCACTTCCATCAGTCTGGCAAAGAGTATTCTCTCAAAAATCTTGGAGAAAGTTGATAGCAGGCTGATTGGCCGATATGCATCGATCTGCGTTGGCGGCTTTCCGGCTTTGGGAATCATGATGATGCGTGCACGCTTCCATTGCCTTGGAAAGTGCCCTAGCATGGCATTGAATATTCTTACTAGGGCTAGGACTCCTTTGCGTGGCAGAGACTTCGCAGCACGATTGTCGATGCCATCGTAGCCGGGTGTTTTCTTTAGTTGCAGCGCCTTCAGTTGCAACGTGACTTCCTGCGGTGTGGTATGTCTCATGGGGCGAGCCGGTACAGTCGGAGTGTCCAAGAAGTTATTGATGGCTTCGCGGTTAAGGTCGTCTGTTCGGTTGAAGGGCGTGAAGGTGGAGGTCAGGTGCGAGGCAAATGCGCTCGCTTTTTCATCATCCGTCTTGAGCCAGTGGCCACTGTGACTCTGGACAGGCGATTGAAACAGCGGCTGTCTCTTGATTCCTCTTGTGAGCCTCCATATCGAGAAGTTGCTGTTGTTATCTGGGCCAGTACCCTCCAGCAGGGTATCCAAATTTTCTCGTCGGGTCCTGGCTAGCAAACGGCGCAGTCTGTTTGTGGTGCTAGAGTATAGCTGCTTGATGCTAGGGTCTCCTGTTGCAATGTACCGTCTTCTGAGGCGCCTTTTCTGGGAGAGCAGCTCCCTAGCCTCCAAGCTCAGGATGGGAGCCCTCCTTGCGGTCGTGTGCCGAGCTTGGTGTGGGGGAGAAAACCTTTTGCTTGCTAAACGCATGCAAAGCAAAGAAAATAATATGAAATTTTACTTGGGTATGCAATGGAAAAATTTTGCTGCCAAAAGTATGCAGAAAAAATTTTCTTGCCGACGAAAGTATGCAACATAAAATTTTTACTACCAAAAGTATGCAATGGAAACTTTCTACTGCCAAAAGTATGCAATGTAAAGTAGTGATTTGCCGAGGTACAGATCTCAGTCTGGCCAAGGCTGGTTACAAGTAATTTATAACTTGCTGAAACCCAAAGTATAGCGTTAAGAAGAGTCAAATAGTGATCCGACGTAAAGTCGTGTCCTGTCAAATATTGATCAGTTAGGGTATCAACCGGGCCGACACCACAATTGCTACCTTATCTGATCGCTAAGCTTACCTTACGCCACCGCGGGCTAGCCTCACGAGTGTCGTCTGATAAATTAGCTGGCGAGGGTGTGGACTGGGTTATTGCCTCAATCGCCTCTGCACCTTATCGTTGATAGAACACGTGCCTCTGTGGACTTGAATCACAGGGTATCAGACACTGTACTACACAGAGTAACCACGCGTTTTATGTTACTATTTTCCACTTTATTTTCTCTATATATATACTTTAGCCGCGGGACAAGCCACGCGTTAGTCTTAGCGGGAAGGGGGGCCTAAATCTAAGATACAGATGTGATTCTCTAACTCACGTATTAATTCCAAACCCTCTTCTTATTCTGATCTTTCCTCCGGTTTGCTCCTGGTTGCTCTTACGCGTCTCTCCTTTTGTTCTCGTTCACGTTTGCTTTGTACTCGCGTCTGCGCAGAACTTAGCACTCCCGCCCGCGTTTAGGGTTCGCACTCGACCGTCACATCTCTGCGTTTGGCCCTTCCACGCACTTTCGATGCTCGTACCAGACTCCCCCGCTGCATATTCGCGGCTCACGCTCGGCCCTTCTTCGCCGATCCACTCGAGCTTTTGTAGTTTGGTGGATCGCGTGTTGAGGGTCGAAAGCTCTGCTTAGCGCTTTCGCATCATCTGGCCACTTTGCTTCTAATGGCCGTTCTGTTTTAAAACCGACGTTGCTTATTGACTATTATACTATTGGGTGGTATCGTACATTATAGATCTTAACAATTATTTCTTACAGCTTATTATATTAATATTTAACAATAAAGGGCCTTCTTGGCAATCTTCAACTATTCGTATTCTCATTCATATTCTTAACTATATAAAAATGTGGGGGAGGGCATCATTTGGCCTTCCTCACACCCCCCCCTTTCTCCACTAGGGTGATGAATACCCTCCCGTCGGCGTGTGCTGTTACGTTGAGTACGTCGGCTCCTTCCATCACCCTGAATCGCGCCCTGCGTGGCCCTGGGGATTGCCTGCGTCTCGAGAGTTCGTCTTGTATTTCCGCTACCGCGTCTTTGGTCAACATGCTATCGCCTGGGTACACCGTCCACTTCTCCTGGATTGTCGTGTACAACCGGGGGAACCAGTCCTTTGGCGTGTCCTCCTGTCTAAACGGGCATACGAAGTTTCCCACCTCCGCTTTGAGGCCTTCGTCAAACAACTCGATGCCCTCGTACGGCTCCGGGGTTGGGGACGCACGGGCTAACACCTCTGGGGCTAGGGAAGCTACACCCTCTTCTGCTTTGTCCTCCTCGTTGTCTTTTCCGGTCATCGACGCCACCGTCGATTGCTCCAAGGCGGGGTAGTGTGGAGGGGATGGCGGCTCTTCGACGCGCGGTTGTGGGGCCTGCGCGTCCTCTTTCTCGATGACTGCCGTGGTCGTCTCCACCCTCATCAGTACTACTGCCCCATCCACTCGGTACGCCGTTACTTGTTCTGAACGGTAAATCGTGTGGCCGTACGTCGGCGGGCTGTCCTCGCGTTCCTGCCTCTGGTAGGTGGGATGGTTTCTGCGGGGATCCCTCGGATATTGCTCTTGCTGTCCACCCTGGTTGCGGTCTTCTTCGTCGCTGGTTGAGCCGGCATCTTCCACGTGGACACTCGGCAGGGCTTCGCTGCTGCTTGCCTCCGTATTTGTGTTCGTCTCCTCGTCCGACGGGCTTTCCTCGCCGAACGGTACCTCTTCGTCGCTGCTGATGACTACGATATCGTCGCTCATTTTCCTGTGAATTAAAATTATAATCGTTATTAATCTATTCCCTTTGTATGTTTTGGTTGAAAAAAAAAAAATTTATTAGAGTTGGGAGTGTGTTATTTTTTTTCTTCTTTCACAAAACTCTAGTCGACTCTTCCCATTTCCGACTTGGCTTATGACGTCTTTCGCTCTGTATCCAGGTCTTGTGCTTCCTCCATTTGGTGTTCCTCGTAGTCTTCGCCTTCCTGATAGAATGGTTTTAGCTGGGCTATGCTTGCGACTCGGCCTTTACGCTGTCCTACCTTCAGCAATCGTACAATGTTTGGTGACACAACCTTCTTTACGAGGAATGGGCCATCGTATTTGGGAGCGAGTTTTGCCGCAAGCCCGTCGCTAGCCTTCGATAGTTGGTGTGTCCTCAGTAACACCAACGTGTTGATTCCCGGCCGCCACTCTCTTCGTCTGAGGTTGTAATTCCGCCACTCGTTCGTTTTCTTGCGAACAAGTACAGTTGGTGCACTGTGCGGACTACGAGATGGCTCTATCGCGTCGGCCTGCAGTATTTCGTCCACTTGTGCCTTGATTATCTGCTGTGTTGCCGGGTTCTGCGGGTAATACCTTTGTTTTATAGGCTTGTCATCCTTCATGATGATCCTGTGCTCGGCAACGTTGGACACACCCTGGAGTCCATCGACGGGAGCCAATTCCGACCTTAACAATTCCTGTATTCCCAATTCCAAATCCGCCGGCCACTCCTGTTCGTTCACTGCTACTTTGTCTGTCAGCGTTGTGGCAGGTATAGTAGTATCTGTTTCTCGTTCTACTACTTCGTCTGGTATCTGTTTCTCAGCGCCTGGCGCTGTATCCTTTCCTGTGTTGGTGATGGTTCCTACGGTTACGTCTGGCTGCCGCGTTTCCTGGACTTCCCCTGTTTCCCTCTGCTTCCCGCTAGTGTATTCTTGCCTTTTAGCTGACTCGGGTTCTATTCTGACCCTGTCGCCGTCCGTGTTCCGCGCCTTCCCGGCTTCCAATATCATCCGCGCGCTCCCGCACTGTATGGTCGTCCCCACCAGGCTTAAAAAATCTATTCCCAATATTAGGTTATCTAGCATCGAAGGCATCACGAGCATGTCCATCGTGACCTCGGCCCCCGCTAAACTAACCTTTCCCCTGAATAATTCTTTTACCTCCAATGCCGACCCATCTGCTAAGCGAATCTTCACGCTGGCTTTCGATACTTCACATTTTTTTAACCCTTTGGAAAATTTCTCACTTATGAAACTTCTAGTTGCCCCTGAATCTACCGTTGCTGTCACTACCTGGTCCCCGACCTTAACTGTAGCGACTATCCTCCCATCCTCCACTCTTAAAGGGTATTCTAGTTTCGGGACTGCTTCGAGTCGGCACCCAACTGTTCCCGCCCCAGCTGGTGCCGTGGCTCGTTTCCCGCCCCGGGCCTATGACAACACTCGCTCCTTCTGACTCCTTGGGTACCACACTCCCTACAAAACTGCACGCGCGGATTAGGACACTCTCTGGCAAAGTGCCCCGCCTGCGAACAGTTATAGCACACTCGTTTATTCATGGGCGTCCTAGGCATCTCGTGACTCAGCCTTCGATTCGCTATTACCCCCGTTTCGCTACGCGGTGCTGTAACTGGCTCCTCAATCCTCGCAACTGGCTGTGATGGTGATCTGAACGGATTATAGTGTTTCGGGACAGTCCGCGCGCCGTAACCTGCCGCCGCATCTCTCCGATCCCGTTCCTCCAGGGTCTCGTATTCTGCCGCCAACTGGGTTAGTTCCTCCAATGTTTTGAACTCGCGCCTGCGAATATTTCGTCGATAATCTGACGTCAAGTTTTCATACACCCTATATAACTCCTGCTCTGCCGTATACCTAGCGTGTCGCATCATCCTTCGAAGGTCAATCATGTACTCCCTAAAGCTCTCTCCGGCACGCTGTCGGCGGATCCTGATATCATCCTCGAGTCGTTGATAATATTCCGGCGGCAGGAAGAAGTCTAAAAATGCGCTCCTAAAAGTGGCCCATGTGGCGTCCATCAACTGACTGACAGAAAACCACCCCGCGGCCAGGTCTGTTAGTGCTTCACTCATTGCCCGTGGTAATCGCTCCAGACTGATCTCGTACATACTTGCTCGCTTTTCAATCTCCTCGAGGAATACAAGTGGGTCCGTATACCCATTGAACCTAACACCCCACTTGCGGACCAGTTCTGGTACAACCACGCTGTTTCTATGGCTGTAACGTCCCACTTCTGCATGTCGGTAGCCCGCCGGCTCGACCTGACTATGAACCACCGGTGTACTAGCAGGTGACTGGACATGGATACGAGGGATGGATTCTTTTGTCACCATTGGGTTTAACGTTGTGCTGTTGTGGATGTCCCGGTTCGACGAGAGTACAGTTGTCGCCGTTCCAGCCCAACCCGATGGGATTGCCACATCGGATTCCGATTTCTGTCGTGGTCTTCGGCCTACGACAGGTTTATCGGTCTGAATTGGCGACGTCTGAAACTTCGCGAAACGTAACTCCCAGTCAGCCAAACGTGTCCACACCTCGTTCGTATGCCCGTCTCTTTTTATAAATTCGCATACTGTTTTTCGGTAGTCCGACACTGTTGCGCATTTCCCCAAACCTAACTCCTCAGAAATATATTCTAAATCCTCCTTCCGGCAGTCGTAGACCCATTGTCGGCCCACCCCTGGGTTGGTGCAGCCTCCAGGCTCCATGCCGGCAGATTCGCTGACTGGTGGTTTCTCCATCGCAGATTATTATTGTAAAAAAAAATTCTCTCTTTTTTTCTCCAAACTCGCAGTTGTATTGTGTGTATAAAAAAAAATTCCCCAAAATTTATTTAATGACAGCCAGAAAAAATATTTTTTTTTTCCCTCTTATGTTATTATATATTTATTTTTATTTATTTAATTTTATTTATTTATTTTAGCTTTCATTTATTTTTATTTTTGTTGTCGACCCGAAAAAAAATAAAATTTTATAGAATTTCCAAAACACTTTTACAATATCCCGCGACCCACAGTGCAGCCAATCCGTTCACTTATTCCTTTTCTAATAATTGCCAAGACGACTTTTAATAAACCTAACAGTGTTCACTTTCGTCGGTGTCGTCCCACTGTGCCTTATTTTCCTCCTGAGTCAACCGCTTTGACTTCTCAAAATTATAGGCACCCTGTGCTGCTCGCATCGACGTGAGAGTTTTCCGTTAGGTGATCGGCTCACCCGTTTTGCCGTCAAGTTCGCTGCGTTCACCGACGGTCGCCAGCAGCAATGACTTACACGGTTCCGTTAAGTAATCGGCGCGCACGTTTTCACCGTCTCGTTCGCTGCGACTCAAATCTTTATCGACCGCGTGGACTCAAGCAAGGCCCGTTACCTTATCGCCACTTACGTTTTCTTTGCTATTCTGCAGCTGCAGCCTATTCAACACGCCTTACACACTCTGTTCGCCGTGATCCCGTTGGTTCTATCGCTTCGCCCGTTTTCGTTTTCTTTCGTTGTGCCGCGACAATTGCACAAAATCTCGCGGTTCGAATGCCGTTTTCATCCACCGTTTTACATGCGCGTAGTAAAACAGGGTATCACCGGGTATATGCGTACTCTACCCGAATCGCAATTTGCGCACCTTTTAGCGATGTTACTGGGGGCTTTAATCCTAGTCTACACCACCCGCTAATATTTTGGGTCCCTGCTCGGGCGCCACTTGTAAAGTAGTGATTTGCCGAGGTACAGATCTCAGTCTGGCCAAGGCTGGTTACAAGTAATTTATAACTTGCTGAAACCCAAAGTATAGCGTTAAGAAGAGTCAAATAGTGATCCGACGTAAAGTCGTGTCCTGTCAACTATTGATCAGTTAGGGTATCAACCGGGCCGACACCACAATTGCTACCTTATCTGATCGCTAAGCTTACCTTACGCCACCGCGGGCTAGCCTCACGAGTGTCGTCTGATAAATTAGCTGGCGAGGGTGTGGACTGGGTTATTGCCTCAATCGCCTCTGCACCTTATCGTTGATAGAACACGTGCCTCTGTGGACTTGAATCACAGGGTATCAGACACTGTACTACACAGAGTAACCACGCGTTTTATGTTACTATTTTCCACTTTATTTTCTCTATATATATACTTTAGCCGCGGGACAAGCCACGCGTTAGTCTTAGCGGGAAGGGGGGCCTAAATCTAAGATACAGATGTGATTCTCTAACTCACGTATTAATTCCAAACCCTCTTCTTATTCTGATCTTTCCTCCGGTTTGCTCCTGGTTGCTCTTACGCGTCTCTCCTTTTGTTCTCGTTCACGTTTGCTTTGTACTCGCGTCTGCGCAGAACTTAGCACTCCCGCCCGCGTTTAGGGTTCGCACTCGACCGTCACATCTCTGCGTTTGGCCCTTCCACGCACTTTCGATGCTCGTACCAGACTCCCCGCTGCATATTCGCGGCTCACGCTCGGCCCTTCTTCGCCGATCCACTCGAGCTTTTGTAGTTTGGTGGATCGCGTGTTGAGGGTCGAAAGCTCTGCTTAGCGCTTTCGCATCATCTGGCCACTTTGCTTCTAATGGCCGTTCTGTTTTAAAACCGACGTTGCTTATTGACTATTATACTATTGGGTGGTATCATACATTATAGATCTTAACAATTATTTCTTACAACTTATTATATTAATATTAAACAATAAAGGGCCTTCTTGGCAATCTTCAAATATTCATATTCTGAGCTAGGTACATATTAACTATATAAAAATGTGGGGGAGGGCATCATTTGGCCTTCCTCACAGCAATAGAAATTTTCACTCACAAGGGTATGCAATTAAAATTGTAAAGAGTTGTGTCTTCACTAAATACTTATGAGTTTATTTCTTGTGTCTTCACTAAGTACTTTACGCATTTATTTCAGTAATTATTACACAAATGTTATTGATCACGATAATTCAAATTTCACTGTTCGAACTTACATGATCCAAATTACAAAGGTTCTTAGTAGTTGGGCGCCAATTACATTCAGTGTAGCGGTCCCGCGTAGTCTCTGCTGCGTCGTGCTAAGTAGATGATACGCCGGGTCAATTATTGTACGCTGGTTAAAGATGTTGGTATTGCTGGCACGCAGGGTTAGCTGCAGTGGAATGCTGGCATGCAGAGTTAACTCTGTGCTATGCTGGTATGCAGGATTATCTGCTGTGAATGGTTAAGGTTGCTCGTATTGCTGGCCTTTGGCTCAGTCAATATTAATAACAAGACTTTGACGGTTTTACCGGAGTGTGTGTTTTATTATCAAACTAGCTGTTTGGATGTGTTCACAAGACTAAAGATATGAGTTTCACCACCGACCTATTACTCATAGACACGCTTCGGGGAACAAAGTTGCCTGGCGCATCGTATTTTTTTTCTCTGGCGCCACCTCTCTCTCGGGTGCTGAGAGAGGCCAGCCGAACGCAATGCGTCGCTCAATTTGCAGGCGTAGCGTGGCGCTAGGGAATTGCAAGGCATTGTTGTTCTGGCTTTCGCTGCGAGCACAACAAGAAACCCACCCCTTTATGTATGCGCTGCTATGCCAGCGATCGTATGTATACACACATGTATATATATATGCACGCATTTGCCAGTACGTCTGTTTGTGATCTGTTTTAAGTGGACCTAGCCGAAAATTAGCAAAAACAACACAAGAACGTATGTATACCTACGAACATATATATGTATGTGTGGCTATACGTCAGCATTTGTTTTCATGTTCTCGGACTCTGGCTTCGAAGCGATTTTTGATATTTTACTTTTTCTACTCTTTCTAACTTTTTTTTTCTATGACACTTGTAAGTAACTTTGTCAACGCAGCTACTGTTTATATGTTAAAGAATGCACATAAATTCAAAAAGAGTATTTACGAGTGCATTGTGTCAAGATCTAAGAATGCTCGTGTGCGTTCACGTAGGTAGAGAAAGGGTTGGCATGCGATTGTCTATATGTGGTAATGAACTGCGAATACCCTTTTTGCAGATCAAATGTGAAACCACATAAAAACGATGCATGCATGCTTACAAAGGGTATTCGCAGTTCATTACAACATATAGACAAACGCATGCCAACCCTTTCTCTACCTACGTGAACGCACACGAGCATTCTTAGATCTTGACACAATCCACTCGTAAATACTCTCTTTGAACCTTTGTGCATTCGTTAACATATATACGGTAGCTGCGTTGACAAAGTTACTTACAAGTGTCATATGGAAAAAAAAGGTGGAAAGAGTAGAAGAAGGAAAATATCAAAAATCGCTTCGAAGCCTGAAATATGAAAACAAATGCTGACGCATACCTACACATACATATGTATGTATGCATGTATGTACACATACGCTCTTGTGTTGTTTTTGCTGATTTTCGGCTAGGTCCACTTGAAACTGAGCACAAACAGACACACTAGCATATACGTGCATATATATATACATACATATATATGTGTGTACACATACGATCGCTGGCAGCGCATCATAAAGGGGTGGGTTTCTCGATGTGCTCGCAGCGAAAGCCAGCATAACAATCAGTGTTGCCACCGAAGTATCAAGCTACCCACCAGAAGCGACCTCTGAAACCACCAGAAATCCACTAACAAAACTCACGCCAGTTTAAAAAATCGCTAATTTTTCCACCAACTTTATTTTTAGCAAATTTTTGTTCATCGCGAAAGAAAGCAATATTTAAAAGATACGTTTATTGGAGAAATAACATTAAAATTACACATTATGTAACAAAAATAATGAAATTATATTAATAAGTCATCTTCAGATGAGTCGTTTCCGTCCGTACCATTATCGTCAGTCTCCGATTGGTACGACTCTTTGGTGCCAATTAATTTCACAATATTGCTTGGGATTTCATAGTCGTTGCAGCATTTTCCCGCTATCTTTATTCCGCAGCGTACTCTTAATATAGCAGTTAAAAGATTAAGCCCCATCCTATTTCTCTGCTTGTTTTTTATTATATTCATACTGCTAAACAGTCTTTCCACATCGGCATTGGAATGCGGCAATATTAAAAGAGTGATCGCAAAAGTCGCCAATTCGTAAAATCTTGAAACCCCTTGTGCATCTTTGAAATGCAAGACTTCATACCAAAATATTTTTGTATTTTTGGTTTCCTGCCATTTCAATAAATGAATTTGTCGCCATTGATCGTCCACTTTCGCAATGAATTCAGAACTTTTATTTAATTGAGCCATAATGTCGATTAGATCTTCTTTGTTATGATTAAGTGCTTTTTCGACACTTATTCGCGAAATTTTTTCATTAATTCGACATTTTCTGGAAGCCTATTTTTTATTTCGTCAATTAAACTCACTATAAATTGCATGCACCGAGTCCGCACTATTTCTTCTTCTTCCCTTGGTAATCCCTTTTCTCGCATTTCGAGTATTTGTTTTTCGAATGGAATTAAACTCCAAAAACGATACGAGTGGAGTTCATAGTCGTCGTTCCAATATTTGAGAAAAAAATACTAAATTCTTAAATTCCACTAGACAAATCCACTAGCCACTAAAGTCAATATTTGTCCGCTAAAAAGCAAGCCAAAACCACCAGATTTAGTGGAAAATCCCCTATGTTGGCAACACTGACAACAATGCCTAGCGCCACGCTACGCCTGCAAATTGAGCGGCGCATTGCGTTCGGCTGGCCTCTCTTAACACACGAGAGAGAGACGTGGCGCCAGAGCCTGGTACGCTTTTTGCACGCCCCGGTGCGTCTATTAGTATGATGTCGGTGGTTTCACATAAAAGTACCCAAACCCTCGCGACAATGCATCACGCCACAAAGTCATGGTCGGCAAGCCGACTCAGCATTCCTAACAGTGCAACACTTCACTTCAGATGTGAAGTGTCAGCATTTCACTGCTAGCCGTTCTTAGCGCAGAGCGCTGAACTCAAGCGCGGCGCGTCAGCATTGCATATAAGCGAAATATGATACTTAGGGCAATATATTAAATCTAGGGCAACAATATGTGACATATTTACTCTTAGATGTTAACTTGCATGCGTAAATATATATGTATGTATGTATCAGGGGCGTAGCTACCGCCGTATCTGCCGTATCAATTATACGGGGCCCCCGGGCCACGGGGGCCCCCAACGTACGTTAGCAAAAATTAATAAAAACTGGTCAACATTTTTTTTTTAGAATTGGAAGATATAATATGATAATAGTTGATACTAGCTTTCTAGTAGCTTTCTTTATATATATCCCGTAGCTCGAGAATGCAAAAACAAAATGACCAATTAAAGGCTCTAAAAATATGCTTAAAGTCTGAGTTTAAAAAAAATTAACTCCATTAAGGAACTCCTTGAGCTATTGCTTATAAAATACAATAGTCTTGCATCCAGTTTTCCGGAGGTTATAACAGCATGTTTTTTATTCTTGACCCTTCCGGTTACAACCGCAACTGCTGAAAGAAGTTTCTCAAAGCTAAAACCAATAAAAAACAAGTAAGAAGGCTCTAGTCGAGAAATCCCGACTAGGACATACCCTTAACCCGATACGTAATGCTTACAGTAACTTGTGTGTATTTAATCAGTAACCAATATAACTGAACTTCAAACTGCGATATCTGCGGTGTTCGTAAACCGATTTTGATGTTGAATGTTCATTATTTTATCCGTAGTCTCAAACCTTATTTTCACAATTTTTAAATTCAAGAATTTGTTATCCATAACATGTGTATATCGGAAATCAGAAATGTTATCGAAAATTTAAAGCAAACTTGATCTTCTCATGGTATAGGAGAGTTTAAGGTTTAAGTTTAAAGTCTCTAGCTAATTATAGTCTCTGAGATCGGCGCGTTCATACGGACAGACTGACAGACAGACAGACGGACAGATAGACATGGCTAGATCGACTCGGCTGTTGATGCTGATCAAGAATATATATACTTTATAGGGTCGGAGATGCTTCCTTCTGTCTGTTACATACATTTGCACAAAACCATTATGCCCTTATTTACCCATTTTATGGGTTAAGGGTATAATTACCTTAGAGCTGCGATAGGGCAGGAACGCCTCTCAGACCTGTCCCTATTGTTAATAGAGTCAGAAACATTAGAGAAATTAAAGTCATCATCAGCGGTAAATGATTTAATAAATCAGTTTGCCGAAAAAAAGGCAAGGAGAGTAAATATTTAATTTAAATTGTTTGTAAAAATAGATAATTATGATTAATAAATATGTTTTTTAATTGTATGCAAAAAATTATTTTCTTTTGTGAGAAATCTTTACCCTTCTTAAGGGCCCCCAAAAAAATTTGTATACGGGGCCCCGCCAAGGCACGCTACGCTTCTGGTATGTATATAAATGTAAAAGTAATATTACGTGCTTTAAATGCTTTGTGTATGGATGATTGCAGTTGTGTATGTAATTAAATGTTTATATATTTAAATAACTGTGCGTGGACGCTTGCGCACATAACAAATGCAATTCGATGGCAGCTTGTAAGTGCACGTAAGTATGTATGTACATACATATGTACAAAGTTAACATAAATGTATTAAATGGATTTTTTGCGTAGGAATCGCACGCACATAGTTCTGGAACACTTTTAATGAGTGGAACTCGGACGACAAGTGGATTTCGTTGTAAGTATATACACCTACATATATATATGGAAAATTTAAAAAATAATGTACACGGAATTCTGTATATATTTTTCTTAAGTTGATCGGAATCTTGTCGGAAGGAAGTGATTTTAGCTGCAAAGCTATCCATGGATTGCGAAAGGAAAAATACACTTTTCTTTTCGCTTGGAAAAATATGGCGGACGGAGAATTAAATGGCGGTAAGTGTACCAGTATGTATTCTTGAACTTTGTACTTATCTTCTTCTCCTTCAAGTGCTGCCGAAAACTGAGCTGGATGTCGTTGGTGTCTATTTTCACAAATCCGGCTCGAAGGACCAATGTTTTGTCGGGGTGCGCTGCACTTTTAGTTATATTTGAAGTTGTTGAATTAATTAATTAAACACACGTTTCGCGTTTAGGTTATATTAAAAAACTGTAACTTTATTATACGGAATAAAAGCGATCACGCGTGGTACACTTGTAAGTTTGAACTGATTTACATGCAATTATGTTAATAGCCGCTAGGCTGTTAAGGGTTGCCATCGGCTAGCGAGCTTGGGTTGTGGTGAGTTTCTAGCGATGGCAGTGCTGATCATTTGGAGTTATTTTATACCCGCTGTTTGGCATAAACAATGTTAACCGCTTACTAGTTATCTTGCATTGCATGCCCTTTTTGTATTCGGCTTTGGCGAAGCCAAAGTAGTTCTATTATGATCGCTGACCTTTCAAATTCATTATCTCTCGATCACTTCGGATCGACTTGCAAACAAACATTGTTCGTTAAAAAACTGTTAATTTTTCGGTAATCTACGGCTAGTGAAAAAGCTCCCTAGCCCAACAAGAACTAAAATTAAGCAAAAGTTGTACACTAAATAATAATTGCAAATTCATAATTCAACAACAAATCAAGCGTTGAACAAATAGATGATGAAACACTTATCATAAGAAACGCAAAAAAAATCAAAGCTAAATCAAAATTGTGACAATAGAAACATAATTTTAAATGGAAACTAACTTTAAAGGCGCGTTTACAATGTCAGCGTGAGATTGGATTAAAGCTTTTAACAATCTGAGACGTACGCTGGTAGTTTACAATGTCAGCGTGTTAGTGTGTTCGAATTTTCGAAATCAGCAGTCAGCTGCCTATGAGCTGTGAACAGCTGATGTTTGTTTTATTTTTGTGGCAAAATTGTGCAAAAGAAATGGAAAAAAAAACATGCAATTGTATTAGACTATAATTTTATGATGCGCAGACAGTTTTGCTGCTGTAGTAGAAGAGGAGAAGCCGCAAAAAAGTGCTCGACGGTGTTGGGCGCGTGAGCATTTGAATTGTGAACATAAGCGCGATTCGAACAATGCAATCAGCTGATTCGGACTCGGCTTACACATGTGAAATGCGCAAAAATTATCGATTTGCTTTTTTATATAACAATGATTTTATTGTTATATATTCGTTAATATGCACTAAATGAATGCTAAATTGTGATTTATATTATCATTTGCCTCTGTATTGAGTAAAATAGAGAAAAAAACTTTGGAGCTTTAAAGCACATGTTACTAATTTCGAAAAAAGCCATCTATTGAGAGCTTTTAAATCCAATCTGAGATGCAAGTGAGGTCGGTTTGAGATTGGAAATGAGTGAGACGAACTTATGTGAAAAATATTTGTGTCAGACAGGGACAAAACATTTTCCAATCTCACGCTGACATTGTAAACGCGCCTTAACAGTTTGTAAATTGCGAATTTAAGTTATTTTCTGAAACTTTTTGAAACGCACAATTAGAATTCTATGATAGATTTTTCAATCCAACCAACTTATTTAATCAAACATAAAAAAATAATATAAACTTTGAACACTTTACGATACAAAACTTTGAAAATTTAAAAGAAATAACCGAATTAAAATATCACAAAAAAGTTGGTTATGAAATGGCAATAGCCCTCGCATTAATCATACTAGCACTAGCACTTTATATGTATACTAGTAACTCTTTAGTGTGTTGATTTTGGGCCCATCTTGATGTTTATTTTTGAGCTGGTTTAGGATTAAAAGGCCGTTTTGGTTCTTGATAGGTTTTGTTTATTCTTCCATCAATATTCTCCTACGCGTTTCGGATTTATTATTTTGCCTTCTTCAGGGAGCCTGCATATGTTTATGTTTAGACATTTTTACATAAATAATAAAACAATCATCAATACGAATACATACATCTTTTACACTAAAAACGTCACAACATTGTCATTATATTTAAATTACAATTGCACTTGTTTTTAGCTACGTTAGTCGTTTTGGTCATTTTTGCTTGTTTTTTGTTAGAGTCATCTGTAATTACTGTCGAATAAATGTTGTTAGTCTGTTCTAAATCCTCTTTATGGTTCACAGCGTTCATGCTGCTTTGTTGTAGTCGTAAGCTTTCTAGCGTCAGTCTCGTTCTCTCTCTCCGCTCAATGTCCAGCAGTCTAGCGTTTTCGAAGTCAGCTGTGTGCCTTTTGTTGTTGTGTGCTGAGCAAGTGCCGTTGCCATTTTTCCCTTTTTCGCGTTCATGCTGCTTTGTTGTATTCGTAAGCTTTCTAGCGTCAGTCTCGTTTCCTCTCTCCGCTCAATGTCCAGCAGTCTATCGTTTTCGAAGTCAGCTGTGTGCCCTGTTGTTGTTGTGTGCTGAGCAAGTGCCGTTGTCATTTTTCCCTTTTTCGCATCTCCTTTCGTTCAGCCTCGCTCCAAACGCTCTCTTCGTCGTGCCTATGTAAACTCCGTTAAATGGCTCTCCCTCTCTTCCCATGCAGCTGATTTGATAGATGATGTTTTGTTGTTGTTCCTTGTCGATCTTGTCTTTCGTGTTCGTAAACAATCTGCGTGTGTTTTTATGCGCTTTATATGCATATGTTATGTTTTGTGTCGTGTCAGCTAGCATAATTTTTGATAGGGTATTTCTATTCGTTAAATGTTCTATATATGGTATAACTAACCGGGTAACTATTTTTTAATAAGATCGACTTTAATTTAATATATAACATATTTCCGGCTTATGTTGTTCGTCGCTCAGTATGTATGCTTTCTTATCATGTTCTTAGCTGTATTAACTTTTTGACTCATTGGTTGGTGTTAATAAAAACTCATAATCCTGTTGGATGCAATCGTTTTAGTGTACCATTTGAATCCAATGTTTTCCCTATTTCTTGTTAGTTCCGTTGTGAAGTAGGCCCAGCCTCCTCCACATTTCGTAGGTTAAATTTGTAGGGTTAAGATTATGAATTATTATTTTTGACATCATTAGTATGAAGACGCAAGAAGCGCATTGTTATTGTTAAGTTGTAGAGTTAAGATATTTGTATTACAATGATAAATTGAAGAGCAGTATTAATTTTGGTATTATTATGAAAACGCAAGGAGCGCATTATTAGTATTGAAGTTATAGAATTAAGATATCAATTGTCGATATCGGATAGTCGCTACCGTAAGAGTCGGGGACCAGGTAGCGACCGCGACGGTTGATACGGGAGCCACTAGAAGTTTTATGAGTGAGGAGTTTTCCCGAAAAGTAACCCACAGAGCCGAAACGCTGGCTGCGAGCGCGAAAATTCGGTTAGCGGATGGGTCTGCCTTACAAGTGGAAAAGTTGTTGAGAATAAAGGTTAGTCTAGCGGGGAACGAAGTTAAGTTGGACGTGCTCGTGATGCTCTCTATGTTAGATAACCTCATATTAGGGATAGATTTCTTAAGTAAGGCTGGGACGACCATACAGTGTGGAAAGGTGCGATTGGTGCTTGAGACTGTGGAGTTGCCGAGTGAAAAGGTGGACCAGACTTTACCGCGTTGCGAACCAGCTGCCAAAGAACCGGATAGCTGCATTAAACAGAGGCAGAAAGAGGGGGCCAAAGTGGTGCTCAAGCCACCGGTCGCGGTGGATACGAAGCGCGGAGCAGGCGGGGAGGCGCGTTTGGGAAAATTATCAGGAGGGAAAGAAGGGGGCGATATGACCGACCTCACCCCAACACAGTCGAAAAAGGATCCAAGTAACGAAGAACAGGATTGGCCGACGGACTTGGAACCCGGCATAAAGGATATTCTAAAGGCGGAACTAGCGCAGTTCGATGGGCTCCAGGGTGTGTCCCACGTAGCAGAGCACCGGATTATAATGAGGGATGATAAACCAATCAAGCAGAGGTATTACCCGAAAAACCCTGCTATGCAAGAAGTGATCAACAAGCAGGTGGACGAGCTATTGCAAGCTGGCGCAATCGAGCTGTCCCGAAGCCCACACAGTGCCCCGATAGTGCTGGTCCGGAAGAAGACAGGCGAGTGGCGGATGTGCATCGATTATAGGCAACTCAACGCACATTCCGTCCCCGATGCATACCCCGTGCCGAGGAAAAACCACATTCTAGAGCGGCTAAAGCACGCGCGGTACATCTCCACTCTGGATCTCAAGCACGGCTACGGGCGAATTCCTATGGCGGTGGATAGCCGGGAATGCACTGCTTTTACAGTACCTGGCAGAGGACTATTTCAATGGCGGGTAATGCCTTTCGGTCTGCACCAGTGACCTGCAGCGGTGCCTGTTTTTAGCACTACTAGTGTACTCGGTCAAAGTGCGGTGGCGGTATGATTACCACTGCACAAAGTGCGGTGGCAGTATGATTACCACCGCAAAAGTGCGGTGGTAGTATGATTACCACCGCAAAAGTGCGGTGGTATTATGATTACTTGGTATGAAAAATACCATGTGTTTGTGCGGTGCACTAGTAGTTGCGATACACCGCTGCCGGTCTCTGGTCTGCACTCAGCTTGTGCGACTTTTCAACGAGCGTTAGATACTGTTATCGGACCAGATATGGAACCACACGCATTCGCATATCTGGACGATATTATAGTGATTGGGGCAACAAAGGAACAACATGTGGAGAATCTCAAAGAAGTGTTTCGTCGGCTGAGAGCCGCTAATTTGAAGTTGAATAAACAAAAATGTTCATTCTTCCAAAAAGAGTTGATTTATTTGGGACACATGGTGAGTGGCGAAGGAATCAAGACAGACCCCGCCAAGGTGAAAGCCGTCCGGAATTTAAAGGCCCGAGGAGGAGAACTATTCAGCGACCGAAAAGGAGTGTCTTGCAATAGTGTGGTCAATCCGGAAACTAAGGTGCTACCTGGAAGGGTACAAGTTTGATGTGGTTACGGACCACATGGCGCTAAAATGGTTGAATTCGATTGAAAGCCCGTCAGGGAGGATCGCACGCTGGGCGTTAGAGCTTCAGCAGTACCAGTTTGATGTCAGATACCGAAAAGGAAAACTCAACGAAGTGTCGGATGCCCTATCGCGACATCCGTTAGAGGATTTGCAACAAGCTGTACAAGAGAGATCACCCGGTAAATGGATCGAGGGAATGAGGAGTAAGATCGCCACGGATCCGATGAAATACGGCGATTACATCGAGGAGAATGGCCAGCTATATAGGAATCTAGGACACCGCGCGGATGATGACGACTATATACCGTGGAAACTTTGTGTCGAGGAGGATCAGCGGAAACGAGTATTACTAAAATGCCACGAAGCACCGACAGCAGGTCACCAAGGAGTACGAAAGACGATAATGCGGCTGTCCCAACGATGCTACTGGCCTGGGATGTTCAGAGACGCGGCGAAATACATCAAGCACTGTGAGTCGTGCCAGAAATTTAAAATGGATCAACTGAAACCGGCCGGGCAAATGCTGACGCGCCAAGTGGCAGAGCCTATGGTAGTATTGTGCGCTGACTTCGTAGGACCATTGCCGCGTTCCAAACAAGGGAATACAATGTTGTTGGTATTCCACGACGCTTTCTCAAAGTGGGTGGAGCTAGTCCCTTTGAAACGAGCAACGGCAGCCCTACTACAGAAAGCCTTTCGCGAACGAATTTTGTGCAGATTCGGGATACCAAAAAAATTCGTATGTGATAACGGAGTCCAGCTTACCAGCCGCAACTTCAAAGCATTTTTAAAGTCGTTGGGGGTTGAGCTCCAGTATACCGCCCCGTATTGCCCACAGGAGAATCCGACGGAGAGGACGAACCGGACGGTGAAGACCATGATCGCGCAGTTTATATCGGGGAACCAAAGTTCGTGGGACGAATTATTACCCGAAATATCGTTAGCAGTAAACTAAAGCGTAGCAGATTCCACCGGATTTTCACCGGCCTTTTGATGCAAGGGAGGGAACCCCACCCACCAGCTTCTTTGTATAATGAGAAAACGCTAGGGTCCGGAAATATCCCCCAGACACCAGAGGAAAGGGCGAGCAGGCTAAACGATGTGTTTAAAATAGTTCGGTCAAACTTACAGAAGGCGTCAAAGGACCAACGAAGGAACTACAACCTCAGGAGAAGGGAGTGGCGACCGGGACTCGGTACAAAGGTTTTACTAAAGGCACACCAGCTTTCCAAGGCAAGTGATGGATTCGCTGCGAAGCTCGCGCCTAAGTACGACGGACCGTTCTTCGTAAAAGGATTCGTATCACCAAATATCGTGCGGTTGTCAAGGGAAGGACTACGGAAAAGCAAACTCGCGAACATAGCACAGTTGAAGCCATTCCACGAGGAGGATGAGGAACGAGATGAACACAACGGACGAAGGATGAGGACAAGACAATATTACAGGGCGGGTTATAAAACGATCGTAATAAGCAGCGAAGAGGAGGACAACGCGGACGTACGCGTAGAAGACGCGGAGGAATCAGGGTCAGAAGTGTCAAGAACCCCAAGCCCCGAACCGGAGCCACCAGGCAACGTCATACATGATGTTCCACAGGAGAGGACCTAAGACAGATCCTTGAGGAACACCTGCAGAGACAGCATACTGCTTTTCACCCTTGTCCGTTTGATACCGAAGGATTCGGTTATCAAAGTAGCTCCTCACAATCGCTACCAGGTAGTCAGGTACCCGAAGCAAAGCCAGGGTATCCAGGATGCAGCTCCAGTTGGCGGTGTTGAACGCGTTTTTGACGTCAATAGTCACCACAAGGCAGTACTGCTTGGTGCCAGAACGCCAGCGATGGCCTCTGCCGCTATACTGACCACCGATTTGATGGCGTCAGAAGTCGATTTTGCCTTCCTGAAGCCATATTGTAATGGTGAAAGACCACCAGCATTCCTTACGGCATCATTCAGCCTAGCACAAATCAGCATCTCCAAAACCTTGCCACCGTTATCGATAAGGCATATTGGCCTGTATGCCGAGGGGTCATCGGGGGGCTTGTCGGGCTTTGCTAAGAGCACAAGCTTCTGCACCTTCCACCTGTCTGGGAATAACCCTTCGCGCAGGCATTTAGAGTATAACTCCGCAAACAGACCAGGCTGCAGAGAGATTGCAAGTCTCAGGCAACGATTTGGCACTAAGTCAGGACCAGGGGCCTTGTTGGAGAGCTTCCGCGCAGCAATCTTCATCTCCTCCATCGTGACCGAAGTGAAGCCCTCGTCAGTTGACGGTCTACAAACAGGGGGTAGCGAGCTGCCTTGTCCTGCGAGTCCACAAGGATGATTCCTCTGGCGTTCGTTGACTTGCTGCCCCACTCCGTGGACCACGCATTGAAATCGCCAGCACCTACGGCATTTTTACGGCCCCTTGCATCCTCCACAAGTTCCGCTATTACCGCCTCGAAAGTTTCGATCGATAGGCTGGGAGCCAAGTAGCAACTGTAAAGCCACAAGTTGCCATACTTCGCTCGTACAAAGCTGTCAAAGGCTAAGATATGGGTAAAAGGGGAATACTTCTCGCCGCAGCTCCACAAAGCAGCCTTTCCAGAGCTTTCAGAAGCCCACAGCCCGTGGTTAGTGGACGTTCGGTGATGAGGTTCACTTACCATAGCAACATCGATTTTCTGCTCAAGGACCAATTGCTCCAGCAGTGCTTGTGCAGCGACGCAGTGGTTTAGGTTCAACTGCAGGACCCTCACCATTTTGCATGTTTGGCAGCTTCCCGGTACGCAGGACACCTGTAACTGCCCGTCGCGTGGTCAGTCGATCGTGCAAAGTACGCATTTTGGTGGATGGTTGCAGGCTCTCGCAACGTGACTAGAACCACCGCACTTGTAGCAAGCCTTGCTGAGGTCGAAACCACTCTTACAATCGACAGCTATGTGCCCATACTCCAAGCACTTGTAACAGCGCCTTGGCTGTATCAAGGGCCTAATACGGCACACCGCCCATCCAATACGTAGCTTCGCCTTCACCACCATATATACATATGTACATGCGTCCATTTGCAACACCAACCAAAGTTACAAATGTCAGTTTGAAAATTATATCAAAACAACAATTGGGTATTCACCAGCTCGTTTCATCGTTTCATGTTTCATATTTGAAACGTCGTGCAACAACAACTCACATACAAAATTTCTTGAAACGTTTGAAACACCTCAGCCTATGTATACAAAAAGTGTTTTATGTTTCATGAAAGTAGAGATGGAAAGAGCACGAATTTTAATCGGTATTTGCTATCGATGCTCAGTATTTTTCAGTATTAGTTGGTATAATTTTGTGCAAAAAAGTGTGAACACATATGATTGATGGCCGTCGCAAACAAAAGTAAATTTCAAATGTTAAAAGCATGTATTGAGAAACTTATTAAAACAACGAGCTCTTCTCACTTTCAATATCCTCTATTTCCCTAACACTTTCAATTATTTATAAATCTATGCAGTATAAGCGCAGTAAACAGTAACAGTGACAAAAATTTAAGTAAAGTAAAGCAGAGGCGTAACTAGGGTATGGCAAGAAGGGCACGTGCCATGGGCGCCACTCTATTGGGGGCGCAAAGTGACACCTCAACTTTGATTCAATCGTGATTTTGAACTTCAGTTTTAAATAAAGATACAAAAAGTCAGGGTAGTCGACTATGTATGCTCGCCAGCGAGAAAACTAAAACGTATACCGTCCAGAAGAGGGGCGGGCCTTCGCTTCCCACCTCGATGTTTTTTCTCGCTCGCACATATTTCTTTCTCCGTCGCGCTCGCGCCCCTCCACGCTAATCTTTGCATGCAACCAACTTCCTACGTCACGGCACTTCTGGTGTAAACATAACCTTCGCTGAGTGTTTTTCATCTTATTTTCTCAACACAGTGAAATATTGTTGAATCGTTTGATCGTTCGTTGATTTTTTTACCGACAAATTTGTCAATATAATTTTATAATTATGTAAACAAATATTTTGATTTTATTGTAGGTCAGTGTCCAATGTTTGCGTTGTGTGCTGTTTATGGGTTATTATTATTATTATTATTACAAGGGCCTTATTACACTGCGACCAGATGTTAGATCTTTTGTGCCGGCCTGTAGGATTAGGGTAGAGTCTCAGTACCGAGGCTTTTGATAAAGGAGAGCACTTTGGTAGGGTCTATATGTTCCCAAATCCTGTTAGGGGGGATAAGTTCACCTCCTAGGTGTAGAAGTCGACGCCTGCTTAGCGAGGGGCATTCACATAGAACATGTTCTGATGTTTCTGGCTCCAACTCACAGAATCTGCATGTGTCGATCTCTGAAAGTTTTAATTTCTTAAGGTGATACCTTAGGTTGCAGTGACCTCTTAGGTAGCCTGTTAGAGTGCGAATTTCGCTCTTTTTAAGATTGATGATGCGTTTTGATCGCATCATCTGGGGGACAAGAAATTGTTTGGCTTGTCTCAGCCCTGCACTGTCGGTCCAGTGACGTCTTATTTCCGTTTCCTCCCATTTCCTGAGCAGTTCTCTTTTGTGTCCTTTCGAGAGTCCACAGAACGGTTCAGGGCCGATTAGTGGTGTCGACGCTCCGCGTTTAGCTAAGGAGTCAGCCACCTCGTTTCCTATATGGCCTTCGTGCCCCGGCACCCAGCCTACCGTTAGGGTGTTTTTGGAGGCAAGGGCGTTCAGCTGATGGAAACAGTTCTCTACAAGTTTGGAGGAGATTACAAAAGATCTTAGCGCTATGAGCGCTGCCTGACTGTCAGAGAAGATGTAAATCCGTGCACCTTGCATTTTTCTGCGTAGGCATTCACGAGCACAGATTTCTATTGCGTATATCTCTGCTTGGAAGATGGTTGGAGACTTTCCCATGGCTATGGATTTATTGAACCTTGGTCCGAAAATACCAGCCCCGGTGTTACCATTTTCCAGTTTTGACCCGTCAGTGTACCACGTTTGTGATCCACTGGGCAGAGATATTGATTTGCTTTCCCACTCGTGTCTGTTATGCAAGACTATCGAAAAGTTTCTGTGGAGGATAAGCTTAGGTTTCTGTTCGTCTGTTACGCGCAGAATGGGCTCGTTTATTAGGGGTTCGAGAACCCGAAGATGCCCGATAAGATCACCACTTTTTATGTTGGTGATGTTTTGAAGGCGAAGTGCCCCCAGGCAGGCCTCCTTTTCAGGGTAATGGATAAAGGGGGTATGCCGGTTATGACTCCAAGTGCTGCAGTGGGACATGTACGGATGGCTCCAGTAATGCCAATGCAGACAAGTCGTTGTATTTTGGTAAGTGCAGCCGAGGCTGTCTTTTGGGTAGATTTCGTCCACCAAGCAAGAGATGCATAGGTTAAGATCGGTTTTACCACAGTATTGAAAGACCAGTAGATCATTTTGGGACTTAAGCCCCATGTTCTACCGAACAGCCTGTTGCAGGCGAAGTATGCCCGAGTGGCTTTGTTTATGGTCTTTTCAAGGTGTACATTCCAGTTAAGCTTGGAGTCAAGTGTAACTCCTAGGTAGTTAGCTTCAACCGAAAAGTCAATGAGGGATCCATTTAGGGACGGTCTTGTTAGAGAAAGACACCTTTTCCTGGTAAATGGAACTAGGACAGTTTTTGACGGGTTTATGGACAATCCTTTGTCCTGGCACCATCTATTGGCTATATTGAGGGCTTGCTGCATGCGATCCGAAATGGTTTGCTCATGCCAGCCCACTATATAGATGACTAGATCATCTGCGTAGCCTTGAGTGGAGAACCCTAAGTCGTTGAGCTTATGGAGTAGCTCATCGATGACCAGAGTCCACAGGAGAGGAGAGAGTACTCCCCCTTGAGGGCACCCCCTTGTGGCTACGATTGAGGTCATGGTTCCTCCAAGGTCTACAGTTATGGTTCTGGATTTAAGCATTTCCAGAATCCACCTAATGATGGATGTGGAGACATTTTTACGTTCAAGGGAGGCACGGATAGCCTCATATGACGTATTGTCAAAAGCTCCTGAGATGTCTAAAAAGGCACCTAGTGCTATTTGTTGAGCGCCAATGGCCTTTTCAATGGTTGTTGTGAGGCAATGAATGGCGGTCTCAGTTGACTTACCAGCTTGGTACGCATATTGGTACTTGTGTAGGGGATGGTGCTTGAGATTCACCTCCCTGATGTGCTGGTCAATTATCTTCTCCATAGTTTTAAGGAGGAAGGAGCTGAGGCTGATCGGTCTATAGGACTTAGGCAATTGGGAATCTTTCTTTCCTACCTTTGGAATAAACACGACTTTTACTTTAGCCCATTTGCTTGGTATGTGTCCAAGCACGAGACTTGCTCGAAATAAGCGGACCAGGGGGAGTGCGAATTGGTGCAGTCCCCGCTGCAACAAGCATGGATAAATTCCATCTGGTCCAGGGGATTTGTATGGACTGAAGCTTTGTATAGCCCATTGTACACTATTTTGATGAAACAGTCTATAGGGCAAGTTTCCAATCCGGTCTGAGAGATAGGGGGGCTCCCCTCTCTCAGCCCTATTGGAGTCTGCCACCATAGCCACGTGCAGGTGCGGGCACTCTCCAATCCCAGAGATGTAGGTTGGTGCCTCGCTCTCTGAGATGGGTTGCTCCACAGTCACGCACCCAGGAAAGTGAGTAGCCAGGAGTAAGCTACTCGTTTCCTTCGGGTTGTTTGTATGTGTTCCATCTGGCTTCTTGAGCGTACAGATGCCGTTTGAGTGGTCTTTTGAGAGGGCTTTTTGTAGCCTGACAGCTTCCGGGAGAGTTGTGATCTGCCCGCAGTGTTGACGCCACGTAGCCCGTTTAGACCTTCTCAGCTCTTTATTGTAGAGCGTTAAAGCATCTTTGTAGGACTCCCATGTGGTTTTCCCACTCTTTGCTTTATTGAAGAGCCTTCGCGCAGCTTTTTTAAGATCGTCAAGGCTCTTGTTCCACCATGGAACAGCCCTTCTGATCTTGCGAACTTTTTGTTCGCAGCTAGCGTGATATGCTGATTCAATGTTTGAATGAAGCACAGTAGCTTCACACTCTAACTCGTCTATGGAAATTATCGGACGGGTGGAGCAGTTTCTGGATTGCTCAAGTTCAAAACAGAAAAGATCCGAGTTGGTATTTTTGGGATTTCTAGTAACTAGGCTACATTGCGGGGCGCACCCTATATCAAATCTAATGTGCTGGTGATCTGACATTGTGATCTCACTCGCAACATGCCAGTTTGAGACAACGGACAACATATTTAAGCTACAGATGGTTAAGTCTAGGACTTCCTCTCTTATCGCGTTAATGAATGTGGGCTCGTTGCCTCGATTTAGTATACCTACGTTATTACTAATAATGTACTCAAGAAGGTACTCACCCCTTTTGTTGGTGTCACTGCTTCCCCAGACCGTGTGATGTGCGTTAGCATCACAGGCGATTAACCACCGGAGCCGGTTCCTCTGGCAATGCTCTATAAGGGCACAGGTAGCCACCGTAGACACAGCGTCTGAGTCGCCGGGCAGATAGGCGGAGGCCAGCACTACCTCCTGCTCGCCATGGGCAGTGGGTATTTTGATCCAGACTGCCACTAGGTCTTCAGTGATGAACTGAGAGAGGGGAACAAATGTTAGATGTTTGTTAATTAACAACGCCGCTCTAGGGCGAGGTTGGTCATTTGCATATAGCAGCTTACCAGATGGGGTGCTTAACCCCAGGACACGTCCGGCATTTATCCAAGGCTCCTGGATAAATGCTATGTCCGATGTAGCAAACCTCTCGCATAGGACGTCAGAAGCAGCCTTTGCGTGGTGGAGGTTTGCTTGGAGACATCTTAAGTGTCTCCGAGTGTTAGGGGGGTGAGGGGAGGGGGACAGGACATTAGTCCGCCCTCTTGCGGCCCCTAGCCGCCATCTTCCGGCCTCGGTTTGTGCGCAGAAGGGCATCTTCCTCCGGTGTGCGCCTCGCACCCTTGCTCATGCGCCCCGTTCCGCGCGTGATGCGCCCGTAAAGGGGAGGGCGCAGGATTTTCCGAGGAGCAGCGGGCTCTTGGGCAGCAGAGGTGCCACGGGCCACATTGTCGCACGGAGTGTGGACGGTACTGTTTGCCGCGGGCAGCCCAGGGGTCGCACGAGTTTCTTCGACGGCACCCTGTGGCGGCGTTGCAGTCGCGTCCAGGTTGATGGCCTTGGAGCAGGTGGGCTTCTCCGCTGCGGGAGCAGGAGCCACTGCCTGTTCTTTGGGCTGCGCACTGGCCTTGGGCTTAATGGTAGCCGTGCCCCACGCAAAATTGACTTGGTTACCAAGTTCTTTTATTTTGTTGGTCGAGATAGGATCAAGCGCCAGCGTAATAATCGCCATCGATTGTCTCATCTCACGATGGAAGACACGCCAGTCTCCCACTCGCAGGCCGCTGTTCTGGCCTTCAACGAGCTTCAAGACTTCGTCTGTCTTCATGTCCGCATTGGGGAGCGGAAAGTAGCCTATGAAGACAGCGGCACGAGGAGCCTCCGCTTCAGGGACCACCTTGATGTGGGCGTCCTTCCACAGTCGGAGCTTGGGCACCTCAGAGCTCAGCCACTCAACTGTTTCTTTGTTGCCACACGTAATGGCCATCCATCCTGGTCGGAAGGTGCAGCCAGAGAACAGCGGCTTCACAGAGCCGTGTCTCAAGGCCATCACCCTCGACAAGATGGCAGTCTGAACCTCGTTGAGCTGTGGCGTAGTCAACAAGCTGTTGGGGTAATCGGCAGGGAGTATTGCCATCTTCGTTGAGCTTGCAACATCCCTGTAGGAGGCCATGGTACCGACTTGGGGTACCTGCTCCTTTATCACTTGCCCAGCTGCTACTGCGACTGTGGAGGCTACTGGAGCCCCCGTGGCAAGCGATACGCTTGCAGATACGCCCTTCGTCAAGGCACTAGGTGCCACGGTTTTCATGGCCCTCTTTGTCGACACCTCTTCTGGGGTCGTGTTGGCCGATCTAACCCTCTTATGGGTTGCACCACTCATGCTGGGCACCGTCCTTGGAGGGTCCATAGGCTTCTGAGCGAGCCTTTTGGCCTCATCCATGGGGATGCCGTTCGCAAGGTGTCTGCGCAACCTCTTCCTTGCAGCGCCCGAAAGCGCGACCCTCTTGGGTCTCTCAGCCTTGGGAGAGGCGAGAAGGGCTTCTTCCTCTTCCTTAGTCAAAGTTTCGGTCCCAGAGCTTTCTGAACAGATGTCCATAGCCACATCGGGTTGCCGTGTTGGTTCGATATCAATCGATTTGGGGCTGCTTGAGCCCCCTTATTGTTGTTCTTGGTTTTCATTTGTAGTTTCCATAAAGTAGGTCCCACGAGTGATGAGGAAGGAAGTATCCCCCGGGGCAGAGCCTCATACCCCGGATCGGGCACTTATACGACCGGAGGTGCCAGGTATCCGGAAGCCACCGTTAAAAGACACACTGACGTAGTGCCATTCATCACAGGGGCACGGTTCGGTAACACCGGTGATTACGGGTTTTTTCGAGTTGTCCTCTCTAGATCCGCCATATTTTGTCTAGAGCAGGGGCACCTCGAGCAGGATGTGGCTCTTCACTACGTATGGTCGGTCTTCGGTAGTCAGCATGTGACTGCCAATTACCACTGGCTGGGTCAGTATGGCGCGGCGACAGGCACACACGCTACGCTAACAAAGCCTTAGCCCCCCTGTTTATGGGTTGTTCCGACCGTAGTTGCATCATCGAATATTAAAGGGGGTTATTTTTTGATATTGATTTTTCTCCTACTTTTTTGGCGTCTATGCCGCCTTTATTAGGGAGCGGCATTCTCATCAGTGACCTTCTGTTATTAGAACTATTTTACTCAAACTGATCGTATATTAAACTATTGTCTGGGATAGTAGATATTTTATAATTTTATTGTCTTATGATTTTTACTTTCTCACCAACAAATTTTCTAGTAGTGACATTACGACAAAATCGAAATTTAGCATTAAGAAAAAAGTTGAGCAACTTTTCACGTGTTTCAATTCTGCTAAAATCATGTAAAAAATTAAACAACGCTTGGTTAAATGAAATCGATGAAGAATTTGGATTCCTTCTCGATGTCAAAGGTCTTATTTATGACGAAAAAGAATACGACCTCAAAAAAAATGCAACGAGCTAGGTCAATTCTACGTAAGTGATATTGATGGAAATAAACTTTATGAAGAAATCCTTGACTGCAGGATGTTGATCACGAGCCGAAAAAACATCATTTCAAGTCCAGAAACACTCCTCGAATTTATTGTTCATTGCTAGCTGCGAGAGATCCTTCAGCAAGTTAAAACTTATAATGTCTTATTTAAGAACTACAATGGGTCAAGAAAGATTGTGCGATTTGGCGTTATTAAGTGTAGAAAGGGATGAAACTGAAAAACTGATTTTAATGATCTTATTAATGAATTCGCGTCAAAAAAGCAAGAAAAGTACAACTGTAATTTTCACGAAAGCTTTGATTGTTCTAACAAATTAGTTAAAGAAATATTATTGTAACGATGCGACGATGCAAGATCTTGTAATAAATAATTTGAATCTTACCTTAAACGTGTTATATTATTGAAAACCAGCATCCTGGAATAATAAATAATCTAAAAATGCAAATTTTATTTCCATTCTTTAGCATTTTGATATTGAAACAAATTTCTTATTAAATTACTATTAAAATTTTTTTAAATTCATAAGAATTAAGAACAAATATATAAAGATTAAATAAAACAAATTAATAACTTTATAGAAAAAAGAGGAGTGGGGGGGGCGCAATTTTTTCGCTGCCATGGGCGTTACGTCCTCCAGGTACGCCTCTGAAGTAAAGTTAACAACAGCTGACTTTTCTAGTATGAAACGTCATGAAACGATTGATTCTGTTCACGAGCTAAGCGTTTCAAGCATGAAACATGAAACGATGAAACGGATCTGGTGAATACCCCAAATGTTAATAGGTATTTGTGTGTTAAGTTTTGTTTGATAATTAGCAAGTATGTAGGTAAAAAACCAAGTTATGCTTTAATTGTTTTTTTTTTAAATCAATGACAAGAAGCATTGCGATCCCAACAACAACAAACGCTACTTGATTCGAAAATCAATTGTCATAGGCACAAAGAAGAAAAGAAAAAAACTCATGTGTTTCGTTTATGTCAACTCGTATATATGTATGTTACATTTCTTAATATCCTATTTGTTAGTGTGTTTGTTTTTGCATTGTCTATATTTGGTGAACATGTTTATTGCTTTTATTTAGCTTGCTACAGATACAACAATGTATGCGTTCATTAACCAATATTTGCACCTGCATTTTAGTTAATATATATGTATGTACTAAATAATGAAAAATGCACGTGCATACATGTCTATGTATGTACATATGTGCATTTGCAACACCAACAAAAGTTACAAATGTCAGCTCGAAAATAATATCAAAACAACAATGGCAATAGGTATTTGTGTGTTAAGTTTTGTTTGATAATTTGCAAGTATGTAGGTAGAACCACTCGCGTAACATATTCTGGTGTACAAAACCAAATTATGTTTTAATTGATTTGTTTTAAATCAATGACACAAACAAAAAGAGCATTGCGATCCCAACAACAACACTTACTAACAACAACAACAAATGCTACTTGATTCGAAAAAACAATTGTCAAAGGCACAAAGAGAATAAAAAACAAGTAAAAACGTTGCAGTCGGACGCAACCGACTGCGATATACTTTGATACAAGTTCACATAGCTGTGTTAAGGATTCTGAGTGCAAATAGTAATATATGAGGCTTTTGGGTATAAAATTGGAGACTCTAGCTCAAAAACTGACAAAAATATAGAGGTGGGCGGTATAAGTGGGCGTGGCATCCAAAACATTGATGCAGATCTGTTACGGATGCCACTACCAATGTTCATACCAAATTTGAAGAGCCTAGCTCGAAAACTTCGAGAGATATAGCGGTGGGCGGTATAAGTGGGCGTGGCATCCAAAACATTGATGTACACCTGCTACGGATGTCACTACCAATGTTCATACCAAATTTGGTGACTCTAGCTTAAAAACTGGCGAAGATACATGCCTTCCGTTTTTTTTTTAGGGCGGTGGGGCATGTCCCGTTGTTTGGGGGCGTGGCATCCAATGTTTTGATGCATAACTTTGTCAGATGTCAGTATCTACCTTCATGTAAATTTTGGTGGCTATAGCTTCAAAACTGTAGAAGATACAGGCATTTTTGTTTATAATTGGAGGGGGGCTGGGGGCGAAATAGGTGGGCGTGGCATCCAAACTTTTGATGCAGTTTTTGAGGAATGTTACCAGCTATCTTGCCATCAAATTTGGTGACTCTAGCTGCTAAAATGTGGGATATATTTGTGTTTTATCGATTTGCACATCGAGGTGTATCGACTTGTTATCGATTTCTCGGGCCCCCTGAGGTCGTAGAGCCCTACATTTAACACTTTGTCTGACGAAGACATGTACCAAGATATTTGCAAAGTTGCAAGGCTCTAGCTTTAAGGGTGTCGAAAAAAGTTGCGTTCATACGGACGGACGGACAGACGGACGGACGGACAGACGGACGGACAGACACCATGACGGACATTGCACAAACCCAATATACTATGATACCTTTGATATCAAAGTATAAAAACTCATGTGTTTTGTTTATGTCAACTCGTATATATGTATATTACATTTCTTAAGATCCTAGTTGTTAGTGTGTTTGTTTTTGCACTGTCTATATTTGGTGAACATGTTTATTGCTTTCATTTAAGGCCTGTTTACCCAAAAATTTAATTTAATTTAATTTAATTTAACAGTCAGCTGACTCAATCAAACCTATGCGAACTCTATGTGAGCGTTTATGCATTTGCAACACCAACTAAAGTTACAAATGTCAGCTCGAAAATTTTATCATAACAACAATGGCAATAGGTATTTTTGTGTTAAGTTTTGTTTGATAATTAGCAAGTATGTAGGTAAAACCACTCGCGTAACATATTCTGGTGTAAAAAACCAAATTATGTTTTAATTGATTTGTTTTAAATCAATGACACAAACAAAAAGAAGCATTGCGATCCCAACAACAACACTTACTAACAACAACAACAAATGCTACTTGATTCGAAAAAACAATTGTCAAAGGCACAAAGAAGAATAAAAAAAAACTCATGTGTTTTGTTTATGCCAACTCGTATATATGTATATTACGGCATAGCGACATAAGATCGACGACATAAGTTCGCCGTTTTCAAAACGACATTAGTTCGCGCGATCTTATGTCGTTTTGAAACGACATAAGTTCGCCGAGAAAAAAACGACATAAGATCGCTGACGGCGAACTTATGTCGCTTTGAAACGACATAAGTTCGCCGAGAAGAAAACGCCGTAAAAGCAGTGGCTCACGCCACTGCTAAGGCACTGTTTGCTATGTTCCGGAGCAGATCACACTATCTCGCCGTTTTCAACACGTCATAATATCGCGCGAACTTATGTCGTTTCAAAACGACATAAGTTCGCCGAGAAAAAAACGACATAAGATCGCCGAGAAAAAAACGACATAAGACCGCCGAAAAATTGTACTGGCGAACTTATGTCGTCGATCTTATGTCGTTACCCCTTATATTACATTTCTTAAGATCCTAGTTGTTAGTGTGTTTGTTTTTGCACTGTCTATATTTGGTGAACATGTTTATTGCTTTCATTTAAGGCCTGTTTACCCAAAAATTTAATTTAATTTAATTTAATTTAACAATCAGCTGACTCAATCAAACCTATGCGAACTCTATGTGAGCGTTTATGCATTTGCAACACCAACTAAAGTTACAAATGTCAGCTCGAAAATTATATCATAACAACAATGGCAATAGGTATTTATACTTTGATACCAAAGGTATCATAGTATATTGGGTTTGGTGTCTGTCCGTCCGTCTGTCCGTCCGTCCGTCTGTCCGTCCGTCCGTATGAACGCAACTTTTTTCGACACCCTTAAAGCTAGAGCCTTGCAACTTTGCAAATATCTTGGTACATGTCTTCGTCCGACAAAGTGTTAAATGTAGGGCTCTACGACCTCAGGGGGCCTGGGAAATCGATAACAAGTCGATACACCTCGATGTGCGAATCGATAAAACACAAATATATCCCTCATTTTAGCAGCTAGAGTCACCAAATTTGATGGCAAGATAGCTGATGACATTCCCCAAAAAATTGCATCAAAAGTTTGGATGCCACGCCCACCTTTTCCGCCTCCAGCCCCCCTCCAATTATAAACAAAAATGCCTGTATCTATCTTCTACAGTTTTCAAGCTATTGCCACCAAAATTGACATGAAGGTAGATGTTGACATCTGAAAAAGTTATGCATCAAAACATTGGATGCCACGCCCCCAAACAACGGGGCATGCCCCACCGCCCTAAAAAAACCGGAAGGCATGTATCTTTGTCAGTTTTTAAGCTAGAGTCACCAAATTTGGTATGAACATTGGTAGTCCGTAGCAGGTGTGCATACAAATTTTGGATGCCACGCCCACTTATACCGCCCACCGCTATATCTCTCTCAGTTTTCGAGCTAGGCTCTTCAAATTTGGTATGAACATTGTTAGTGACATCCGTAACAGATCTGCATCAATGTTTTGGATGCCACGCCCACTTATATCGCCCACCTCTATATCTTTCTTAGTTTTTGGGCTAGAGTCACCAAATTTGGAATAAACATTGGTTGTAACATCCGAAACAGGTGTGCATAAAATTGTTTATGCCACGCCCACTTATACCGCCCACCTCTATATCTTTGTCGGTTTTTGCGCTAGAGTCTCCAAACTTGGTAGGAGGATAGAAAGTGTCATCCGCCACATATATATGTCATGCCTACCCCTTCTGCCTGATTTTTATACCCAAAGCCCTCATATATTACTATTTGCACTAGGAATCCTTAAAACAGCTATGTAAACTGGTATCAAAGTATATCGCGTTCGGTTGCGTCCGACTGCAACGTTTTTACTTGTTTTGTGTTAAGTTTTGTTTGATAATTAGCAAGTATGTAGGTAAAACCACTCGCGTAACATATTCTGGTGTACAAAACCAAATTATGTTTTGATTGATGTTTTAAATCAATGATACCAACAAAAAGAAGCATTGCGTGCCCAACAACTACACTTACAATAACAACAAACGCTACTGGGGTCGTAAATCAATTGTCAAAGGCACAAAGAAGAAAAGAGAATAACGGAGACACATACACAGCGCATCTGTTTTGTTTTTGTGAACTCGCTGGCAATCGCTTCTACAGACGGCAGAAGTGGAATGGGTCATGTGTTTTGTTTTTGTAAATTCGGCCGCAATAGCTTGTGCGCAGACGGCAGTAGTGAAATGGGTCATGTGTTTTGTTTTTGTAAACTTGGCGGCGTTGAAACTCACAGCTTGTGCGACAATGTGGCGCCAGAGTGGTGGAATGAGGTAAAGTGATTAATGCAATAAAAAGATTTGTATGGGAGGTACTCGAAGGAGTGGTCCAAATTAAAAATCCTTTTTTAGTGCTCACTTTCACCGAGAATGTGAAAATTTCAGCCTTCTAGCTCTTATCGTTTAGGCTGTGGGCCTCTCAACAATCAGTCAGTCAGTCAGTCAGGACAAACTATTTTATATATACAGACTAGTAAGTGCCCTGCTTGCTTCGCTGCGCCGAAAGTTTTAGCAATAGATATAAAATAAATAATTTAGAAAATGTTTAACAACATATAATAGCTAAGTATTTAATATTCTCTTTTTCACGCCATAAAATAAATAAGTTAGAAAATGTTTAACAACATATAATAGCAAAGGTTGGCGAAAATCCTCCAACTGAACCCTCCCCGAGGGTGCCGGCTGGGCAATGGGCACTGTACTGCCACTGAGTAGACGGGCATTGTCCTGCGACTCGCGCGACTGCACCCATGGTGGTACAGTGCCTAGCTAAGGCTTTGGTACAGTACACTTCGATGGCCTCGGCACATTGGAGGTACTGAGACCAAAAAGCCATGGTTGGAGGTGCCTGGCGGTAGGCTAAAAACGCTAAGGGGTGATTCCCTAACAACAATTAATCACAATGGAGGACAAAAAGATTGGAGCAACTCGGGCTGGGATATCAGCCCAAACGTCGGTGGAAGGCGCGACCGCTACCACCGGCGGGCACGGGGGGGAGGCAACTCCTCAACGTGTCGCCAGCGGTCACACCTCTGCGGTGGTTGGAGCAGGCCACAGCAGTTGCATCGCTACTGCCAAAAAACCCACGCTTTGGCGAAGCAATGCGGATTTCGGCTCAGAATCCGATTGCGAGTCAAGCAAACCATCAGATACCGAAGCCGACGAAAAGCTTCTACCCATCCTGAACCAGGAGGATGCCAAGGCCACTAGTATGGCAGGGTCCAAGCGGTCAAGGAGGGTATGAGAGCGAAGGCACACTACAAGGCGGCTCTAAAGATCAGAGCTCGGCTACAGAGCAGCAGCAACCTCACCCCCGAGGAGAGGAGCAAGCTGCAATGGGCCGAACAGAAGATTGAGGAGGGCAGGCATTTTGCGCAGAAACCGCAGATGCAGGCCGCCACCAGCGCCTACGCAAACAGGGTCGAGGAGCAGCTGGCAGCCAAACGACAGCGTTCCTTGGAGACAGCCAAATCGGAGGTGCCGGCCAGCAAGCGGCCAAAGCCCCCGAGAGCCAAGAAGGAAACCGCCAGCGATGTGGCGAAGCTGCACTTAGTCGTTGCGCTCATCGACAGGAGCGATCCTAACGGGAAGATGTCAGCAGATCAGTGGCAGAAGGTGGAGTCAGCTCTACTAGATGCGCTGATGGTGAGAATGCTGGAGCCCGATGCCACACCCATTTCGTTTGATAGCGCGGGGTGGTACACAGGAGTTAAGATTCTCAGCTGCAAGGACGAAAACACGCTAAAATGGGTAACGCAGGCAGTGGCAGCCATGGCGGCTCCGTGGGAGGGCGCCCAGCTGGAGGTAGTGGAGAGAACAAAGATTCCCTCCGTACCAAAGGCGAAGGTGCTCTTTCCGCGAGTCGTGCCTAAGGAGCAGGCGCTGCGACTACTACAGTGGCAAAACCCGGATGTGCCAACCGCTGACTGGCAGGTGCTTCATGTGGCGAAGCCCGATAGCAAGGGCCAGCACATGATCTTGCAAATCAGCAAGGTGGCCGAGGATTTGCTTTATCCGCGATTCGGGAAGATGGCGTGGGGCATGGGTAGTGTCTACCTGCGCCTCAGAAAGCGCCACCCCACTGACAACAATGAGTTTACACTCATTCAAGGCGAGGTAGAGCAGGATCTTGGTCTGATTGAGGCGACAAGCGGCCTGGAAATCGCTAGCACGGCCTCAGAAGCCAGCTGCGACGAAGATGAGACGGAGGATGTTGACACGACGCTGACAGTCGCCACATCCGAGCTGGGTGCATCCAACAGCCAAAATGCTGAGGGCACTCCAGCTCAATCTACATAAGAGCAAGCTGGCGTCGGCGGAGCTCCTTCTAACCCTGGAGGAAGGGCCTGCCGATGTGGCCTTAGTTCAAGAGCCTTGGATAGCGTCGGGCAACCAAGTCTCGGGGCTAAGGTCGAACAACTTCAACGTCTTTTACCCGACCACAGTAAGTAGAACAAGAACTGCCATCCTAGTAAGGAAGGGGATCTATGCCTATTTAATGTCTAATTACAGCACCAATGACCTAACAGTCGTCGCAATAGAGGGCATGAGAAGTCAGCCGCTGCTGCTGGCATCCTGCTACATGGCACACGACAACACGACACCACCTGAAGAATTACATTGCCTTCTGAGGGATGTATCAACGAAAGGGCAGCCATTGATAGTCGGAGCAGACGCCAATGCCCACCACACGGTATGGGGGAGTCCTGACATCAACGATAGAGGTGAGTCACTACTCCATTTTATACTAGATTACGACTTAAACATAAGAAACGTAGGAGAGTCCAGTACATACATAGGACCGACTTCATCCAACGTGCTAGATATAACTTTTTCAAAAAACGATGTCGATGTGGAAGAATGGAGAGTTCTTGATAGACCATCCTTCTCAGACCACAAGTACATCTCTTTCACTACTAGTTCAAACCTAAAACCCGTAACCAATGTAGCATTCCGAAACCCTCGGAACACAAACTGGGGGGAGTACAGATGCAGGCTCGAAAACGCGCTACCATCAGTACCACAAATAAACACGGAGGCGGGTATAGAGGAATCTCTGATGTTCCTGACAAACCACCTCGTGCAAGTCTATCATAAAACATGCAAACCGACGAGGTCCAAGCGCAGCCAAAGGCCACCATGGTGGACTCCTGAGCTTAGGACAATGAGGAAAGACGTCCACGAGTTCTTCAGTCTGGCTAAAAAAGCAGATGACGAAATCGTCTGGGACGAATATAAGATAAGGCTCCGGGCTGCTTGGTTTGCGATGAGGATGCGTCATCACGGCGCACCGAGCAGACACCAGTACTTTTAAACTTCGAAAACATCGTAACACACGACAAGATCCGGTGGGCTATCAGCTCCTTTGAGAGCTACAAATCCCCGGGGCTTGATGGCATAATCCCGGCCATGCTCAAAGAAGCAAGCGAATCTGTCATACCATGGCTCCACGCGATCTACTCAGCGTGCCTGGAACGAGGATACGTGCCTGTAGCATGGAGAAATACGAGGGTGGTCTTTCTGCCGAAAGCGGGCAAATGCAGCCACGTCCAACCCAAGGACTACAGGCCGATTAGTCTTTCATCGTTCCTTCTTAGGACGATGGAGAAACTACTTGAGCTACACATAAGAACTAGCACCAGATATAAGCTAGAACCGAATCAGCACGCATACACCAAGGGTAAGTCTGTGGAAACGGCGCTTCACTCGGTAGTTTCCACTGTAGAGAACGCGCTACACCACAAGGACTATGCACTAGGTGTTTTTATTGACATCTCGGGTGCATTCAATAATGTATCAACCGCCGCGATCATGCAAGGACTCATGACCAACTGCTCGAACCAAGCAATAAACCGATGGGTACGGAACCTTCTGAGCTGCAGGAAAGTTCGTGCCGAATGGGGACCAACAACGCAGACCAGAGAGGTTTACGGGGGCACGCCGCAAGGCGGAGTCCTATCCCCTCTACTGTGGAACCTGGCGGTTGACGATCTCCTCAAGAAATTTAAAAGAAGAGCGCCAAGGATAACTGCCTATGCGGACGACATAGGCATAATCATCACTGGCAAATGTCCATCGACGATTAGCTCAGTCATGGATGAAACGCTAAAGGAAGTGCTGAACTGGGCCACAAGAGCAGGTCTCAGCATCAACGCTGACAAATCGGACCTCATTCTCTTCACAAAGAGATACAAGGTGCCGAGATGGAGCCCACCAAGAATCAACAACATACAACTACTTCCCAGGACTCACGTGAAATACCTAGGAGTGATATTGGACTCAAAACTGACGTGGAGACTCAATCCTGAAGAAAGGGTGATGAGGCTACCAACGCGCTCTACACCTCGCGGAGGATGTTAGGCAGCAAATGGGGTCTCTCACCCAGACTGATGCACTGGATCTTCATTTCGGTAGTGAGGCCAATACTACTATACGGCGTACTGGTATGGTGGCAGGCCACAGAGAAAGTCACATACCTAAAGCTGTTGGAAAAGGTACAACGGCAATCCCTAATCTGCATCACGGGAGCCCTTCGGACTACTCCAACAAGGGCACTGGAGACGATAACAGGGGTGCTACCAATCAACGTACAAGCCCGTCTAACTGCACAGAAAGCCGCCCAACGCCTTTGTGCAACGGGAAATATGAGACTGCTAGGCTACGGTCATGGCGCAGTGGGAAGGGAGCTCACAAGTGGCACGGACTACATGACTCCCCAAATTGACCTAAGGCAAGTGCCAACACTAATGGGACCTGAAGACTGGCGCGCAGGTGTTCAACAACAAAATGCGGTCAACATCTTCACGGACGGCTCCAAAATGGACGCAGGAGTCGGGCGGCGGTATACTGCGCCTCGCCTGAATTAAGCTTAGAATACAAGCTGCCAGACCACTGCAGCATATTTCAGGCTGAAGTCTTCGCGATACGGATGGCCGTGGAAGCGGCAATCAGATCGGGGTCTTCAACGAACAGGGTCAATATCTTTGTGGACAGCCAAGCAGCCATAAAATCGCTACAGTCTGCTCTCACAACCTCCAAAAATGTCCTGGCGAGCAGGGATGCGATAGATGAACTTATGGAGTCCAGAGAGGTCCACATCTATTGGGTTCCCAGCCATCAGGGCATTGAAGGCAATGAGCACGCAGACCAATTAGCAAAAAATAGCGTGCGAACGCGAAACATTGCTGAACACGTTCAAGTCTCCCTACGGGCTCTATACGCCGACATGGAGGCAAAGGCCAACTATGATGCAGACCGCATATGGAGGAACACCGGCGGATGCAGAGTAGCAAAAACGATGTGCAGTAAACGGAGCAGAAAACTCTCTGACTTCGTGCTGAGTCTACAAAGGAATGACTGCAGACTGCTCACAGGCATATTAACAGGTCACTGCCTAACAGCCTCGCATGCAAAAAAGATGGGCCTAACCATAGAAGATGGCTGCAGGAGATGCAAAGAGCCTGGAGTGGAGGAAACGCTGGAACACTTGCTATGCAAGTGCCCGGCGCTGGCTCCATCCAGACTCATGCACCTCAACAGTCCGTTCATGGACTCAATCAACGAAGCAGCGAAGAAGCTCTGCCCCAGAGCAATGCTCAAATTCGCTAAAAGTGTGAACGTGATGAAAAACCTCTAAAGCTCCGTTTTACTCCCCAACCTATCCGGCATCGCTAGGGACCAGCAGGTCTATGCGCGACCACTCTGGAGGTCGACCGGTTTA